>CM044015.1:7510266-8110266 GCA_024085815.1 Flaveria linearis
CCTGTTGCTTTTTTCAGACCACCAAATCATTTACATTTAGTTCGAATAATCCATGTTTATTATACTTACACTCATTTAACAATATTAACGGCCACGCATATGGCATCGACAAGAACACCACTTTTTATATACATTCTATTAAGAACACGATTTTAAGCGAACTTAGTTAGTTGCGTGATGGTGTTAGGCTCTTCTCGCATTTCATGCATCAATGCACATTTTTTACATGTCCTTCATAAAATGCATGTATGCACATCCACTTAAGTTAAACACACTTACACACCTTAATCTTGTTCTTATCAATAGGAAGTTCATCTCCACAGGTCTGTACACATCCTCTAACAACCAAATCACATATCAACCAACATAACCACAACTAAATTTAAATTTTTACTGTTTTGAATTACAATCATATTACTTTGAATTAAAATCATCTAGTTTTGAATACAACTAAATATTCAAATATCAAGAACATGTCTACTGGTTTGTTTACATATACAAACTACATATCATGAAATAAAAGTTATACTTGTGTCATCCTAATTAAATAATGTGTCAAAAGATTCGTCATTTATGAAATTATCAACCTGACCCTCGTGTTCATAATTACAATCAACTTCTTGAATAGACTCCTTTTATTCTGATTTGGAGATTCAAACATCAACGTTCTGGTATTTGATATATGGCTATTCAATCCGACATCTTTATTATGAGACTCCATATCATACATCATCAGGTCGTTGGCTTCTATAAGATTAACATCCCGAAGAACATCTATTGAGCTTGTTGCACCCTTATTTTCGTTCAAAATATCTTCATTAGCAACAATAGTGTCAACTTCATGAACACCTACCGAACTCGAACCGCGTCCACCTTTCCCATCTGGAAATAACACCAATAAATCACATGATTAGGATGAATTGAATGATTAGGATTAATTGTCTGCTTAACTGGAAAAAAACAAGTAGAAAATCGCTTGATTATAAAGATGAATCACCTGATTAATTGGGAAAAAATTAAGCAGGCCGGCTTTGAAAAACAAGCATTACCCATTACACATTAGCTAATCTTCACAGGAATCAAAAGTTGGACAGAGGACTAGATTCCGTTTGGCTGTGTAGGATGAATATCATGATTAATTAGATGGAATGAAACTTAACCTTTAATTGCCTAAAATTGTTCTTGAATCGCAAGTCTACAGATTCATCAATCGGATGGTTTATTTGAAGAAGAGAGGGAACAGTTATAGACATTGCAACCCACTAAGTAGTATTTTATTATTATTAAATTACCCTTTTGCCCTTTTGTGTAATTATTGAAATAAATAAAAGTAATGTAATTAAAAAAATTCTGATTGGTGGGTGTTGGTTCTTTTGGTTTTTTATAAAAAAATAGTTTTCATTTGAATGGATCCCTATATATATATATATATATATATATATATATATATATATATATATATATATATAAGATCATTCATTGCTGTCATTTGTATTTGTGATAATAAAAAGCGGGCACAAATTTAACGACCAACTTGCGGTTGTATTCAATTCATAATGCGAATGCACAATTTGCACCAACGTACTACAGGATGTTGTGGCAAATAAAAAGGTTTAGATGATGTCGTTGCACAAGACATGTGGATGACGTTGTTCCTTTATGTTGTTAGTATACGTACCTCGATCCGTTAGTTCCAAGATTAGACTAAAAGCATATTTTATATTTCAATTCAATGAGTATACTATGTATGTTTCACACATAATATGTTTCCATCATTGTATTATTTATTGTCAAGAGATGCAAAGATGTACTTACTAGTTGTAAGAATAATGTAACTTAAGGAAACATAAACTATAAATCAAAAAGGCATAACCGTGAAACCGCTCTCTTCCCATTTTAATTTTGATTTTGATGGCATATGAGCTACGTATAAAAGCCAAAAGGACCACATGGTAATTTATTACTAAATCTATAGAGGACCACACGACTATGTGAAATATAAACACACATCCATGTATTGTGGCTTTTAGATGCTCAATATTGGTCAATTTGGCTAAGAAAGATGTTCAAATACAAAGTGTATTTTTACTATAAAGGGAGAGAAGACACAATAAGTAAAAAAAAAGACAAAAAAAAATATATCTCGCAATCTAAATCGACTTTCAAAAAAGTAATTTTGAGTTTTTGTTCCCCTAGCCGTCCTCACTAAGAAAAAAAAATAAATGAAAAATAAAAAAATAACGTTTTTTATAGTGTCATTTATGAAAGACACAATGCCGTCATTATAAAAGACACAATGGCGTCATTGTGTCATTATGAAATACAAAATGACGTCATTGTGTCATATAAAGACAATGAATTTTTTTTTATTTTTTCTGAAAGAGGAGAACGAGAGGAACAGAGACTCCGTGTCACACCCCCGCTTAGAGCGGAAACACGAGGATGCGACGGACGGGATCGTCATAACACTTGGTATAAATACAGAGACATAATATGTGCAAAATCCTCGTGTCATGACGTCGCCCGACACACAATGGTGACTTGTGTCGTGGTTAGTCAGTTCCACGACTATCATAGTCTTAATAATTCTAATAATCCATATACACAGTGTTCAGATATAACAGTAAATGATATACAATACAAATGCAGTCTATTGAAATCCTGGGGGTCTCTGCTAAGGCATCAGCTCTAGCTATCCTCTTTGTTTATGATTACCTGAAAAGATATGCTCAAAAATGGTCAACATAATTGTTGGTGAGTTCCGCAGGTTTAAATTGAAAACATGTAGTTGATGCTGTATAGAATTTGATATGGAATCATACTGTAAGCAAAAACCACATAACATGTGTTTAAGACAACCAAACCTAATGACAGTTATGCATATAAATTCGTCGGAATATATTCACCCTTGGCCTGATTGCTGGCAGCTGTGTTGGTAACTCACAAGTTAACCAATCGTCGAAGGGTGGGGGTGTCAACCCAGTAGTACTACCAATACCTATCCGTTGGTTCCCAAACCCGGGAATTAATGGTTGTAAGAATCATAGAATAACACCATGTATGTATTAGAATATGAGAATAGTATCACGTCGATTCCAAGTATGAAAATTGTATGTAAGATTTTACAGCATCGAAAACGGGTGAGCATACTTTTCCCCCAAGTTTGAAAAACATTAAAACAGTTATAAAAGCATAAAAGGGGCCACGGAAACTCACCTTGGATTGATGTAATGTATATGAATAAGAACTTCAAAGAATTAGGCAAAGCACGATCAAACACGTTCAATACCTATTATTGATTGTAATTTAGTCTTTAATACGAATGAATATATTTGGTAAGGTTTGAGTTGATTTGGTTTAACACGTGTCGCACACGCAATATGTTACAATGTTTTTATAGATTTCTATTTTGTATTAATAAATAGTTATCAATAAGTATTAAACTTATTAAATAATTATTTATATTTTGATTCCATTAAAAGGGTTTTCATATTTGTATTTAAATATTCTTAGAATTAAATATAAAAATAATGTGGTCTAATTATATAATTTATAATTATCCAATAATATTTATAAATAAGAATATTCACACTTATAGTATTTTGATTAATAAATAGGTATTAATTTATACCTTTGGTTCAAATATATTTTATAAGAAATAACCCACAATTTCATAAATAATTTGTGGATTTATAAAATATATTAATTTGTATTTAAAGATAATAAAGTGTCCATTTTTATGAAAATAATTATTTATAATATTTATAAATAATATTTATATGATTTTTGTGATTATTTCATAATTAACTTGATTTAGAATTTATTTTATAAAAATAAGTATTTTTATATTTTTTAAATAATATTTTATAAAAATCTATTAAAGTTTTTAAATAAAATAAATTTACAGGAAACTGTTTTGTAAGATTTAAAATAAGGGAAACTTATAAAATTTATTTTTATAATTTTTAGGAATTTTTCCATATTTTTAAAGTATTTTAAAAAGCTTTAAAAAAAATAAAACAAATAAAACGAGGCTGCCCGGGGTCGAACCCGGGTCCTCTCCCTGCCTACACACATACCGTACCAGTGAACCAAGGCACAAGGCCGCGGTGGTAATCGGTTTCAATTGTTTTTAAACGTGGTTTCCCATTTCCCCTAATTTCATATAAACCCTAGAATGGGTTCGATCAAATTGAACCTCGAAACGATATGGGATTCTGTAATTAGCATGGGGCTTTGATTCCCCGTGATAAATAGAGTAGAATGATGCATGTAATTACCTGATTTGATTCGTTTTGCTGGTATGAACAGATAAGAACAAGCCGCGGCAAAGGAAGAATCGAATGGGTGATCAAAGCTTGATGGAATTCGAATTACTTGTACAGAAAGCTTCTAATGATATCAATGACCAAAAGCCCTATGTTATTTGTTAGTTATAAGACTCGGAAGGCGACTGTTGATCGAGTTGCAGGTCGAAACAGAGATGAAATCGAATTGATTTGATTTTGTGTTATCTGATGAAATTGAATGTTGCATTCGATTTATAGGTGGATAAAGTCCGAGTGGGTCGATTTAATTCGATTTATTATAGTGTCTAGTGCTCGGTAGTGGTTGAACTTTCGGCCGAGTGGGTCGAAGTGGGTTAGGTACTCGATTTAATCAAATTTCAGTGGAATATTAGTTCAGATCATGTTCTAGAATCGTTCGAAACCGGTTTTGAGTTTTAAAATCGGGTATTTTGGATAGATTTGGCCTCGCCGGAGCTGCCGGAGATTGGCCGGACCGGTGGCCGGGAAAACGGGGGGGGAAAGGGGTTGGTTTTGAAAAATTCGAAAGTTACACTATAGTCCCTGCGGTTTGAAACTTAATATTTCATGTTAAAAGCTTTTAAAACAGGTTTCAAAAATTACAAACCACCCCCTGCACTTATAAATCTAATAAATATATATATATATATATATATATATATTTATTTTAAATCTTTGTTTTTGTTTTTATTATTAGTATTATTAGTATTATTAGTATTATTATTATTATTATTATTATATTATTATTATTATTATTATTATTATTATTATTATTATTATTATTATTATTATTATTATTATTATTATTATATTTATTATTATTATGGTTGAAATTTACATAAATGTATAAAATTAACTTTTATTTAACGAAGATTACGGGATGTTACAGTCTCCCCTGCTTTAGGAAATTTCGTCCCGAAATTTTAATCACGAGGAGGCTGAAACGAGAAGATGAGGATACTGGGGTTTTATTTGGTCCTCACGTTTCCAAGTGAACTTTGGGCCACGTTTAGATTCTCTGCGGATTTTGACAATAGGTATCGGCTTTGTTTCATTTGTATAGAATATTCTACAAAGTTCTTTACATAGTGTATGCCAATCTGAACTCATCCAGAGAATCGCGAGACTCTTTTTGAGATTTGGCATAAGGAACGTTAGAACACGATGACGAGTTTCTATGATATTTTAGACTTATAATCACAACTTCCAGAATATAATTTTCGTGGTAAGGTGATGTCTAGAAATCATTAAAAAGACCAGCAATGATAGAAAGGTTATCCGTTGGAATTTAAGAATCCCAAACGTCACCATATGAGGTGACCTTAACGCATATTTTGTGAATATGTATTTCTCCTTTGACCAACCATCGGTCTAAGAAAAATATGCTATGCGAAGATCTTGGAATGAGTTCACAACGAAATGAATCAATCATTCAGAATGACGATTGATGTTTTAACGTCATACCACGGTGTACGAATATTTGAAACAGATGCAGGTTAATTTCTCGACGTTGTGAGATAATGGGTTTGTTATTACGTGAAGATTACTCTGAACCTTTCCTTGGTGGGTAAACTTGATAGCATTGCTGATCAAGTGGGTGAGAATTCGTCTAATCCGTAAAGCATCACCATTAACCTCCACTAGGACATCACCTCTTCTTGACCTAAATTTTTGTGGCCTCCAACCTCATAACTCCTGACTCAACTTTGGAAAAGTCGAGGATGTCACTAATAAGTTGAAGGACTAGATCGCCTGAAGACAACATGACACTCAAAAGTTGTTTCTGATTTTTATCAAGTTTTGTTGTTGATAGCATTTCTGCTATGCTAACGACCCCTGATGATGGAGATCTTATCTCGTGTGACATGGTTGCTAGCATTTGTTTTGCTCTCATCATTTCCTCTGTAAGTTTTATTAAGTTCCGTCTCTTTGGCCTTCTGTACAACTATTTCTTCCCTTAGTTTTGCCATCTTTTCTCTCTTTTTCACCTGATCAGTGATTTCCATGCCCATGTAATTAACACAAATTTTCTCCCCATCTTTGCTGAACACGAGTTCAACATATATTAAGAATGTTTTGGCTCCAAATAACTTAGTCTCAAAAGTATTTCCTCTCTTTGCTGGTAACTCTCTTCAGGACTTCTCTTTTAAAGTCTTGTTGTACAAATTCAAGATAGAATTTTAATGATCTTCAAGGTTAAGGATTCAAAAGCGGTTCAAGGAGTGACGCGAATAATAAGAAAGGTATTTGTAAACATGTTTTGTAAGGTAGCAATTTCTGTTTACATACGCAGTTTGACAAACCATTATTTCAGCTGAGAACATTTACGTGACTAGAAAGTCATGTTTATAAGTTGATAATATCTTCAGCAGAGGGATTGTTTAGGAAGGCTACCATCGCACAATCACGTTTTGATGATAACTCAAATGAAAGTTGATAAGTAAGGAATAAATGTTTCCATATAGCTAGGTCAAAATATGAGGATAAAAGGAGAGAAATCGATTTAAGAATTTTAGGTGCTCCAAGCTTGGAATCCAAATCAACTTAATACGATCGGGTCTCCTTCCAGGTTCAGAAATCATGCTTTGGCTTGGTAGGTCGAATTACCAACATCGGTTCATCCTTCTTGTTACTTGATTACAACCATGGTAGGTTGAAGATCAAGAGTTGAAATTCAGTCATCAAGGTATGGAATTCATGCTTATCTTGATAATAACAAGAAAACAATAGAGGGTTGACATTTGTCACCAAAATACGGGTTTCGATCCTATTTTGATGAGATCATGTCATTTGTGAAATGTAAATTTCAATGAGAATAATTGAAGTCAATCCTCAAGATAAGGAAGTCACCCTAATCCAGAGGATGAAATTTCACAAAAACAAACAAATGGAAAACCATTTATCGCAATAGTGATTCATCAAAGTAAGGGGATCTCCCCTGCTTTGATGAGGTATAATCATTTAGGAGATACGAGTGTTCTTAGTCATGGGTTGTCTTGAAAACTCTTGCGTTTCCCACGGTACAAGCAGTATAAAGTTTGACTTTACGATGAAAGGAAATTAATATCAATTAGGAATTAGGAAAATTTCAAGTTACATTAGTGTAACAAAGAAAAGATCATGCTAACAAGATTAAGATCAAGGTTTGAGATAGTAAAGTTTGTTAGGATGATGTTCAAATCTTGAATAATTTAAATCAGGAAGACGAAATCAAGGACAAGAATGATTCGACATTATAATGAGATGTGAACATTCGATTGACAATCGAAGGGAATACGTGGACTTCTCAAAATATGAGATCAGCCATACCCTTATTGAAGACATGCATTCCGATATGCAGATACTCATCCCACTCTTCCAACCTTGTATGTATTGGGTGGTGAGGTACAGACTTTGACGCGATTTTGATAACCACGAATAACGATTCGAAGCTTCATTTTGAAAATTATTCGATTTAGACACATAATGCCTTGACTATGATTTAAGATTTGTGTGTGCTTTGATAGGAATCAAAGTATAAAAAAATCACATATGGTTTTACTTATCAAGTTCCAATAACCCATGCTTCGGTCCATTAAGATCATTATGTAGCCTAGTTTAAGCATATTCTTAGTATACCGGTGATGTTTATATATAGGGTTCCCCGCAGCGTTCCCACCACATCCACGATATACTTTGAAATATACTTAAACTAGTTACATAACATCTTAATTTTCCTTAGCATCATTCTAAAGAATAATGTAATATAAGTTTGATGTGAGCTACCGCAACTTATGTATAGACGGTTTTATCAGTATATAAATGGCTACAGACAAACCTATACACCGGTTCCACACGGGAATGATGACTGTAGAGAAAACATTTCCAAAGTGTAAATAGTTTAATGTGACGTAGCAAGATCCACAAAGCGCATACGTATAAGTTTATATGACGTAGCAAGATCCACAAAGCGCATACGTATAGTTTATATGACGTAGCAAGATCCACAAAGCGCATACGTATAAGTTTATATGACGTAGCAAGATCCACAAAGCGCATACGTATAGATTACAACCAAACCAATCCTTAGGTCCCATTACTGGAACTAATGGTTGTAATGGATGCTCGGCAAAGAAGTACCACAAAGTAGACCCACAAAGAAGAACCACACCGCCGAAAGCATCCAAGATCAATAGCATTCACAAGTAATCATCATACAACACTTAGCATCAAGTATTAGCACATAATAGAGTATAGCCACCAAGTAACATATAAGGTAGCAACATAGCATAGAGTTAAGAGTCATAATAGCATCATGCCTCAGACAATCAGGATCATCACGTAGCCCAGTTTAAACACATTCTTGGTATACCAAGGATGCTTATATATAGGGTTCCCCGCAGCGTTCCCACCACATCCGTGGCATACCTAGAACGATGCCTAAACCAGTTACGTGACATCCGTTTATCCTTAGCATAATTTTAAAGAATAACTTTTTGTATGTGTAGAGAGTATCATTACTCCTCTACATTTATGTATTCCACTTTCATCTAAGCATTAATCAGTGGTTACTGAAACGCTAAGTGGAGATATTTCTCATAAGGTCAATATTATAATTGGAAATACTATGAAGGCTCTAAGTAGGACAGGACTTGAGTAAGTGTTGATAATGGTTGATTGCCTTCAACAAGGACTTATAATGTTTGATTGCCTTTAACAAGGACTTATAATGTTTGATTGCCTTCAACAAGGACTTATTAGAATTATGACCCTAGCACCCTAGGGTATAGAATAGAAACGTGTGATACTCATGATCGTTATCTCATGGTAAGATTAACCAGACTTCTCATGCATGGTGAATTGCAATTACGTGTGCACCCGTAATGGTAATTTACCTTGCATGGTCACCCTAGCTCCACTTACCCCAAGTTAACATCATAGTATTATCTAGATTCATCAAGCATAAATAATGTAATGTCCTTATGTCCATAAGCCAGTATTCCAATAATAGCATGTAATAGCAAATAAGCATATAAGCACATTAAGTCTAATGGTAACTGCATATCCGTCATACTTTCAGGATTTCAGTCATAACAATGATAGGGTCGGATTCAATATCCGAGATCGATGCTACGCGTGATCACCGAAGTTCCCTAATAATATGATGTTGTGCGCATACAAGCGTAAAGTTCTTAGTATAAAAGTATCTCATGGAGAAAGACTGAGAGTAATAATGTCTTCCCCAGGATGTTCAGATAACACGTGTACATGTATAAAATTAGGTATGTAGGAACATACTTGTAGATTATTAGGTATATAGGAATATACCTGTATATTAAGTTCATAGACTTAATATATTTGACCCATTTGCCTTGTAGATCTGTGTATTGACCATAGTTTATCACTCATCCCAGAAATCCCCAGGTAAGCATACCAGGTCTCGTAATGAGATATATGCGATATGCTTGCCTTAGCCCGAGGGCCTTTTGCCAGGAAATCCAGAATACAGGTGTCTATGTGTCACACAAATCATGAAAGACATTTAGGTAAAATCAAATGCACACAATCCCTAGCATGCATTCTATATGAAGGTTCTTAGGTTATAGTCTAGGTCGAATTCTCCACCTAAATCTCTATAACCAAGGCTCTGATACCAATCTGTCACACCCCCGCTTAGAGCGGAAACACGAGGATGCGACGGACGGGATCGTCATAACACTTGGTATAAATACAGAGACATAATATGTGCAAAATCCTCGTGTCATGACGTCGCCCGACACACAATGGTGACTTGTGTCGTGGTTAGTCAGTTCCACGACTATCATAGTCTTAATAATTCTAATAATCCATATACACAGTGTTCAGATATAACAGTAAATGATATACAATACAAATGCAGTCTATTGAAATCCTGGGGGTCTCTGCTAAGGCATCAGCTCTAGCTATCCTCTTTGTTTATGATTACCTGAAAAGATATGCTCAAAAATGGTCAACATAATTGTTGGTGAGTTCCGCAGGTTTAAATTGAAAACATGTAGTTGATGCTGTATAGAATTTGATATGGAATCATACTGTAAGCAAAAACCACATAACATGTGTTTAAGACAACCAAACCTAATGACAGTTATGCATATAAATTCGTCGGAATATATTCACCCTTGGCCTGATTGCTGGCAGCTGTGTTGGTAACTCACAAGTTAACCAATCGTCGAAGGGTGGGGGTGTCAACCCAGTAGTACTACCAATACCTATCCGTTGGTTCCCAAACCCGGGAATTAATGGTTGTAAGAATCATAGAATAACACCATGTATGTATTAGAATATGAGAATAGTATCACGTCGATTCCAAGTATGAAAATTGTATGTAAGATTTTACAGCATCGAAAACGGGTGAGCATACTTTTCCCCCAAGTTTGAAAAACATTAAAAACAGTTATAAAAGCATAAAAAGGGGCCACGGAAACTCACCTTGGATTGATGTAATGTATATGAATAAGAACTTCAAAGAATTAGGCAAAGCACGATCAAACACGTTCAATACCTATTATTGATTGTAATTTAGTCTTTAATACGAATGAATATATTTGGTAAGGTTTGAGTTGATTTGGTTTAACACGTGTCGCACACGCAATATGTTACAATGTTTTATAGATTTCTATTTTGTATTAATAAATAGTTATCAATAAGTATTAAACTTATTAAATAATTATTTATATTTTGATTCCATTAAAAGGGTTTTCATATTTGTATTTAAATATTCTTAGAATTAAATATAAAAATAATATGGTCTAATTATATAATTTATAATTATCCAATAATATTTATAAATAAGAATATTCACACTTATAGTATTTGATTAATAAATAGGTATTAATTTATACCTTTGGTTCAAATATATTTTATAAGAAATAACCCACAATTTCATAAATAATTTGTGGATTTATAAAATATATTAATTTGTATTTAAAGATAATAAAGTGTCCATTTTTATGAAAATAATTATTTATAATATCTATAAATAATATTTATATGATTTTGTGATTATTTCATAATTAACTTGATTTAGAATTTATTTTATAAAAATAAGTATTTTTATATTTTTTAAATAATATTTTATAAAAATCTATTAAAGTTTTTAAATAAAATAAATTTACAGGAAACTGTTTTGTAAGATTTAAAATAAGGGAAACTTATAAAATTTATTTTTATAATTTTTAGGAATTTTTCCATATTTTTAAAGTATTTTAAAAAGCTTTAAAAAAATAAAACAAATAAAACGAGGCTGCCCGGGGTCGAACCCGGGTCCTCTCCCTGCCTACACACACACCGTACCAGTGAACCAAGGCACAAGGCCGCGGTGGTAATCGGTTTCAATTGTTTTTAAACGTGGTTTCCCATTTCCCCTAATTTCATATAAACCCTAGAATGGGTTCGATCAAATTGAACCTCGAAACGATATGGGATTCTGTAATTAGCATGGGGCTTTGATTCCCGTGATAAATAGAGTAGAATGATGCATGTAATTACCTGATTTGATTCGTTTTGCTGGTATGAACAGATAAGAACAAGCCGCGGCAAAGGAAGAATCGAATGGGTGATCAAAGCTTGATGGAATTCGAATTACTTGTACAGAAAGCTTCTAATGATATCAATGACCAAAAGCCCTATGTTATTTGTTAGTTATAAGACTCGGAAGGCGACTGTTGATCGAGTTGCAGGTCGAAACAGAGATGAAATCGAATTGATTTGATTTTTGTGTTATCTGATGAAATTGAATGTTGCATTCGATTTATAGGTGGATAAAGTCCGAGTGGGTCGATTTAATTCGATTTATTATAGTGTCTAGTGCTCGGTAGTGGTTGAACTTTCGGCCGAGTGGGTCGAAGTGGGTTAGGTACTCGATTTAATCAAATTTCAGTGGAATATTAGTTCAGATCATGTTCTAGAATCGTTCGAAACCGGTTTTGAGTTTTAAAATCGGGTATTTGGATAGATTTGGCCTCGCCGGAGCTGCCGGAGATTGGCCGGACCGGTGGCCGGGAAAACGGGGGGGGAAAGGGGTTGGTTTTGAAAATTCGAAAGTTACACTATAGTCCCTGCGGTTTGAAACTTAATATTTCATGTTAAAAGCTTTTAAAACAGGTTTCAAAAATTACAAACCACCCCCTGCACTTATAAATCTAATAATATATATATATATATATTTATTTTAAATCTTTGTTTTTGTTTTTATTATTAGTATTATTAGTATTATTAGTATTATTATTATTATTATTATTATTATTATTATTATTATTATATTATTATTATATTTATTATTATTATGGTTGAAATTTACATAAATGTATAAAATTAACTTTTATTTAACGAAGATTACGGGATGTTACACTCCGAATTACTTTTTTGAAATTCGATTTAGATTGTGAGATATAATTTTTCTGTGACTTTTTTAGCCTCATTATGTCTTGTTACACTTTGTAGTAAAATACACTTTGTAAAATAATCTCACCCTTCGGCTAATTGGGACAATGCCGTCATTATAAAAGACACAATGGCGTCATTATGTCATTATGAAATACACAATGACGTCATTGTGTCATATAAAGACAATGAAATTTTTTTTAATTTTTTTTTCTGAAAGAGGACGACGAGAGGAACAGAGACTCCGAAGTACTTTTTTGAAATTCGATTTAGATTGTGAGATATAATTTTTCTGTGACTTTTTTAGCCTCATTATGTCTTGTTACACTTTATAGTAAAAATACACTTTGTAGTAAAAATACACTTTATAAATAATCTCACCCTTCGGCTAATTGGGGTCATTGATAAACATTTGCTAAGTGTGAATCAATTTTCATATGATTGTTAATGAGGGTTAACTAGGGTTTATGATGGTCAACATTAGTCATTGACGGTCAACATTAGTCATTGATGGTCAACATTAGTCATTGATGGTCAACTGGAGCCAACGATGATTAATTAATTATATACAATATTGGTCACTTATGGCCTGCCCTGTAAGAGACAAGTAGAGTTTATATTGGTCGACAATTTTCACTTACGGTTGATATCAGCCCATTAAGAGTTAATATTGGTCAATGATATTTAGCTAAGGTCAATACGGATCAATTCGGGTCAGTATTTTTAAAACGCATGTAAATAATAATTGTGACAAGTAAATAATAATTGTGACAACCCGAAATTTTTTTATGATCTAATATAATATTTACGAGAATTTACAATTTATTTTATATTTTTGTTATTATTTAATAATAATAAATAATAATAAAAATAATGATATTAATAATAACAATAATAATAATAATATTATTACTAATAATAATAATTTATAACATTTATTAAACTTAATTTAACAAGTCCAAGGGGTGGTTTTGTAAATTCTGAAGCTTGTTTTAAAAGGTTATATCAAGAAATAATAAACATTCTAAAGTACAGGGACCATTCTGTAAATTGTTTGAACCCCCGCCCGTCGATCACCACCTCCGGCCACTATTTCGGCGGCTCTCCGGCGACATTCAAACGGCCAAAATATACCATTTCAATCCATTCAAAAGCCACCAACACTTTCACGAGGATGATTCGAACTGGGACCATCTTTTAATTAAGAATTCATAGTGCGAAATCCACCCAACCAAACCACCTCCACTGTCGGCCGGTTTCTTCTCCACTATCGAGCACTAAACTTCGAAAATAATTAAATTAAATGAGCACTCACGATCATTTGATCGTTTATAAGCTGATGGTAAACTCAATTTGATCTCAAAAACACTGAAACATCACCTTCGATCAACACCGCTATCGCGACCTGCAACTCATTCGAAACCTCACTTAAACACCTTATATACCCAAATTAACAGAGGGGTATCTATCCTTAACACCTATAGAAACTTCCTGTGCAATTAATTTGATTAACATCATCATTTGGGTATCTAATCAGTGCTACGATAGCCGCGACTTGTTCATCAAGAATTCATCATCGAATTAACACCATAACAGGTAATAAGCACACCCACCAACTCGATTTATCATGGGGAACAAAAGCCCCATGAATCCATACGTTGTTAACCTCGAATTGACCTTCAATTTGATACCAATCGAATTAGGGTTCTTGGTTGATTTGGGGGTTATTTGAAAATAGAGTTTAAAAGAATTGGAAACGGATTCCTATCGCGGCCTTGTGCCTTGGTTTACTGGTTTGTGTGTGTGATTGTGAACAGGAGGTCAGGGGTTCGAACTCTGCCCCCAACATATTTTTTTAAAAAGCCTTTTTGGGTCTTATAAAAATATAGAAAAATTCTGAAAAATTATAAAAATAGTTTTACAAACTTTGGAAATTATATAATTAATTTCTGGAAATTTATTTCTTTAAAACTTTATTTATTTATTTATTTAAATAATTATTAAATATATAATAAATTTTAATCCTTATAAAAATGGATTTTTAATAATAATTTAAATTAGTAAATTATTAACGGACATTATATTATTTATGGATTAATCCTGATAATATGAATACAAATTAGATTTTATAAATTTAAATATTTATAAAATCTTACAAATTAAATATAAACTTACATGTTTAATTAACGTTTATAATTTATTTAGAATATAATAATATGTTAAAATCATTATTTAAATTTTATATAAATCTTTAATTATTAAAGAAATAACAACAATAATTAAATGATTTAATGTTTATAACAAATTCCAGAAAACCAAACCCTAGATCGATTGACTCCAGGTTCAAGATCTAACTTATTTAGGTTATAAATTGTACTTAATTACTTATGTGAATTATAATTCCTTAGGAGGAATTTACTAGCTTATCAACATCACACGAGAACTAAGGTGAGTTCATGCCCCACTGTTTTACTAAATCTCTTTTGGGTGATTTCATGCCCCACTGTTTTACCAAATCTCTTTTGGGTGAGTTCATGCCCCACTATTTATTTAAACTCTTTGGGGGAGATAGCATACTGGTAATGTTACAAACGTTTTTATATATTTAAGATGTGTAAGGATATTAATATAGTGTTGTTTATCATGATAAAAGTCCTCACACTTTCGAATTGTTAATATTGGATAGCGGGGAAAGTTGGGTAGTACTACTGGGTGTGACGAGCCCCACCTGTGTAACTCGAGGTCAGTCGGGTGCAATTTGTCCTATGAACATTTGTCACGATATGACATCGTGGCTGGAGGCAAACATAACACAATCAGCTTCAATGTCGAAATCACTATTTAATATCATTTGTGAATGGGCTAGCTAGCCATTACAATGCACATGCTTAAATATACGCTATTGTTAAACTGTGACGTTTAACTGTAAACTCTTGAACTGATCAACCGTTGGGTTGATACACGCTATTGTTAAACTGGGATGTTTAACTGCAAACTCTTGAACTTACCAACCATTGGGTTGATTACACTTTTGTTAAACTGTTATGATTAAACGCAAACTCTTGAACTTACCAACCATTGGGTTGATATACACTTTTGTTAAACTATTATGTTTAAACGCAAACTCTTGAACTCACCAACCGTGTGTTGACTTTTAGTATGCTATTCTCAGGTCATAAATCTGGACTGCTGTTAGGAGCACTACACGGGTCAAGCATGCATCCTAATGCTTAAACAATGATACATTTGTTTATCTTTATTTTGGGTTTGTTTTATTTGTTTAAACGCTTCCGCATGAATTATAAAGTTTAAACTTTGGTTTGTTATGTTAAACGTTGCATATAGAGTCGTTCCGAGTAACTATTGACTGTGATCCTGGTTTGTTCACACGCCTCGTGGTAGAACTCCGCACGCGGATTTTGAGGGTGTGACAATAATGATAGTGAGAACTCAGGAACAGTTGACATTTAATCATGAGCAATGGGTTAGTCATGTTTATTGATAATCAAATAGCCATATCAAGATCAAATTAGGTCCATGTCGAAATTTAGATGATTCTTGTCAAGCATAGAGAAACACAGATATGTATATAGATACTCATTACCCACATCACAACGAGCTATCTTGGTAAATCATAACGAGTTACCTTGCCAATCAAAGTAAATCATGAACATAATTTGTGGTTCATTATTTGCTACCGCACACCGGGTTGCTAGAGTTCTCATTGAATGATTGCCTTTTTTTCAGTTTGCTTGTCCTAAATTCAAGTTGCCCATTGATACCGTCGTTCAGCTTATCAGGAATGTAAAACGGTTACAGAAAAAAAATTTTACTAGAACAGCAAGAACAAAACAAACCTATTGGGTTCGGGAGTTACAAGCTATTAATGTGTTTAACCTTTTTGGTCATTTGCACAACTCTCTTCATATGCTTATAAATGTAAATCATATATATTTGAGATGAATCCCTATGGAAAAGTTGCATGTTGGTAAAGCTTACATCTTAGAGGTTGTTTGGTAGCATCTGAATCAGCCTCTTAATGGTTTAAATGTCTGAATGATTCAGCACTTAATGGTTCAGACTGTTTGTTTCACGAGCAACTGTCTGAATGGTTCAGACATTTGACTCTGAATGGTTAATCATTATACTAATGCTTTTTTGAATGGTTAAGATGTCTAACGCTGAATGGTTAAAACCTTTTATCTGAATTGATCAGACATTTACCTTTGAATAGTTAAACGATATACTAGTTCAGACCTCTTAATGGTTCAGCACTAGATGGTTCAGACCTCTTATTAGTTCAGCACTATCATTCAGAAATTACCAAACAACCCTTTAGTCAAACTGGGTGGTTTAAAAAAGTATTATTTCAAGTCAAAATGAATTCCAACCAAAATGGACTCGAGTTGAAATAGATCGTTTTGAGGAAAAAATATCAAATGGTTTAATCCTATATATTTACTTTGCACACAGCTAGTGGCAACGGCATATAGAAGCGGTGGAGGTGAGAGGTGGTTGCGGGGATGGTGGTTGCGGAGGCAACAAGTTGTGGTGGCAAGCGACAAGTTAACAAGTTCATAAGAACCCTATTAGACCTCTGTATAACTTGAGTAGACTCAAATAAAATCATCAAGCAAACAAAAGTTACCAAAATCAAGTCTAAAGTGTTGTGAATCTTCTATCAGGTCTACATATGGTTTGGAGGTTATAATACTTCTATCAGGTCTAAGTGTTGTGATTCTTCCATTTGAGACCAAAGGGAAGGAATTAACAGACACTATAGATTTACCTGTTCAGCATGTTCAAGTAAAGTGAATGCCTGCATATAACCTGTAATAACCTTTTAAAATGCATAAATTTTATTCATGCTATTTTTAATTATCCGCCGTGGTAATTACTAAATAGACAGTTTCTTAATACCGATATATTTAAGTCAAACTGGACATAAATATGATCCTGTAAACTGTCCAAGTGGTATAGGCAAGAAAAGATATAATTGTTAGGAAACATAAATTTGAATTACTTGATTTATCAATGAGCAGAGAATTTTAATCTATCTAAACAGTTAACTGAAGTATCGAAATTTTAATAAAAAAATCCAACAAAGCTATATTAGAGTATATTCTGAACCTAAATTAAGTATCATCAGGAGAATTACCCAAAACTCAGTTAATCTTAGCCTTGTTCCGTCTTGGCTTTAACACGAACCATAGAGCAAACAAGACGACCAAGAATGCAGGAATGGTGGTCAAGTCAAGCTCAACCTTAACTTTTCTCTGCTTGGTGCAGTGAATCTGGTGCAGGCTGGCTACCGTAGTGTTAACATACTCTACAAGCCTACAAGATATAAAAGATACATTACATATTAGATTATTAGCCAGTAAGTTAAAAGAAATTATTTGGCATATTTCTTCTACTCCTGTTTATTTTGTGGGTCCCCTTTTTTTATGATAACAGAGTGGTGGCAATATGTGTGAGTCTAGGGTTGGGTCATTTTCCGTACAGATGAAATAATCTGGGTAGGATTGGGTCGACCCACAAAAGACTTCTTTGTCCTTTTTCAAACTTTTTTTATAAATCAAGTATGAATACAAAAACAATTACCCTATAATGAGAAATACAAGCTCATGAACAGTAATGAACAGTAACTTGCGAAATCTAGGCCGTTCAATTCTTGGATCTACGGTGGGGGCTAGGTATATACTTCATCTGTCCTCCTTCTTCATCTGCCCTCTTTGCGAGGGTTTCTTTACTGATCTTCATCCCGAGGCAACGGTGGCGATGCTGGGTAGACGACGGAGGTGCGAGGGAAGGTCGGTCGCCGCTGATTTTGTGGTGTAGATGGAGCTGCTAGCTTGGTGGCCGCAGCGGCTACGGTTCCGGCTTGGTGGCCGGCTCTCCGCCTTGGTGGTTGTTCCCTCGCTGCCGGTCTTCCGTCATCTGGTTTGCGCTTAGGCCCTTGCATGTGTTTAAAAGGGGTTTGTTGAGTCGTTTCAAATGGGTTTTCTGGTTCTGGTGGTGGTGGCCGTTCGTTTCAGCCAAGGCGGGCCTCGGCTTCTGCACCGGTCACCAGCTGGTGTTATCGCCAACGCCGCTGTGTCTTTCGTCTCTTTCTCCGTCGTTGATGCCGCTCTCGAAAAATAGAGAGAGACATAGAGAGAGACACGGATGGTTGTGGAGGTGGTTTTGGGGATTAGCCGAGAGGTATGGCTACCGCCCTCCTCCCTTGGCGACTGTGAACCTGTTCTCTCCCCACGTTTCGGGATTGTTATCAAGTTCAGACCTAATTGCGAGGATTTGGGGGGTTGCCGCCGTGTGACAGCCTTTGCCTCTTAGTTGTTCGTTTCGGCAAGGCAGCCCTCCTATACCTTGGTGGTATTCTCTGATTTCGAATGCACGCTAAGCGTTCAGGATTACAGCCAAAGGTTGCGGAAGGGCCTTTTAAGGCATGGTATCTGTTTGGTTGATGATAATTAATGTGAGCATTTGTGAGATCTGCTTTTCTGGGGTCTCAGACTCTCTGTTGTGGTGGGTTGTGATTATATGCACGATGACGATGCCCCAAATCACCTGTACGCATCTGAGTGCTAAAGGGTGCAAACACTGTGCACTCGGGTTTTTTCATGTATTTCGTGGCCCTTTTCAACCCTGCTTTCTGTTTGATCGATGAAGATGGGTGCAAACTCATCTGAGATCGGTGTTTAATCCCGTTGAGACCGTGATGCAGAAGGAGTGTAAGGCTTCATTGTTTTGGCGTGGCATCTGTGTCGGATGCAGCCACAATGAGGTCGCCTTCCTGAGTCTCCAAGCACTTTAAACAACTGTTGTTGATGCCATATGCCTGTGCTGCTGTATTGTTGACCATGTTAAATTGCGTTTGTGTATACTTCCTTCTTTGCTGGTCATGTTAAACTTTATGTTGGCGATATTAAATTGTTTGCTCGATGATGATGTGTAAGTCACGTCTGAGAGTTACTTTGTTTCTGAATATAGTTGTCGGTTGGTAAAGTCGATGATGTTTACATATGGCTGTGATGATTCACCAAAATTGGTGTCGGTTGCCTTGGTGTGCATCTGTTTCTGGCGTAGACGCGCAACGCGCGTACGGGGAATAAACACTAGTTATATTACAAACATAATTTAAATCTTTAAATTAAACAATTCAAGAGGATATATGAATTGAAAGTAGACTCTAGACTACTTTCCACCCATTTGACTTGAGCAATATTTTTACATGTCACTCTTTGATATCAAAAACAATCATTTGTCTGATAATCAGTGTTGTAAAAATCGCGACTAGCCTCCGATTAGTCGTCGATTAATCGCTAATGGGAGGTTGGCCGCTTCAATTTCACCAAATCGCAGGTCCTAGGCGCTAATCGGTCAAATTTGGTCAAAGCCGGACCAAATCGTCCTAATCGGCGGTGTTCCGACGATGAGAACGGCCGGCTTTGTCCATTCTGGTGACGGATTAGTCGATTCCGGCGCCGGATTTGCCGATTCCGGCGCCGAACTCCGACGCCAGTGACTGAAACGGGAGGAGACGGAACGAAGCGGATGATGTGCGTTGAAATTATTTAATAAAGTTTAGTTATTTTGATATTTAACCCCCTCCATATTTATCAATTTACAATTTATCCCCCTAACTAGTAAATAATACATAATTAAGTATAAAATTAATGTTATAGCTACATAAATTCGTAAAATTATACACAAAAGTCCAATCCGATTAATTCCGATTAATCCCGATTAATCCCGATTAATCCCGATTAATCCCGATTAATCCCGATTAATCCCTAGTTGGTACCACACCGTCCGACTAGCGCCTAGCGATTTCTACAACATTGCTGATAATATTAGGCTTCTAGAAGTCAAGGCTCTAAGGAACAAGATATACACATGCCACATATTAATTTGGGCAATTACATTTCCTACGATCCACTACACACGTAATTTTCTGGTATGTAAATAAAAATCTAAAAGCATTGTAATACTGAGCAGCACAAGAATGAAATAGATGTACTTGATGTCAAATGACTAACCCTTTAGAAGCATCTTCCAGACTACTTAAAAGTCTCAATGCATCAACAAAACGTAGTTCTCCAGCAACTGTTGAAATCTGGAGGATAATATATGCATCCATTAATTTTAACAAACTAAATGAGTGACATTATACATTAAGCATATTATGAAAGAAAAAATGCAAATAGTTAAGCTTACTCTTTTCCAACGGTTAACAACGTAGTTATATTTGTCCACCAAATGTCGCTCATGAGCCTGGAAGGCCTTATAACTTTGTTCAGCTGGCATTTGTTAAGTAGCCCAAAACCTCTCTTTTGCCACAGCTTATTAGCAAATGATACTAGAGATAACAAGAAAAATGAATGAAAACAGAGCCGCTATGGCCATTAGATGTGGTAATTTTGACCCATTTATTGATGAATGGGTTGATTTAGATTGTGTTTCATCTCAAATGAATCAAACAAAGAAGAGCAGGTCAAACTGGTTGAAAGTCACCCAAAGTTTACTTTAATGGCAAGGTCAAAATCTTCTTATCCAAAGAATTAGATTCTTATTGTAGTATTTTTTTTAATCATAACTATTGTGTTAATTGTGTATAAATTTTAAAAAAGAACAGAAAATGTGTAGGTGTCAATGGGCAACAGAAACCAACTCAAAACCATGTTGACACATGGTTAAAACGGGTTGCTTCGATCAACCCATTTTGACCCGTTACCCAGTTCCACCAGACCAGCCATCTAACATTAAATATAAAAGCATAATTTACCCTGACTCATTTTGGCTAGTTGTGACAAAAGCTTTTAGTTTCAGTAATCTAACATTAAATATTTAATATGTGCCACTATCAGCAGAAAGGAAGGATACATGTGCGTTCCATCAGTAACTGGTGAATTGCTGAGTTAACTTGCTGTATAGTCTCCTCAAGAGTTGTAAGCAAATAGCTGCGTGCGATTGAATCTGACTGAAACTGTGAGATACGCCACCCTTGAGAAGTAACAGAGAAAGGGTTGCATCCTACTGACCATACCCAGTCCTGCAATGTAACATGCATACATATTTAATGTTTAAGCAATTTCAATCAGTATGTTCAAATAAAAAAACATAGATTCCTGTTCTACAGAGTAAAGCACTTTCCATTTATTCTGGATTTCTGGTACGTAAGAAAAGTTAGAAGTGTCTTCAGATTTTCTTGGAGTAATAAGTACATCTCGTAATCGATTTACAATAAAGGATTGATAAATTCTATTTTTAGAGTTCAATATATGGAATACCAAATACCTCAATTGTAGTTTCATGAGCTTGGCTGTAAACAAGATGAAGTGGAAGCAACCCAGCAATATGTTCAGAAACAACAGCCACTGCAGCTTGTATGGCTTCCTGAAAGTAGCATAGGGATGCAAGTCATGCAACCCACAAAAACTGGTCAAAATGATGGTAGTGGGGCATGTGTTATCATGAGGTAAGTAATGCGAATATTTAATACCTTATAATTTGCAATTAAATGTAAAAAAATATAAAAATGCAGCATAGAAATGCAACCCACAAAAACAAGCCAAATTGATGATAGCAGCATGCCTTATAAGTGGTAGGTAATACAATATTCAATATTTATGATTAGCAATTAGATCTCAAAATAACTTATAGAAAAATAGTAAAAAAACTTGCAAAGAAATCCACCTCAAGTTCCACAACAAAGATTGCCCATTGCATTGTAGATGGCTTTCCCATGATGATGACTCAGATTGGACAACAATAACCATATCTGAGAGTGCCTTTGCCTTATAATATTTGTCCACTAACAATGGCTCCCCATGAATAAACCAAAATATTGGAACTTCTAATGTGGACCTACTATGAGCATGTGACCCTGCAATATAAAAAAAAAGTTACTTCTTTATTTCACTATAGTAGCATGTAATTCACAAGCCATGAGTTTACAACTTTCTGTAACACAAGTTAAAACAACTGTGGTTTTGTATATTAACAAAACTTAGCATTGACTGGTGACTACAATAAGACCTACATTGAGATCTTATGTAAAAAGTTCATACCAAAGATTCAATGTTCTAGAATCAACCACTAGAGCAGAGAATAGAGCATGATACTCTTAATGCCATAATATTCAGCTCCTATTGTTTGACTATTGGTCAAATGTCTAACCATCTAATAACGACTATAAATGACAGATCTTGTGGATCAAAATCAGTATAACAATAATATTATTACTGATAAATGATATAACTGGTACAAGAAATAGAATGAGAACCTTAAGAGAACCATGACCACTTAGCCTCTGCAACTGATGCTGTAGAATAGAAGAATCGAGATATGAACGAACATTTCTCCTAAATGTTCCATTAACAAGCAACATAGGTACAGCAGAGGCTCGTCGAGCTACAGAAAACGCCATTGCCAAGGCAGGATCTTCTGAAAGTGGTAACTACAAATCATTATACAACCATATAGCAGATGATTACAAAACTGTATAACCTAAAGACAGAATCATTTTGAGGCTAAAAGTTTTAATCCCATTAGATTGTGTGCATATGGAAAAAGTTATACATGCATACATACAGAGCAACACAGATGCCAAATAGGCAAGTTGGAAGGGTTGAGTAACGAGTCGAAATGACTGATTTTTTATACGGGCCAATACAGCACAATAATAACCCAGTTTCTTGAAAAAAGCCAATTAGCATGTTGTGTGCATCAATAATAAATATTGGACAAGTTTCGGCCAATTTCCCTTAGCTATTGTTTTTAGCAACCTCTTCATATGATTAAGATTAACATACATGTGTTGACTGAACATTGGTTTCTGAGAAGGTAACAGTAAAGAAGAAGTCCATCCATGATAGCATTTATATCCACAGGTAAAGACTTGATATTCCTGACTTTCTGCATCTCAATAAACAAAAAGGATTAATTTGTGTGGAGTTGTCTGACTATGTTTTCATCTTATAAATAGAAGGTTCACCTCCTGTGTGATGAAAAATAACTGGAAGGATATTTTCTCGTAATGATGGAAAGCTCCATCAGCAATGGAAGGTGATATAATGTGCCTCATTGATCCCCATAACGTTGCACCCATATGTGCAAGAAATGTATCACGCGCAACTGTGTAGTTGTGGGAATCCTGAAAATGAAAAACTAAGGATGTAAATATGTGTATCAATTCATTGTACATACTACATTGTATGCACCTATGAATATCATATTTATTAAATTTAACATTTCTCTGAATAAAAAAAATCTATCAATATTCAGAAATATCATTAGTAATTAAGTATACCTCATAAGAAATATCACTGAACAAATTCCAGCTTTCCATCCGTTTTAAAGCATCTAGAGCCTTTTGTTTATGGCCTTCAACAGAATCCTCATTTTCAATTGCCTCAAGCTCCGTCTTTAAGTCATGCATTCTCTCGTCAAGCTCTAAATTAAATTTTTCCATGAGAAACTATGTTACAAAAGAATCACAGAGTAGTTGAAAGTATCACAGAGTAGCATTAAAAGAGTTTATGTTATAGACTACCTTCACAAAGAGAAAGCTTGACCCTTCTTCCCCGACAATGCTTGAAAGAGAATAGCTCGTAGATATCTATCTCTGCTAAAAGAATATCTGTGGCTTGGTGATCTTTCTGGCAAATTCAAGTACAGGATATTTCAGGCAGATAATAATCTTAAAAAAAACTTTACTTCCAGAAAGATAGAAAGCCTCCAACCACGAATCTATACACTTGATGCTTCTATGAGAATTTTAAAGAAATCTTTAATGTGATCTGTGCACCGGGTTTATATAAACATACAAAAGTAGGTTTAATTGCCACATGTTATGTGATACAGCTTGACAAATATAGTGATTTTTTTTTCCTTGCTTTCAGATATGTAAACAAAGTTTTTTATCAGACCAAAGGCCACTGTATATGGCACAAAATTAAGCACACATTGAACATAATATCATCATACACAACTAGATAAGCTTGTAGTTAAGTTACATACATCCCCAAATGCAGCAAACTTTTCCTGAATCGCATCTTGCAAGTGACCCTCAGCCTCTTCTTCTGAAATTTCTAAAATCCACAAGATGAAAATTTTTAATCAGCGCTTCTATAGTACCAAGTTACCAACTACCAAGTAAATTCCCTACAGTACCAGGTAAGGAAACCCCACCTAGATAAAATGTCATTGGCATGTCAGCAAAATGATAAATGACAAAATGTAGCTACAATAAGGTTATATCTGTATTTTGGTAGTAACTTAGTACGGTAGTACCTGCAACTGCACCAATGGTTTTTTCCACATTGGGTAAGGTGAGTTCTGTACGCACACCTTCTCCACCAACAGCAGGCCCCCAAGAGAAAGGACCTGCACTTAGATCAATAAATGCCCATCTGTCTCTTCCAATCCATGTATCTGTAAGACAATCAGCATGGAGCCCACTAAAATCACCAGATTTCAAATCCTTTGTCAACCGAAGCTTCATGTCCTCATTTTTCCCATTTATCAACTTCAAACAACCATATTTAGCACACAATTAGCTCGCAGCTATATCTGATTTTCAAATAATGTGCCCCCTTTAAATATATACCACAAAATTAGCTTGCAGCTATAACTGATTTTCAGATAATGTACCCCCTTTAAAGATGTATATTTCTGATATTTACTATGACAAACCTGGACAACTTTCGACTGATAATATCAGCCACGTCTTTCTTTTGGTCCAGCCTCTCAACATTGTTCAAAGCATGTAGGCAGCTATTATACCATTCTATCTGACTTGTAATAAGTAAAAACATGTTAGACCATATGATAGATAGCAGTGCACGTCATTTAAACATCAGCATAGTAAACAGTCGGGTAATCTGATTTAACTTTGGAAAATTTTTCAATCATTTTTAGGGTCAAGACAGCCATCAAAATGGTATAAGTAACAAATACAATAACGAAACTCGACTAAGGCCTGGTTTTGGAAACAATTACAAAACATGGGTTTTGTTTTATTTTCAGTTTAAAGAGTAAACAGCTGTGAAAAAAACAGTGTTTGACAACCACTTTTGTTTTTAATAAAGTGTAAATGGATTTCAAGAACTTTACAAAACAGGGATTGCTCGAATGATCTTGCTTTAGAGGTAAAACATTTGCAGACAGATTTTTAAGATTGAAACCCAGTGTTGACTGTTGGACTAAAATCAGGTTTAGGTTTCAACCCTTTTTGTAACAAATGTGAGAACTTACCGTGTCAGTTTCTTCTGTAATTGTCCATGAGAATTTCGCCATTGGGTGCTTTTCATACAAGGGTCTCTTGATTTTTTCCACATCTGACCAGAGTTGTTTAATAAAAAATTAACATTGATAGTAGTCTGAATTAAGAATTTCAAAACGAATAATATAAATTGGTACCCACCAAAAGCATTTCCTGTCATGCTTCCAGACTGAAGGATTTTGTCTTGTAAACTCTTATTCTGCATGTAAAAATATCTGGGTCACTTGCAAGTTCTTTAGTTAATTTGTACCAACCAAAGGTCAACAAGAACTACTTGATAGTTAAATAAACTAATAACCATTCTAAGAAGCCTTTGACATATGTTTTAAAAAAGGGTAGAGTATTTACTCTAGAAAGTTCTCATACAAACTGTTAAAGAACAAAATAATACTACAAACATATGAATTTAGGAGCAACATCTTGCATGAATGATTAGCCAATAAGATGAAGTAAAAATATCATAGATCATATAGCAAAAGGCCCATGGAAGAAACAATTTAAGGTACAAGGGTGAATGAAAGTACCTCCTTAAGGAAATTTATTTCACTATCTGACAATCCTCTCCTGCAAAATTTTATTATGTCACATGTTTGCACACAAGATGGAATCATACATATTCAATATTCAACATTTATCACAGATAGTTCTCAGTAAGATAACAGCCACAACAATCATAAAAGGTCCTCATGGTGGCTATGCAGGATATCATAATAGATATCATATATATAGCAATGATTGTAATTGCCAATGTAAATATAGTAGTGATTCATAGGTCTTTAATATTGATTGAGAGGTGATCTCATTACAGTTGTATATATACCTATCATTGTTCTCAATAAAGATCATCTTGAATATCATTCTAACATGGTATCAGAGCTCTATCGATCCTGCTAACCCTAAGCAGCCTCTCCCCTTTTCACACCTTCGATCTCCTTAACCCCTCTCTCATGGAATCCAAAATACATCCTGCCATGACCGTATCCAACATTAAAAACTTCATCCCTATCATCCTTGAAGTCGAAACTGCTCACTACACGACATGGTCCGAACTCTTTCAGGTTCATTGTCGTGCGTATGAAGTCTTCGATCATCTCAGCCCCAAAGCACCCTCCGATGATGGCAAGAAAGGTACCTCCTCTACTACTGATGCTCTCTGGTCGCGTATCGATGCTATTGTCTGCAGTGGATCTATGGAACCATCTCCACAGATCTGTTGCACACCATTATGCAACCTGGAGCTACCGCTCATCAGGTCTGGACCACGTTGGAAGGGTTGTTCAGAGACAACAAAAACACCAGGTCTGTCTTCCTTCAACAGGAGTTTTCCAATGTTCGCTTGGAGAATTTCGCAAGCATGTCCGCCTACTGTCAACAGGTCAAACTCCTGTCCGACCAACTCACTAGCGTGGGGGCCCCGTTGACAATCAGCGGCTCGTCCTTCAGCTGTTAACCGGTCTCACTGACCAATATGATGGGATCTCCACGATACTGCAGAACCGAGACCCCTTACCTGATTTTCACGAGGCACGGTCACGTCTCACCATGGAAGAGAGCAAGAAAAAGCATCAGGCGGCTCACGCCGCTCAATCGTCTGCCACTGCCCTTGCGGCGGCTGTCGCGAACACCACCTCTCCGTCCGACAGCCACCCCCTTCAGTCGTCTGACCGAAACCGTGGCCGGGGTCGCAGCCGAGGGGGGGGCAGGGGACGCGATCCGTCTGGTCGCGGGGGTCGGAGCTCCACAATCCAACACCCCTATATCGTATTTCCACAGACTTAGGCCTCTAATCAGTGGGCCACCTTATTGAACAATCAGGCCCAACACTGGCCCACAACACAACCGACACCACCATGCCCATACCCATCAACACCCAAACCTCATACAGGTGCGGGTATACTTGGGCCAGCTCCTGCTCAAGCCTACACTGCAGGTCCTGTTCCTACAGACACGCTCAAGCTCTCTACACGTTATCTTTAAATCAGCAGGACCGGTCGGTTACCCACCTTGTGTGTTTCTCGGTTACCCCACCAACCACCGTGGCTACAAATGCCTCGACCTCCAAACTAACAGAGTCTCCATCAACCGTCATGTTCCCTTTGAGGAGTCAATCTTTCCATATCACATACGTTCTCCCACCACCTCTCCATCCTATGACTTTCTTTCCCCCCCTCTAAAACCCCTCCTATGGGCCCACGTTTCCACACCATCCACTTCTAAACACATCCCCCCCCCCCCGATAACACCGCACCTCATCCTGACCCCACCTCTCTAAACCAACCACCCACCCCTACACACATGCCTCATCCGCACCACCTACAACCTCCACAAACCTCTCACAACCAGAACACCTCCCCTCCTCCATACCTATAACCGTAAACAGCCTGGCAACACTCAACCTCGCTCGGTCTTCTTCCCGGGTCATGCTACGGCAAACCCTACCCCTCCTACCATCCCTCCTACTACATCCACTCATCCTCCTACCCCACCATCTCCTCCCACCCGCACCATGCGCACACGCTATGAATGGCATTACAAAACAAATTCACCCTCCCCTTAACCTTCACACCTCCACCATCCCCTATTCCAAAAACCCTCAAGTTGCTCTGTCCTCCCCAGAATGGTACAATGCTATGAATGATGAATTTAGTGCTCTCATTAAAAATAAGACCTGGGAACTTGTTCCTCGCACACCAGACATGAACATCTTCGCAGCATGTGGCTTTTTAAACACAAGTTTAGATCGGATGGTAGCCTCGAACGTTATAAGGCTAGACTTGTGTGTGACGGCCGAAAACAGCAAGTGGGTATTGATTGTGGGGAAACGTTTAGTCCAGTGGTCAAACCAGCCACTATTCGATTGGTCTTATCCTTGGCTCTCTCTCAGTCTTGGAAAGTTCACCAACTTGACGTCATCAATGCATTTCTTCATGGACATCTATCTGAAACTGTTTACATGCACAGCCCATAGGGTTCCGACATCAACATTACCCAGATCATGTATGTCGCCTCAAGAAATCCTATACGGTCTAAAACAGGCTCCTTGTGCGTGGTATCAACGTTTTACGGACTTCGTTCTGTTGCTTGGCTTCACCCAAAGCAAGTCCGACAACTCCCTCTTTATCTACCACCAAGGATCTCAGACTGCTTACCTATTGATCTATGTTGATGACATCATCCTCACCACCTCCTCCGATGATCTTCGCAATCGTCTTATGTCTTCACTTGCTGGTGAATTTGCGATGAAAGATTGGGGCCCTTGAGTTACTTTCTTGGCATTTCTGTCACCCGCAACGGCGATCACATGTTTCTCTCCCAACAGGCCTACGCTAAAGACATCCTTCATCGCGCTGCAATGGACTCTTGCAAGCCCGTCGCCACTCCCGTTGACACTCAATCCAAATTGAGTGACTCCTTCGGTCCCATGTTTAAAGACCCGAGCACATACAGGAGCCTTGCGGGTGCCCTACAATACCTTACTTTCACTCGTCCAGACGTCACGTACGTCGTTCAGCAAGTCCGTATGCATATGCATTCCCTCGGATGGAGCACTGGAATGCCCTCAAGCGGATTTTACGATACATCCATGGCACCTCTGATTTCGGTATTCTCTTAGGCCCCACACCACAGTTATCCTTGCTTGCTTACACTGACGCCGATTGGGCCGGCTGTCCGGACACCCGTCGATCGACTTCGGGTTACTGTGTTTATCTTGGCGACAATCTCGTCTCCTAGTCGTCCAAACGCCAGTCCACTGTCTCCCGCTCAAGCGCCGAGGCTGAATACCGTGGTGTTGCCAACGTCGTAGCTGAAATTTGTTGGCTTCGGAACCTTCTCCTTGAGTTGCACCGTCCCCTCTCTACAGCGACCTTGGTCTACTGCGACAATGTCAGTGCCATCTACTTATCCGGCAATCCAGTTCACCATCAACGTACCAAACATATCGAACTCGATATACACTTTGTTCGGGAACAGGTCCAGCGAGGAAATGTTCGGGTCCTTCATGTACCATCTCGCTACCAGATCGCTGACATCTTCACCAAAGGCCTCCCACGGATCTTATTTGAAGATTTTCGGTCCAGTCTCAGCATCGCTCTCCTCCCGCTTCGACTGCGGGGGTGTAATAGATATCATATATATATAGCAATGATTGTAATTGCCAATGTAAATATAGTAGTGATTCATAGGTCTTTAATATTGATTGAGAGGTGATCTCATAACAGTGTATATATACCTATCATTGTTCTCAATAAAGATCATCTTGAATATCATTCTAACATATCATACATGTTTAAGAGATAAAAAAGGTAAATCAGCAACTTTATAAAATAAGAATCAAGTTGTCAGCACTAGTTTGTGGAATTTTTATCAACTAGGCCATAAATTGAATAGGCAAGAAAATAATTAACCAGTTAAAATTATTTATCCCATTAAATTATTAGTAGTTTTATTAGTATTATGTTAGGGCTCAAGTTTTAGATTTCTGCTCTAATCATCAAATTAGAATTAGAAATATTATGCAATTTTTTATGACCAATTATAGACTAGAGGATATACAACCATGCAACAAACAATAATATTAGTCAAAATAAGAAAAGTTTAAAAGTTCATCTTATCATAAATGATAACAAGCATAATGTACCAGGGTTAATAAAGAAAAAAAATAAAAATATATAAAAAAAAAACTCCTTAAAAAAAAGGGCATGCATACCAACATATAGAGCATAAAGATGTGAATTTTAGATAAAGACTATTAAATATAATAATCATATAGCATCTCCAAAGAGAGGATGAACAAATAAAATGCGCACCTGTAGCCATATTTACCTCTCCTTGCATCGTGCTTAGGATTTAATATGAAAATATTATACGCATTTTCCAGGTCAAGATATTCCACAAGACTAGTGAAGAGAACATCCATCATGTCCACATCCACTTGCCAAAGACCATCCTCCCTTCAAAGAGAAAAAGTTATCCAATTATGGTGGTGAAAAATTTTCACATGTTACGCATCACTACCATGCAAACAAATACTTCAATTCATCATACATGCAAACAAATACTTCAATTCATCAATAGGTCCGAGAAAACAATCACAACATATTTAGAGAGTATAATTATATGATCTATGTTCATTATGTTTAGAGCATTGAGTCTACATCACCATTTACTTGACATGAAAACGGGTTACAGTAAATTTTGCTAAATGAACATTATTTGATAGTGAAATGACAAATAAACGTAGGCTCTCGCATAGTTCATTGCAGCAAACCTGAGTTTACCATCTTATGTGGTCAACCTGGTAAGAAAACAACTAGTTCATAACAGCCAAAAAGAACATTAAAAATCAAAACCCTAAAGCATAACAAAACAAACCACCGTGTGTTCGCATCAAATGAGATTTCACTATAATCCAGCGCTCACCCCCAATAAAAGCATTCGCAGAAGTGGATTTTATGAAGAAAAAAAAATAGTTCATTTAGTTAAAACGACCATTTCAATGGAGTAAATAGTTTAGGATGCCAATGAGTAGCTATTTCTATTTACGTGTTAACATAAGACAAAGTACATAATGTACCATGGAACCAATGTGTGCACCACTCATTATATGCTTGAGAAAATGTTGCATGAAAAAAGGAATAGCTTTACCAACAAAAATCATTTGCCTAAGGTATATGTATTCATGGTAATTGACTAATTGGGACTTGATAAGCTAAAAATGCATAAGAGTAAAGGATGTCAAAGAAGATTACACATAATCTCTGATCTTAGTGTCTTCTTGGTACGAAATTATATGGAATTAACGCTCCTTACTTCAACTAATATTCAGTTGTAAGCGTATTAAGAAGTATAAAAGTGGAATATTGTTATGGTATAATTGAACAATCATAGACAAATAGACACTATCTGGTGCAGTTACCAGTTGGAAATTTGAGTGAGTAATTTCCCTGTATGATTAACATCATCCTTACGAGACACATAATATAGAGTTACATAACCAATATATGTGTAGAATGTCACATTTACCTTGAATGATTAGCATCATCCTTACGAGAGAAGACACCAATAGCATGCTCAAAAATGGAATTAACTTTCTCACTCATTTGGATAGCGTGAACAGAGAAGCTGCAGGAGTAAATGAAATGTGTATTCCCAAAGGGAAGCAAATTAGTAAATAGCAACAGACGCGATCAACCCTACAAAGGTTAACAGAAGAATAAGAGTTAAATGAGTAAAAACATTACTTGTAATTGAGGTGACTAACAAGAGGAAGATGATGCTGATGATGACTTCTATCTATCTTTTTTTTGTATAATGGGGCGAGAACTTCTTCAGTTTGTGGTATCCTAGTGTGCTCAAACACGTGATCAATTTTGTGAACCAACGCTCAAGTTCTTCAGCATGTAGCTTAAAGGCTGTAACAGAATCACAAATACGTATTCTTGAGAACCAAACTCTATATTACTTCGAGAACTAAAGAGTTAAGTCATCAAAGGCAGATAAACTTGAAGGCTGCAATACCTTGATTCCCACTGCCTTCAAATCCTATAAAGATGAAATTCACTGGGACTGGAAGATACATGTGTTCAACTTCTAAATCTGTAGGTAATTGGCAATATTCCCTGAAAGAAAGGATCACTGTTCATGCCTTTTTCTTGCATAGGTGATAACAAAATAAAATATAATACAACGCAAATTTTGGAAAGACACCCTAGGGATTGATGATTAACTATGCTTATGGTAGCTTTAAAATAAGAAGAGGATAGAAAAATAAGTACCTGCCTTGGTGTAATTAAGTACGCTCGACTTTTCAACGGTTGCAGTCTTCAAATCATCAAATTCTACAGGTATCATTCAGATGCAATTACGAAATATCAAAATAATAACCACAGAAACAAGCACATAAAAATCTTTAGCTAAGCTAGTAACAGAAAAGCAAATTAAGAGACATAGCAATGAGTTAATAAAAGAAAGAAATAGATGCACGCATACCACTTCTTATGACGGCTTCACTCCAGAACTTACTCTTCTCTTTGAGATTAAACAACGAAAACACAGATGATCTCCCAGTTTTATGGACCCCGGCAGGAGATCCATACGACCTGCCTGCTATTAACTAGTGCAAAGGTTACATAATGCAATTACCAATATCATTACAATTGCTACATTGAAATACAAACAATACACAATCGACAAGGCTTCCCTGAGCCAACAGGACAGCCAGCATGTCATGAGTCATGACTAGAGGCATGGTCATGGATTCCTTTGTACCAATAAAACAGATGATTTTCAAATACACGAGATATCACTGCCATTCTCTAGCATCACTGACTAAAGTCTACCTAAATATGTAATATTAAGCGATGAATTCACGCTAAGGATGATAAATGTGGAGGGGGGTGAGATAGTAAAAACAATGGCGGAGGATAGTGACGGCGGGGGGGCCGCCGCCCCCCCTATTTTTTTCGTCGGTAGTGTTAAATTTTAGTCCGTTAGTGTAAATTTTTGGCCCGGTAGTGTAAATTTTTATATAAATCTCGAGTTCGCCCCCCTAAACAAAATTAGTTTCGCCCCCGCCCCTCCTACGAGGATGTTCAAGCTCCGCCACTGAGTAAAAAGGCAAAAGAAGATCCAATCGAACGTGAACCACGACATGTACTTAATTCTACCACTTATCACCAATGCATCCTTAATCTTTGCCAACATTACTAACATTTGAAACTCAATTTTCTGACACCCTAACATCCAAATATAATTAACATCCAAATATAATTAACATCCAAATATAATTAACATCCAAATATAATTAAATCCAAATATAATTAACATCCAAATATAATTAACATCCAAATATAATTAACATCCAACATTCAAACTTATCACTTTCCATTGTAACTACCGAAATGAATATGAGTACTTATCTAGCACCAACGATACCTCAAACATCAACATTCATACCAAAAGATTTCAAATCAATGCCAAGGTAAAATCAGCAACTCGAATCCTCAGAATTTAATAATGGACTTCACTTCAAATTCGATTTCGAATCAAGAAATTGGTAAGAGAAAATGAACATTAGATGAATTATGGTTAAACTTACCAGCAACAGCAGTGAAATTAAGGGTATGAAACGGATCAAGTGATGCATCAACAACATTCGAGCCCTAATCAAAATTTAACAATTCAATCGAACAGATGGTGAAATTGAGTTAATATAATCAATTTCGCCCTAAATATGAAGTGAGTAACGATTTAACGTCGTCAACGAGAGTGCGAAAGGGAGACTGAAGCACACTGTAGTTGTTTGGGCTAGAAATTATCCATGGGTTATCGGATCTTTGGATTCAGACTCTTTTAGGCGTTTGTTTGTTTTTTTTTTTCGCTCGAATGTCTGCGGTATGCGGATCACATCTGCAGACATCTGTAACAAAAGAGGTGTATTAAATGTCTGCAGTCTGTAGAAAAAAAGATTGCTTGTTTTTAACATCAGACTATTAAAATATTCTGTGATTAAAGTAAACCTATTTTTTTAATTTTAAAAAGTACTTCAATATTAAAATTTAAATAAAAGTCATACAACACTATAATAATATTCATAAAACCATACAAGTACATTTTATTTAAATTGTTTATTCGACATTCTGCATATACATGTCAAACTAAACTCACAAACGAATTCATAACTAAAAAATCAATCCCATTAACATCAAGCATATACACAACAAAACATCTGAATCCACACATTATAACCAGAACCATTTCATCACCTCAATAATATTATTGCAAATAGTTGCAGCAATTGCTTTAGCAGCCTGCAAAATCTCTCCAGTAATGATAGTCAAGTTGGTAATAATCGGTTTTTAATTGAACGTCTGCTCGGCTAAAGCAGTCCTATACTGACTCACAAGTTCTTGCTGCTGTTGTTGTTTCATCTGCAACAAAGGTTGCGGCTAATACCCATCACCGTCACCATCTCTCTCAACTCGAAACCCCGTCGGCTGTAATTGAACCACCGCCCTAAGTAGCGGAAATTAGAGAAATAAAGATCGAAATCAAGAATTTTTGTTAATGAAAGATGTATAATGGGTTGATGGGTGCTTGAATTCGAAGGGGTTAGTGACGAAATAATGAATTTTGTTGAGCGGTTCGATGACAAGATTAGTGGGTCATTGGGTATCAAGATTTGAGCTGCCTTTGGTATGTATTTATTTTTGTTTGGAGGTGGAGGAGGCCGGCGGTGGTGAGCAGGGAGGTCGACAGGGGGGTGATGGTGATGTGTGATGGAGTAGGAGGCGATGGTGGGGGTGGGGGTGGCGATGGAGTGGAGGTGGATTTTTAGGTTTTTGATTTATGAAGATGTTAAAAGATGTGGGATTGGGTCTGGTGCAGATAAAAGACCCTAAGAAGCTCTTTTTGAAAAACAAACATCACCTTAATGGTTCAGATGCTTGAATGATTCATCATTTAATGGTTCAGACTGTTTGTTTCACAAACAGATGTTTGAGTGGTTCAGACATTTATCTCTGAATGGTTAAGCATTATACTAATGCTGAATAATTAAGAGGTCTAATGTTGAATGTTAATAACTCTTATCTGAATTGGTCAGACATTTGCTTTTGAATAGTTAAACGATATATCAGCTTTTAATGGTTCAAACCTCTTAATGGTTGAGACATCATACTAATTCAAAATTTAATCATTCATAAATTACCAAACAACCCCTATAGAAACCCGAAATATTTGATCTTGATGTATGAGATTAGGTGATATCCAACTCGATTACTTATATAACTATATACTCGTTTAATCATGTCGCGTACAAAAAACAATTATTTATTTTCTAATTTTCTTTTATCTATAACAATAATACTTCAATGTAGGAGTTTTATTATGTATGAGTTTTGAGTTAATTATATGAAAGGTTCATGTACTTAATTCTATGTTTCGTTCCTGATCTTTAAGTTTGGAAAACTGCAAGATCGGTCTAAGGATTTGTTAAAACCATAGTCACAAGATTCGCTCCCCAACCCCACGAACGCGAACCGGATCGCCCGCACCAGATTTGGGTTCATTCGCTTACCAATCGCTCTCCGATTCGCGATCCAGTTCGCTGAAATAGGCGAATTACGTTTCTAATGGAAATCGAACCACTCTAATCCGATTCGCAAACGGATCGCAACGATTCGGTGAACCAGATCACAAAGATTCGCGAATTCAATCAATTACATACGTGATTGGGAATCGAAAAGGCAATGTTTAGACTTTTAGACTTTCCATTTTATTAATTAATGGCTTATTCAATTGATTGATGACTATTCTTTGATAATTTTGGCACCAATATCATTGCTTTCATTATAAATTGGCATCTAAAAATTCATTTAGAATACACGGAAATCTTCAATATCTTCACAGTAGCACAATAGCACTTATACATATAGGAGCATAGCCATGGCTTTTGGTAAGGGTGGTTCAAGTTCAACATCAAGACAAGAAACTTCTGAGAATTCAGATGTGCAAGTGCTTAGCGATACAGAAGTTGAAGTGGACAATCTCACGCAACAGAATTCTGAAGTTCAGCAGCCAAAGTCGATTGATGACAAAGACAAACCATTGTTGCAAGAAGTTGAGTTTGTAGGTGCTGGTAAAAGCAAGAATGCAGGGGGTTCAAAAGTCTGGGTTTGCAAGCATTGCGATCAGAAGTCTACTAGCTCGTATACACGCATCCATGCTAACTTTTTTGGTGCTCCACCAGGAAAGAAAACGGACATTAAACGGTGTCTTTCTTTACTAAAAGACCGTGAAAAATATGAGAAACTCTTGAAGAGAGTAAAGCAGGCTGAAAAGGTAGGTGTTTCAAAGTCTTTAAAAAAATTCATTATTTATTAGTACTAAACAGAAGTGTTCCAAAAATCCATTTGAAAAAAGTTTTGGTGTCATGGAAAGAAATCAAGTTGATATGAAAATTATGAGAGGATCGTGTGCTAATGGAATTCCATTTAATGTCTTACGTAATCCTCAATTTTTAGAGATGGTTAGTGCAATCAACAAAGCACCTGCAGGATATAAACCCCCATCTAGTGAAAGAGCAAGAACGGTATTGCTCGATGAATGCTTCAGAGATGTTGAGAAGGACTTAACTCCTGTCAATGACACGTGGTATTCACAAGGCATTTCCATTGTATCTGATGGATGGTCTAACGTTAAGCACAAACCGTTGATTAATGGTCTTGCAGTGAACAGTCGAGGAGCAATGTTTATGTATGCAAAGGACTTTTTTGGTTTGGATAAAACCGGGGGTAGCGATAGCTAACTACTTATTTGGGGCTACTGAAATCGTAGGACCAAGCAATGTCCTACAAGTGGTTACCGACAACGCTGTGAGTTGCAAGGCAGCTGGAAAAGAGATAGAAAAGGTACATATACATGTTTTGGTCTCCTTGTTCCGTTCATACCTTAAATTTGGTTTTTAAGGATCTTGGAAAAGAGTTTGATTGGATAATGACCACATATAGAAGGGGCAAAGTGATTAGGAAATACTTTATTAATCATGGTCATGCTTTGTCGATTTTTAGAGAGAATTAAAAGCTTGAACTGTTAAAAGTGGCGAAAACAAGATTCGTGTCTCACTATATTTTATTGGAAAGGATAATGAGATGTAGAGAAGCACTCGGTACAACCATTTCTTTAAATTCTTGGAGAGATTGGGTAAAACACGGTGATGAAAACACAAGAACAATCGGGTCAGCGGTTGTTGACACAATTAGAAGAGAAGATTTTTAGGATGATGTTGAGACTATTTTAAGTATTACTAAACCTATATACTTGTAAGGCCCCGTTCCCGGGAAACCTCACAGTTGGCAATTCATAGCATAAAATCAGTTTAATAACAAAACATTGCAGCGGAAAATAATTAAACATTCATTTAAAACTTAAATACCCATTGTACTCATACATTTGTCCTTTAAATGTAAACAAAACATATTCCTTGTTCATTAATTACAATAAAGACTTCATTAACAGGAATGCCATCCATATCTCCCCAAGTAGCTTCGTGGTGCCATCCTCAGCATCAGCGCTTACCTGTCCACTATTATGCATAAAAAGTCAGCTACGCTGAGTGAGTTCTAGTTTTATATAAATAAGAAAATATAATCTTTTATCCTTCATATAATGAACACGCATACATCATACTACAAACATTACTTGCATCACATTAAGCACGTTCATTATCTTTAATTCTTTCATTATGTTTCACTTCATCATAGGCGAGATTGCACAAAGCAAGAGCTCCATGTTGATCGACAACGAATGTCGATCCCCGTCGGTACACATTTTTTTCATGGTAGCTACCCCCGACAGTTGATCGATCCCTGTCGGTACACATCTTCATGTTAGCTACCCCCGACAGTTGATCCACACTGCCAGGCACATAGCCCGCTCATGAATACGGATCCATCTTCATACGTAAGACCCACACAAGTGAAGTCCATCATAGTGTTTGCAAGACTTTTCATCATCAAACGGGCACGGGGGTAACATTCGTTAAGTTCCACTTCTCATTAGTATTATCTTTCACTTAATATATATATAATACTTAGCTTATTAAGTACACAACATACCAAGTACTAGTCATCATAACACGTAACCAACCCTCCGCGAGACAGTGGCGGTTCGGGGGCGGCAGCCCCTGACAGCGGGGTTCTAGGGGCAGCAGCCCCTAGTGGGGTCCAAGGGGCAACGCCCCTGGCTGGGGCCGGGCTGCCAGGTCAGCGCGCCCGAAAATTATTTTGAGCTATTTAAATGTCACATTTTACTTTAGAAAAATGTATTTCCTTGTTAAAACACCTTGAAATCCTTATCTTGAAAACCTTATGTTTACTATGCATAATAGCCCCAAAAACAACAAAAAACGTTTAAATAAGGGGATCTAAAACTCACCTGAACTTATCCAAATAGCTTAAATTCTATGTCACTTAAGCTATAGTCTGAACACTCTAGCTGCATGAAAGTTAATACACAAAAACGACATTTTCTTCATAAATTCGCTGACAGTTTCGCTGGTAGTTTCGCTGCCAGTTTCGCAGGCAGTTTCGCTACCAGTTTCGCTGGACAGCACTTCAGCCAGTTTCGCTGGACCGTTTCGCTGCCATGAGCGCCCAACTTTCATTGGAATTTCTTAGGTGGTGTTTGTTTTTCTGAAAAAGAGCTTCTGAAGCTCTTTTGTCTGCGCCAAAATGAGGAGGGCAGACGTTTATGGTCTGCAGAGTGTTTGTTTTTCTGAAGACATTTCATTAAAAAAGGTCTGCGTGACCTCTTCTCCAAGAAGAGGTGGACTAAAGTCTTCAGAAATCTTCCCACCTCTTCTTCACATTTCAACCCCAAACCCGTGAACACCATATCCCATGTGTGCTATCATCATTAAACCTAATCAAAACAAAAGCATATTATTGACTTCTTCCATTCCAATAACTTCAATGATCAAATAACAAAGTAGATTAATAACACCGACTATATGATATAACTGAAGGTGAGAACGATAAACGACCTGCAAATGCGCGATAATCTAGAGGAAAAACAGGCAGATGGCTCCGGTTATCTTCCGGTTACTTTAATGGTCATCGTTTTTTGCTTCATTCATCAAACGATTACTTTTCCCACCTTCTCGAGAAGTTTGCTATTAGTGTTCAGTTCACTTCCAGTCATCTTCTCCGGTCCTTCGCCGCCGTCGATGTTTTCACCGTGCTCGTCAGCGCTTTCGTTACCAGTCGATGGCATCGCATGTGGTTTGGTTTTTAGATAGTTATCTCTTTCATGTTATGAAGAAACCTCTGCTCCAATACACCATGCACGGCACAATTCGCACAGATAATCCATTCGTTCAAATTAGAAAGTTGTAGAGAGAGGGTGTCGGGGGCGAAGGTGGGTGTCGGCGGTGAAGGCGGTTTTGAAGGCGGTGGTCTACGTCGGTGAAGGTGCTCCGGCGTAGGTGGGGTGGCGTGGGGCGGCTCCGGCGAAGGCGGGTGAAGGCGGGTGTCGGCGTCGGTGAAGATGTGGTGGAGATGGTAGTGGGTGTGGTGAATGTGCAGGGGGAGAATGTGCATTTGCTAATAAGAGTGAAATGTGAAATTCTTAAGAACAACGAGGGACGATAAAGGCCAGAAGATTGAAATCAGTTTCAATAAAAGGTGTGAAACAAGGGTTTTAATAGTTTGCAGATTTTAAAAAACAAACAGTCTTCTTATTACAGACTGCAGACGTTTGATCCATCTCTTCTCCTGCAGATGTCTGCAGATGTGGTCCGCAGACCGCAGACGTTTTACCTCTTCAGAAACAAACAGCACCTTAGTTTCGCAATGTCTATAGGTCCACAGTTTCGCCCGAACGAAACTGTAGTTTCGCCCCAACGAAACTGTGATTTCGCTGGAACTGCTCTTAATTTCGCTGGATGATTATGCAAGTTCGCTGGATGCATATACAGTTTCGCAGATCGCATAAAAATCACGAACCAGTCCGTTTTTAACCCCAAATCATAACTTTTTACGTCCAACCTCTTAGTTTATCATCCATGAGGCTAAATCTAAGCTACGTCCAACCTCTTAGTTTATCATCCATGAGGCTAAATCTAAGCTTTATACATGTTTTCATACGTAAAAATGTGACCTTTATGCGATTCTTTGCAACTTTTCAAAACCCAAAACCCTAGAATCCGGGTTTGATCTACAGAAGGGTTTAGAGGTCGATTCTTACCTGGATTTGTGGCTCTTTTCTTAAGATTTGATGCCCAAACGCCCAGATCTCCAATTCCTTGACCTTAGAAGCTCCAAATCTTGAGTTTCTTGCACTTTCTCTCTCTACTTTCTCTCTCTATGAATTTTTGTTGTTAGGGTTGGAATGGAGAAGATGGTGGTGTCTTGGGCAGGTTAAGGGCTGGTTATGGGCCTTAATCTTGCCCATGAACCCCACTTAGCCCATAATCTTTTTCCTTCTTTTATTAAATCTCCATTAGTTAGGCGCACTTATCCTTAATGACTCGTTTTGACTTTTCGGGGCGTTACATGTAACATCCTGTATTTTTTGCTTATTTTATTTATGCAATTTTATAACATCCTTGGTAAATTTTTATATATATAATAATACTAACAATAATAATAATAGATAATAATAATAATAATAATAATAATAGTAATAATAATAATAATAATGAAAGTAATGATAATAATAACAATAATAATAATAATAATAATAATAAATAATAATAATAATAATAATAATAATAATAACAAGAATTAAAATGCAGGGGGCTATTGTGTCATTTTAAAAACTTTGAATAAAGATTAAACACATAAAATAATAAAACTTGAAAGCACAGGGGCCATTTGTGTAAAATCTGAAAACCCAAACCCCCGCCCCCTTTTTACCCCCGCTTTTCCGGTTACACTAGCCGGAGCTCCGGCCGAGCTCCGGTGAGCTCGAAATCCCCATTTTAAGCACTATAAAACCCATTTAAACCGCCCCTCACCCTCGGTCCACTGTTTCGAACTTGAACCCCAAACCAATTTAAGTTTCCCGCTCGTGTAAACCTTCCAAATCAAATCGAGGCTAAACGTGATGAACTCCGAATCAAATCCCATCCAAATACACAAATTCAATCAAATTAGTTATTTCTAAACTTAATACGCGTCTTAAACAATCAATTAATCAATTATAATTACACAATTACAGCTCGAATCACTTAAATTTGGTAAACGAGAACGCGGTTTCAAAATCAAACGTGTTAAGCCCGAATTCATGAAATCAAAGCTATATATTAAGGGCTTTCGGTTCATTATGAAGTTCCTGAACTCTCCAAACCTTCAATTTCACAAGAAAAACACTCGATCAGAAAACCCCAAATCAAAACACCCGAAACCTAAACCGAATTCGAAATCGCCTGTTATATCATCAAAACAGGTAATTGAAACCTGTTTCCTACTCGTTTTTTATCAAGGATCAAAAGCCCTATGACGATTTAGGTGATTAACACCGAATCGAGGGTCAATTTTGATCCTGATGAACCTAGGGTTCATTAGAATTGGGGGAAACATTGGAGACTGGGTTTAAAATTTAAAACAAACCAAGTGAAACCAAGGCCTTGGCCCTGGTTCACTGGTTCCTGCGCTCCATGATTCCAGGGGAGCCCCGGGTTCGACCCCGGGCAGCCCCCTTTCCTTCTTTTCTTTTTCTTTTGCAATTTTTTTTTACTTTATTCATTTCTTTTTATTTAATTAACCTTTTTAAATTTTGAAAATTTCTAAAATTTATTTTATAAGATGCAGATTTATTTTCTTACTTTTGTTTAATAAATTTGTGACCAAATTAATTTTTATAAAATACTTTTGTATTTATAAATACATAATTTTAGTTTTAAAAATACAAAAGAAATTAGTAAACATAATACTTGTGTATGTATATATATATTTTAAATAATTAAATTGTTTAATTACTTATACCTATATAAATATATTATATATAGTTCTTTTAATAACTAAATCATGATATTATAATTGTTTAGTATGTATATTTACATATATATTCAAACAATTAACTTGTTTAGTTATTTATACCTATATATATATATATTTATATAGTTCTTTTAAATAGCTAAATCATTATATTGATTATTATACACAATATCATAATTGTTTAGTATATATATTTATATGTATAAATTCAAACAATTAAATTGTTTAATTACTTATACCTATAAATATATATATAGTTCCTTATAATAGCTAAATCACTATTATATACCATCCTTATAAAACCGGTTTAACGTACAAGTTAATCAAGTTTTATTTATTAATTCTCTTACGCGCTAACAATTGATTATACCAAGTATAATCCATTCGTTCCATTAAACCGATCACGTTATTAACATGTAATAACTACGAATAATTATTAAATCATATTAGACCTACAATTAATCATCAAACAAATTATAACGCGCTACTTTATTTCGTTTAGGTGCGTTGTGACGTTTGTGTTGGAAATCTTATTCGTGGTTATTCTTATTACATCTACAAGTCTCCTTTATTAAACATGTGAGTTCTTATGCCCGCTTTACGATTATTTCACATCTTTCGGGGTGAAACATGTTGCTTATACAAACTTACACGTACACGCTTTGATACTTATTACACACGTGCAATTCTTTACATAGTCGTGGTTGTTTGGATATGCTAAGTATTATATGAGATGTGACATACGTGTGCAATCATTAACTATTGCTAGCCTAGCGAAGTCTTAGATCTTTGGGCCTGACAAGCCTATTTGGTGCTAAAGTCGATGTATTGCCGACTCCTAGGAGCCGTATGCTTGTGCACTAGGGAACCAAATACACTTAGCTAATCATGCTTATTCATATTATTCAGTCGAGGCTTGATTGTAACTATGCATGTTCTATATACTTGCTATCTTGTGACCATTGACTAGAATTGCCACATTTTGTATACTTATTGTATTTAAAACCATGAGAATTCACCAACTAGTTAGTTGACTTTATTTTCAACATGTTTCAGGTAATGTGCAAGCTTAGCGATGATTGAAGAAATGCATAAACCTAGATCATGGACCTAGGCTTAATAAAGACGATTGAATTCCTGTTTTTGTTTGATTTATTTTGAGACATTGATGTATGTGGTGATTGAAAACAATTGATTAATGGCATTTTATACTTTAACATAGCGTTATGTGGCTGTGAACAATCTTAACCCTCACACCTCGACGTTTCCGCCGTCAAGGTTGGGGTGTGACATTACAATACTTGATGATCAAGTTTTGGGATGGCGAAGGTTCAAAAATGGGAGAAATTTATAAAAAGATGGATAACATGTTAGGAGAAATTAAAGATGTTATGTTGCAAAGTAAGTATGCATTATATTACCCTCAACTACACTCCATTGTGCAAGGTAGGTAGGAAAAGATGACGATCCCGTTACACTGTTTGAAATTTGCATTGTCATCGAGATTTTATGATACTAACTACCTTCGTATGTTAGCACCGGGTGGAGTTTCTAGGAAGGCTCCAAATCAAGACAAAGAAGTGGTTCAAGGGGTTATGGAAGCGTTCAAAAAAATAGCAGAAAGTCCGACTAAAGAGGAAATGTTACAAGAGCAATACGCAAGGTTTCATATGAAGAAGGGATTATATTCAATGGAAGCAACTCAAGTCGATGCTGTCACCATGCATGCGATTGATTGGTGGTCCAGCTATGGCTCGAAAACACAAGAGTTAGCTGAAGTTGCTATTAAAGTTCTTTCACAGCCTATTAGCAGCTCATCAGCGGAAAGAAACTGGAGCACTTACTCGTATATACATAGTGTGAAGAGAAATCGTTTAAATACTAAACGGGCGGACAAGTTAGTGTTTATACATTCCAACATCCGTCTTCAATCTCTATTCTCAAAAAGTTACAACAAAGGGCTAACAAAAAATGGGATATGAGTCTAGAAAATGATTACTTGGAACGACCTAGTACAAGGTATGAAGATCTTGAAGAAGAAGAAGGAGAAGAAGAGAATGACTACTCAAAGGGAAAAAGAAAAAGGCTGGACTAGTTTTATGAATTTATTGTTATGAATTATGAGTATGAGATGTTTTTTGGTTATTTATATGAAGTTATGAAATATGAACTATCTGTTTTGAAGTTTCGTTTGGTTATGGAAGTTTTTTAATATGCTTATAAAATGTGTTATTTTAATATGTAATTCACTCACTATCTTTGAAAAATATAATATAGATTGTTTTTATAGGATACGGTGTACCGCACTCTATGGTACACCGTACCGCGTACAGAATTGGCGTTTCGAATAAACCTACTCCCCGCGTACCGAATTTTATACATTGACGAACCGCATACCCGTTTCCGTACCGCGTACCGAAACGTACCGCGATCCATGTGACTATGGTTAAAACTCTTGCCTTTATGGTTTATTTCTTCCAGTGAGCAACATGAAGAGTGCTAGTAGCCTGGGTTTAAGCTGAAGACGGGGATGAAGGGGGGGGGGGGTAGTGGTCTGATTTGATGTAGTGGTGGTGGTTGTGAGGTGGTTTGGCGGCAATTAGTTAAGTTGAAGATGTGTTTTAGATAAAAATATACTTAGCCTCTAATTTAAAATTTTAATTATTTACAATCATTAAAGTTTTTTTAACTCTTAAATCTAAGATGAAAATAATAATATTTCTCACTCTTTTTAGTTTTCTCTTTTTTTAGTTTTCTCTATCTTTTAGAAGTAACTAAATCCTATATTTATATACATTAAAACCATCATAGCAACATAAAAAAATCTTAAAGTAATACTTTTATATGTCTTAATTTTTTATTTATTTAACTACACATCTATAAAAATTAAAATATAAAAATCAAACCCAACACAAACTCATAGACGCGATTCAACTCGTAAACAACCCCAATGCAAGATATCTTTTGTACCTACTCAAATTTTTTACTTTTTTTTAAACGGCACATATCTTAATATCTTATTCTAAATATACTGAATGATGTGATGCTGACTCTGACCCTGACCCTCTTGTCAAGAATATAAATAACAAACATAAATAATAATCAACAAAATGATAATAAATAATAATATAAATAAATAAAATACACAGGAAAACGAAGACCAGTTGTTCTTGCTTTTCTTTCTTCTTCTTCTCTCTACACCAACATTCATTCTCATACTCATCTTCAGTTCTTCACCATTAATCACAATCATCTTTTTCAACCTCTGTAATCATCACCCTTAATCGCCAATTGAATCAACAAGAAGCAAAACCCTACTGTCAATCCGTAAGTTATCCCCTCTTTTACCCTAAAAGAAAGTCTTTTGTTGATGGATCGTGTTAATCCGTGGGTTTTGTAGCGTATTGATGTTGTTTCTTGAGTTTGAGTGTAGAAAGTGTCGATCTTTTTGTGGGTTTCAACTGTTCGAAGTGTTCGCCTTTTGGGGTTTCTAGGGATGCATTATTGGGTGTGTGTAATTTGGGGGTTTTGTGTTTGTTGAGTTGATTGGTGATTTTGATTGTGGTGTTACGAAATTGATTGTTTGGAGGGTTGATTGTTAGGTTTAACTGAAAATGAAACTGGTGGTTAGGGTTTAATCGTGTCTTAATTTTACACAATTTGTGTTGATTTACTGTGTGGATTTTGAAATTGATTGTGTGATGATTTTTAGCTGTCTCGGGTACGAAGAGAATTGTTTTGATTTCGATAATGTATTGGTAGTTATGTATATAATCATTACTGATCTCTTATTCTGTGCTGATCATTAACATAAAACATTATTGTGGTGAACCCATTACAATTAACTTAAGTTGTCACCCTTACAATGAAAACTATTATGCATTGTGAATGAATGAATTAAGTATAACTAACTAACAGTTATAAGTAACTTGCGCATTGTGTACGGAAAGCTACTGGTCGCCTCAGTGCGATTCTTGCTTTTTAAAACCAAGAACACGAATGGGCTTTGTGTTCTGTTAATGGCTTTTGTATATGTTACAGACTCTTTTATGGAAGATTATATCAAAAACCAATTCATTGTTTGATGTTAAAACCGATTCATGTTGTATTTTTTGTGAGGCAGGTCAAACTTTGAGTATTACGCATGCTGTAGGGGTAAAGAAAGTTGTAAGATGTTAGAGGCTCCAAAGTTTACAGGCATGATGGGCCTAAACAATGGCCATGATAATTTTGTTGATCTGTCACAAGGGTTCTACCATAAGCTCGGCGAAGGGTCAAATATGTCGATTGATAGCTTCAACAGTTTACAAATGAGCAACGGTGGTGGGTCAGTGGCAATGTCTCTTGATGATAGTAGTGTGGGGTCTAATGAATCCCACACTCGCATATTAAACCACCAGGGTCTAAAACGTAACAAAATTACACTGATGCCCAAAGTAACAACAGAGGTCGAGTCTCACAAGGGTTAAGTGATGATGCTTTGGCTCAAGCCCTATTAGACCCACGGTTCCCGACTGGTGGGCTTGAGAATTTTATTGAATGGACAATTGATTTAAGGAAACTCAGCATGGGGCCTGCTTTTGCACAAGGGGCGTTTGGGAAGCTGTATAAAGGTACTTACAATGGTGAAGATGTTGCTATTAAGCTTTTGGAAAAACCTGAAAATGATTTGGATCGGGCTCAACTTATGGAGCAACAGTTTCAGCAGGAAGTTAAGATGCTTGCAACATTAAAGCACCCGAATATTGTACGGTTCATTGGTGCATGCAGGAAACCGATGGTTTGGTGTATTGTGACTGAATATGCAAAGGGTGGTTCGGTTAGGCAGTTTTTGACTAAAAGGCAAAACCGATCGGTGCCTTTGAAGTTAGCAGTGAAACAGGCTTTGGATGTTGCTAGGGGGATGGAATATGTGCATGCGCTTGGCTTGATTCATAGGGATTTGAAATCGGATAATCTTTTAATATCTGCTGATAAGTCGATCAAAATTGCTGACTTTGGAGTTGCTAGAATTGAAGTGCAGACTGAAGGAATGACACCAGAGACTGGGACGTACCGTTGGATGGCTCCGTAAGTTTACATAACACTTCTATACACAATTTGTCTTCATTATATATGAAATATTTTTTTTCAGAAAAGTAGAACTGTTATACTTGTGAATTGTTTTCTTTGTATATGCTAGTTAACATTTTCTTTCACTATCTGCCTACTCGGCTAGCATCGGATGTAGAGGTTGCAAAATGGGCGGGTTGGGAGAAGTCGAAAAGGGGTCAAAATGGGTGGGTGTTAAAATGTGTAATTGTGTATATGCGGGTCAAAACAGAGCGGATTGAGTTGAGCCAATCCACTAGCATTTTTGTCCTATTTCTGTGTGTTATAAAAAAGCAATTTACAAATATGATTGCACAAAACTATATTATTAGAGTAGAAATAAAATGATATAGGAGATTGTAAGCATCTCCATACATGCTAAGTCACTTTTGATATGTTCAACCCGACAACACGTTCACCCAGTTCATTTGAGCTAATCTCTACGCTTGAACCATTATCAATAAAATACAACTTGAATTACATCAAATTATATAAATGTGAAATTGGTAAATATTATTTTTTACGTTTTTGTGTGCAAACTGCTTGAACTTTCTACTAATGTCTGGTGAATATTATGCATTATCTCAATACATCTTCCATTTCTGAACACTTTCCTTTTTGGGATGTCCCATGAAATCAAACCATTCCTTTTCTGGATGTTTTTGCATAAAACGACCGATTTGCTCTTTGTCATCATCGAAATAAATAGATTCTACTGTTTGGTTAACAATATCGGTATGTTTTGTTTTTATTTAATGCTATTTTACATATTTGACAATTAGCCAGCCACATATTTTCTACATTATGTTGGAAGTTAAATTTATCAGCTTTAATAGAAGAAACAAAACTATTATTTAGTTTGAGGTGGGTTGCAAAAGTATATGCATGTAATTCCAATTAGCAGTTGGTTGGATCTTGAATATTTCCGTCATCTTTCAGTCCACTTGCTTGCTGTTATAACTTGCTTTAGAATCACAGATGTATTAGAGAATTGTATATGCATAATTTCTGTATAACGGTATGCATAGATTACAAATATATATGCACACACGCGTATGAACACATCTGCATGCTTAATTTTAGAAATCAATCTAATTCTACAATTGCAGGGAGATGATTCAGCATAGGCCTTACACACAAAAAGTAGATGTTTACAGCTTCGGGATAGTTCTCTGGGAACTAATCACCGGGATGCTTCCATTCCAAAACATGACAGCTGTACAGGCGGCATTTGCAGTGGTCAACAAAGGCGTCCGCCCCACCATCCCACTCGAGTGCCTCCCAGTACTCAGTGAAATCATGGTCCGATGCTGGGACTCGAATCCAGATGTTAGACCGCCGTTTGCAGAGGTGGTTAGGATGCTGGAACATGCCGAGACCGAAATCATGACCACGGTTCGAAAGGCTCGGTTCAGGTGCTGCATGAGCCAACCCATGACTACTGATTGATGATGATGATGATGTGTGATGAATATAAGAGAAAGGTTAAAGAAAATCAACAGGTGAAAGAAGGTGATTTTATATGCCATCTATATATGTATCTATGATCAGGGTAATTTCTTTCTTCAGATAGGGTGAACAAAGGAAGAAAATTATGATATGAACTACTTGTTTTGTGGATTTAATTTTTGGGTTATTTTGTTGAATGCTTATGGATTATGGTGTTGAATTAGTAGTAATGGAGGAGATTTGTGTTGTATTTGTTTATATAGATAACGATGTTTCTTGCTATATATATGCATATATGCCGAGGTTCAATAACCACTAAATATATGTGTTTTGTTTAATTAACATATACTATTAAACCACATTTAGGTATAGTATTTACTAACATATACTATTAAACTATATTAAGCTATTAATATATTTTTATTAACCAACGAAACCTATACATTACAAGATTTGAATCATTGATCTCTTAGAAAGAAAACATATTGTCATCAGGATGACCCTTGAGATTATACGATTCTACTTAAAATATCTATATCTTTAAACATATCTAACTTGACACATATTATAACATAGCAAACTATCACCGCCAACTGAAATGGGATAGAGGAATTTGGACTTGGACGTGATGAACTCACGTAAGCATTTAAGCTCCTAAAACCGAACCTAATATGGGTTACAACACAAAATTGAAGGGGCAGGATCGAACCAAGATTCGCCCGTTATAGCTGCTCTAACGTACGAAACACGCACCAACCATCTTAAAAATGGATTAGTTTTCATGCAACGATGTACAAGCAAGCATAACACCAATTACTCTGTGTTCTAGAATTATAGAAAAACTTAAAGCCTATAAGAGTTAAATATTTTTTAAAGATAATCAAAGTTTAAATCTTGACATGTTATAAATTAGAAGTTGTGTAGTTTAATTCTGACAAGGTAATAGCCATTTCAGTTGTTGTTTTCACCCTAATTTCCAATGGAATCGGTTTAATTTGAGGAAAATTTTATAACTATTTCAAATGTTGTTTTTATCTCAGTTCATAAAAAGCGAATAGGTGGTTTACATTCATTAAGCGTCTTGATTTGGTTAATTTATAGCAAACCCTTCAAGTCATCTTCTCTTCTGAATCATGATATGTTGGCATACAATTTCTTACTCAACAAAGCTTTGTTATTGAGCAAATCATCTCAATGTTGTTTATACATTTGTTAGGTAGCTGCTGACAAAGTGACAAGCTAGAATCTTTAACTGGTTTTGGTCAAAGATGTTGACCGCTTATCCAAGTGATAAAATTCCATTTTGGAAGAGGAAATTCCTCACTTTTGATGTCATTCTAGAGGATTCCTGTTAACATAGAGCAAGATTCTGGTCGTTTTCATATTCGTGAGTGTATCCAGAAAGATAACATCCAATAATTATCGTTAATGTCTACACGTAATTCATGTTATGTTGGAAACTGGATTAGTTTCAGACGTTCAAGTAATATTGTTGAACTGATGACCAATTCTTTTAAGGGTGAAGATGTATATGGTATATGGAGGTTCATACAATGAGTGGAGGTTTATGTAACTTGCAGTCGCGCTTGCCTGGATTGGATGCAGGTTTGTTGCTTATATATCAAGTACTCTTGCACATCAATGCAAAATATGTTTTAACTTTTGCTTTTGACGCAGAACCAGTCTAGTGACGAACATCATTCAATACGTTTTGCATATCAATTACAGTTGGAATAAACAACTAGCAAGTATATTGATGTGTTCGGTTCATGGGTTTAAGCATTGAGAAACTCAAAACACAAGTGATGCATGATGTCAATGATACCCTTTGACCTTTTGCATTATCAAGAGGTAAATTTGCAGGTCAAAAGAATTGTATGTTCAGTCATTTCAAGGAACATAATCATAAACTTATAAGGTACCCGGTTAGGAGTCATACTTGTAAGCGGATCTCTTATTTGATTATAAACTTATAACACGAGTTTGAACTGTGAACATGCTGAGAATGTCAAGTTTGATCATTTAGACCAAATAAAGCTATGGATAACAAAACAACCAAAACCTAGAAATAGCAGAATCAACAAAAGCAACAAGGTTAAAATGCCAAAAGAAAAGGTGTCTGGCTAGCATATTTTCATTCATTCTTTTACTTGAGAATTGTACACTTGTTATGGGGAGCAACTCAAATAACCACCCTGCAATAAACCCAAAAGAAAAAAAAAAAACTTCATAAATACAATGAAAACATCTTCGGGCATAGCCTCAACTCCACCAGTCACCACCACCTACCTCTAGAAACAAGAAGGGGTGAAGGTTGCCCAAAGTCAAACAGTCAACTCTCATGCTACAGCCTCAGAATGCTGAAAAGTACCATATTACTAAAACAAACGGTTTCCATTTCCCCATCCCAATTGTCTGGAAACCACCTCAGAAACTGATGTCAGTCGGAAAAAAGACTAAATGTAACTTCAAGGCAACAATATTCAGAATTCACAGATTCCACTTTGCACCCAAACAAACTATAAATATTTACTGCACTTCTCTATGTTCATCCACATGGAGGGACTCTGCAACTTTATCAGCAAGTTGAGTTATTGAAGTTTCGTTCATGGCAGCAGGTATGTTTTTGGTGAATTCTCGCTCTTTGGACCTTTTTTCCTGCAAATCCTTCTCCCTCTCATCGTAGTAACTGAAATCATCTAAGATCGATGTATCTGCATCGTGGTCTTTAAATATTTTCAACATTGCGTTACCCGCTTCTAGTTTCACCTATACAAGATTTCACCTCATCACATATATGATAACATGATAATAGAGGAAATAAAGGGCAAGATGGCACGGGTTATATAGACGGGTAGAAATTGCAACCTCATAGACGGGTAGAAATTGCAACCTCTAAATACGGATTTACCTACCTCTTGTGAATCTCTGCTATGGGTGACAGGTTTGTTGTCATTATTTTCGAGAAGAATATGTCTGAACCGACTGTTGGGGACATCTTTAATGATGTGCCACTTGACACGAAATTGGCCACTCCATCTGTCTTGCTGCCAGTATTCTGCATCATTCACAAAATCCACGGGTCCAACCATCTCAGCCACTCCACAGAACTGTCCACTGGCATTTACCTATAAATAATGTTTGTTCATAGGAAACCTAAAATATTTTTATCATACCCAAAAGATGAAGTTATTACTGAGGTATAAGAATCTTACAGAAAAGAAGAGGAAGACTGGACAGGTGGCACCAGATTCCTTTGCTTCTTGGTAAGCAGCATCTAATTTTCTGTTTCCAAGTGGGGTACTGGCCCAGACACCATACTTAATACTCTTATGAACATTGTCTTCACTAAAAGACTTTATCACAAAGAATTTGGCATTGTCATAGGTTGTAACAAAATCAGATCGATTGTAAAGCTCAATATCAAGCTTAGAAGAAAGCTCGTTTGTACCATCAGCAGAACTATTATCATTTCCTTTTGGTTTCGAAGCCCTTGGTCCTCTGTTACGATCACTGGTAGTACCATGTGATTCACTAATCATGCTAATTGCATCACGTTCCCTATTTCTTCCAGCTTTTTCAGGCACAAAACGATTCAGCCGACTAGCTTCCCCATGGAAAAGGGAATTACTATTGTACCCTTGGAAAGATCCACTTTGTGGGTAACGTCTTGTGGAGGAACCAGATACTGACCCATATCCATATGCTGCCTGCTGCTGTGGAATCTAGAAATCAAAAAAACAAAGTACACATTATATACACTGAAAGAATAAAATGTGAAAACATAAAAATATATGCTCAGACAAACCTGACTGAAAATGTGCTCGTATGAGCCAAGTGCACCAACTGGTGCAGGATATAAGGCTGCTGATGTCAGAGGAGATGCATAGCTACCTGTGTCGGAGGACATTGATCGATTTGGTGCCGACTCAACAGATCCAACGTCCCCTGGATATTTATAGAATCCAAGGTTATTATTTCCACCATATTGCAAATAATAACCAGATCCAGGACCCATAAAAACATTTTCAGAGAGGGCCTCATGGCCACTAGTTGCTGATGTGGCAAGATCAGTTGGAAGAGCTGATGTAACATGAGGGGAAACGGGTTGTGAGTAGTAATTTGGAGACATAGGAACTTGATGTGGTGAAAAGAGTTGCCCATCTATCATTATTGGAGATAAAGGACTAGCAACCGGAGAAAATTGGCCATACGCCACTTGGGCATCGAACCCATAAGCAGGGTGAAATAATAGTGATGCATTGTCATTGTACATAGCCTGCATTAGGTCAAAAACATACAGTAAAACAAACATGTGAGATAGTTAAAACGAATACATTTTGTTTTTTCTAGTAGATAAAATAGCATCCATTCTCACCGAAGGCACGACTTGCAAGTTATTAGCATGCACATAGTTTGAATAGTCTCCCCATATAGCTGATCCATCATCATAACCTGATGCTGAAGTACACATAAATGGATGATAAAATGAAAAATTAAGTGTATAAAGAGAGGCTGAGAAAAGAGATTTAACCATGAAAACAATTAAGTAAACAACTAAGTACTTAGAAGAAATCTAAGTAAGGGAAGCTTTTGCATATAACTTTAATATACATACAAGGTTATACCATTAAACTCCAACTTAGGAGACAGGAATGTTAAAATAAATTGCTCATACGCAATAAGTGACAGAAAATTTTGTATATGCCAAAAGTGTAATAATTTATAAAACAATTTGTTTGTTAACGATGATAATAAAAAGTACATTATTTCAATAAAAACAAGATTTTTGAATAAAATGGTACAACATGTTCCAATAATTTAAAGCTACACTGGCAATCTGTGACCAGTTTTGTTCTTAAGTAGTTTTTCTTCTTTACCCAGTCAATTTGTTAGATAGTAAACACAACTTAAATCAACTCATTCATGAGTAATAGTATTGATATTGCCACTTCTAGAATCTAGATACTAGATTAAGACCATAAGCTCATAACAACAGAAGGCCACAAAGATCAAACAGTAAAAGCAGACTCTATCACTCTAGTTCTTACTAAAATAGTTATGTTATACGAAACTAACCTCCATAAAAGTAGGTTTGTTCTTGAGGAGTAAAAGCATTCGATTGATTTACAGGGTTCTGAGCTCCACTTGCATTCAATACTTCTGGTTGGTTGGAAACACTTCTTATTGAACCTATGAGCGCATCAGGAGAGGGATTTGGAGAAACTATTCTTTCATTTTTGGGAGAAAGTGGCTGATAATACAAAAAATAGAACATTACCAATTGAGCATATTACCTAAGGTATTTAAAACATATATCAAAACAGGAAATCAATAAAAGTGGAGATATGGAATCAAACAACTAAAAAGTACCTTATCCATGTAGTTATCAGACACGACCCCATCACCTGCTACAAGTGTCGCAATTATCAAGTTAGTGATTCCACTTATCAAGTCAGCACACAAGTAATCTACTTACGGGCAACATGCACCAATTAAGAAAATATGAGTTACAACTGCTTGCCCATGTCATATGCTGGTACAAATAACCAATAAGATTAGTTCAAAATGTTGATGTGGCTCCTCATGGCAACCTCTCTTCCAACACACTTTATGTGTGAAGAAGTCACATCAGTGCATCACTATGTTCAGTTAATCTAATTTGTTTTCCATACCATGTAAACACTATGTTCTCCACATCCTATAAAGCCATACACTCTTAAAGACAGACCACATGTTCTTTCTTATTACTGTAGTAATTTGAAGCTCAAATAACGAAAACCACTCTATAGGTGCAAAAGGACAACACTACAAGGAGCTTAATTTTTAGGTCAAAAATATAATCGGTGCAAGATCTGAAATCAAAACAAAGATCTCTTCCGATCCAAATGACAATAGAGATTCAAATTCCACCAATTCCTACAAAAAGCCGTAAATCATACAAAACCTGCAAAAACAGCGAGCACGAACCCTAGATTCCCAAATCCTACATAATTACCAACAGCATAAAAACTTCCACCGACACAAAGCAAAACTCACGATCGCATAAAATCCATATCGCAATAACAATCAATGACGCAGACAACACAGCAATTAAGCAACAATGTTGCAAAAACAAATCAGATCAACGATATCCCCAAATCAACACAAACAAATTTCACAATATCACTATACAAATACATAACAGAGCTCAAATCGGGAAGAAACACATACCAGTATGCAAAGGCAGAGCTGAAATTGAAGCAGGAGAGACTCGATCTTTCCCCTGTTGACCTTTATCCTCCATGATTACACCGAAAACGCCTCAAATCAAATCTAATTGAAAGAATTGAAGGAATACAAAATCGGAAGAATTAGGATTGAAGAATCGAATTCGAATTGCTCATATCATCATCATCATCATCATCATCATCATGAGAAGAGAATAAATCATTATTGAAGATCAAAGGAATTAATAATAATAATCGAAAGGGTTTTAGGGCGTATATAGAGATACAGATTTATATTTATATATTTATATATGCGTGTATATAAGACGCATTTACACGTAGTTGTGCGTGTGGCATATGAAGCTTCTCCCACTTTTCCTTTTGTTTGTTTTATATTGTTTTTCTTTTTCAGTTTTATTTCGATAAAATCTTAAAAAGGTTTTTTACTTTTTTTACGGCAAATATATGATTTTTTTTCGGATTATAGATGTTATTTTAATCGGTCACGTCTATCCGTTTTTCAGCCTCAGTCGGGATCACACCCCCCAATACTCTTAAAAGGAAACTCATTACTAGGAAAGCTCTTCCGCTCAACTCTGAACATTTTTGCTTAAAATAAGACTTGAACCTATGACCTCTTCATATTTACATATCATTAGTAGCTCACTTGATAAATATTATTCGTTACTTTCATAGGAGTCCACTTCATGCACACCTGTTATTCATCATATGTTATTTGAGGGTATAACATTTTTAAACGGTTATATACTTCTATATTGGCGTATATTGATCAATGTTGTATTCAAGCATACGACATATTTTATAAACAACATACGTGTTATATTCAAGTGTATTTAGTAACGTACAATGGCCTATACGGGCCTACATCAACAAATCATATATCCTTATACGGTTGTAGTTCATCATACTTTAAAGCTTATCCCTATAATACGTATCATTTTGAAAACGGTTGCACCACCTTTATGCTCACATTAAGCCCATTTAACATAACGAGCCGATTTCGATCAGGCTATTTTCAAGTTATTTTTGAGCGAGCTTCAAGTGAGTTACAAACAATAAAACACCCTTACGTCTCAGAGTCCTTTAATCCTATCCCAACCACACTCTCTCTTTGGTCTCTGCCCCAGTATAATACTAGAACCCAATGACATGAAAATCAACCCCTAACCTACAAACTCCTCAAAAATCTACCACTGATCATGAGCAGCTAGTAATTTGGTTCTTAATTTTTTAAATCAGGAGAGTCGATTTATACGTTTTTCTGATTCTTAATTTTGGTTCTTTATTTCTTACTTAATAGCTAATCTTTGTAGTTTAATGGTATTTAGTGCGTGCATAAGTAGTGCTCCTAATAAGGTTAATGGTTCAAATCTTATAGTAATAATAATGTAGAAATAAATATAGAATTAGATTAGTGTATCTATTTACCGTTCAAAAATATCTAGCGTAATTGCCAAAAACCCTACTTTTTTTTCAAACGGGACATATTAGTGGTTGTTGTTAGTAACACAAGTTAGTAATTATTCGTTAATTACCAAGTAAAAACCCCATTTTTACTTGATATATTTTTAAAACTGCTTGAAGGTCAAATATATGATTTTAGTTTATTCATTAATCATTATTTTTAAACAAGAGGTACCCACTATTGCGATCCATCTTTTAACCTTTCTTTTTTCATTTATCATGTTAAAGATAAAGATAAAATAAGTAGGCTTCCACTAAAAGTTGCGGCTAAATACAAGTAAAAATTAATTTTCTATGATTTTTATAAATCATTAAAAAATAAATAACAAAAAATAACACATTATATTATTTTTAACACTATAAGTTGAAAAATATATTGGTAAAAGTATGTTATTATGTATTTCTAATTGTAAAAAATAATGATAGATAACAAGTTATAATCTATAAAAATAATGATAAAAATAACACAAAATGATCTAAAATGTAAAACACAAATGATTAATACGCATAACAAATGACGTAATGACACGATGAACGTATAAGACACAATGAGCTGATATATTTAACATAGTGACCAAAATACCATCCTATTTAAAACAATAAAATGAAAAATGTCAAACCCACAATCATTTTTAGCATTTTTAGATTAAACATCATCTATAGTATCTAATAAAAGAAGGTTTTTTTTATCATTTGTCATTTTTTTAACCCACTTTTTTGTCACTTGTCAAATTTCTACACATTCACACATTGATTTTCCCTCCAAAAGGGTGTCATAGTAATTTAAGTATTAATACAAGTTTCTCTCTCTTATTAAAAACTAATTTTACATTATTATATTTCTCTTTCTTGTCTAGATTTTTGAAAATCAAACTATAATTTTTTAAGAATATATTTTATTAAGGAAGTTAAAAATCACATCTTTTAAAATCTAAATAATAAAAAAATTATATAACATAAATTTTCTAAAACACTATACCTGTTTTAAGCAAAATATTTTAAATCGTTTTGTTTAATTTAATAAATAAAAAACCTATTTTTTATTAAAACACACTTTTTAAAAATAAAAATTTTATAAATACATAATACAACGAACTTTTTCTTTAAACTATCATTTTTTAAACTAAAAATATTTAAAAATCACATTTTTTTATAAAATAAAATTTAAGAAAAATACATTGTTGTTTATTTACTTAAAGTAGCTATTTATACGTAACTATAATAATATTTTATCTTCAAGCATGATTTTTATAATGCATAAATTTTGATTGCTAATTATTTAATATGTTATTTATTCATTCTATGTAATACACGAGGACTAACCTAGTTTTTTTTAATATAAACTCACTCCTATAATAATATCTCTCATTTATGATCCATTAAGCACATAAATATTTCTATTCTAATAAATATATACAATTTTTGCACACTTATTAAATTCATAAGCCATTTTATCACATGTCATATTGTTACCCTCCCATCAAATGCTAATGGAAATATTATAATGCGACTTAGATGTGGATAATAAAAATAAATAATATAATTTAGTGTCATTTGGTTTTGTAGCTTGATAAAAAAAATTCTTATGTTTACACGAATTAAGTGTGTCTGGGTTAGGGTTGAATTTTTTTACTTGAAAAGAATATGAGTTGTGTTGGGGCTGTACATTTCAACTCGTCTGTGAGGATAAATGAAGTCCAATTTGTTCCTGCGGAAGAAGGAATTTGGTTCCTGCGGAAGACGAAGTGGTTTCCGTAGGAGGAATAGTTTGTATTGCTTCCGCAACAATAGTTTAAGGGCTTCTTTGTTTCCGTAGAAATTATGTAGGGGTGTAAAATGAAAAGTTTGTTTTTAGTTTGTTACTTTCAGTTAGAGCCGATTAGTATATAAGGAATCGGTGGGATTAGAATTAACACACTGAAATCCTTTTAATTCCAGTTCTTCTGATTCTTGTATTCGATTCGATTCAATAAACGCATATTCTTTGTATTTCTTGGGTGTTCTTGATTGTCGATTTTATTCCGGTTTTACAACAAGTGGTATCAGAGCCAAGGTTGGCTCAATTCGGGAGGAAGATAAGACAATTGGACGAAGGAAGAGAAATCAAGAAAGTGACCATGGTTTCCACGAAATTCGAACTTGAGAAATTCGATGGAAAGAACGATTTTGGTCTATGGCGATTGAAAATGAGGGCATTGCTGGTACACCAAGGATTGGTGGATGCGCTCAGTGCCGAACCCAGAATTCCTGATGGAATTACTGAAGAGAAGAAGAAGGAGTTGCAAGAGAAGAGGAAGGAAGTCGTGGAGAAAGCTCACAGTGCGATCATCTTGAGTTTGGGTGATCGTGTGCTTCATGAGGTGTCAAGGAGACGACTGTCGCCGGTGTGTGGACGAAGTTGGAGAGTTTGTACATGACCAAGTCATTGGCCAATAGATTGTACTTAAAGAAGAGATTGTACACTTTCTGCATGGGGTCCGGGAAGACATTAGAAGATCATTGTGACGAATTCAACAAATTGATCTTGGATCTTGAAAACATAGAGGTGACAATTGATAATGAAGATCAAGCAATTATGTTCTTGACTTCATTGCCTCAGTCTTATGAACATTTTGTTGATACCCTGATGTATGGGAGAGAAACACTCACCATGGAGGAGGTTCTTGCTGCGTTAAACTCTAAAGAGTTAAAGAAAAGAGCGGATCCAAAGAATGATAGTGGTGAAGAGTTGTTTGTAAGAGGAAGAACTGAGGTGAGAGGATCCAAGAACAGGGGTAAGTCAAGATCCAAATCTAAAGTCAAAAGAAGATGCTTCATTTGCAATTCAGAGAAACACCTTAAAAGAGACTGCCCAGAATGGAAGAAGAAAAACGGTGATTCTAGTGCAAGCAAGAGTCAAAACAGTCATGTTGCACAAAATGATCTAGATTCATCTGATGGCTATGAAAGTTCTGATGTCTTGAGTGTTCAAGAAGGGCATAGTAGTGATCAGTGGGTGTTGGACTCAGGGTTTTCATTTCATATGACTCCCATGAAACATTACTTCAAAGAGTTGACATATCAAGACCTTGGTGTAGTCAAGCTTGGCAATGATTATCCGTGTCTAATAGTGGGTATTGGAACAGTGGAACTCAAGCTTGATAATGGGTTGAAGGTGGAGCTCAGGGGAGTAAGATACATTCCTGATCTTAAGAAAAGTTTGTTGTCCTTGGGAACGTTTTAAAAGGAGGGTTATCATGTAGTTCTTAAAAATGGGAAGGCGAAGGTGTTAAAAGGATCCTTAGTGGTTTTGTCTGGCACAAGGGTGACTAATAACACTTACTTGTTGAATAGTAAGACGAGTGTTAGTGCTAATTCAGCCGAAGTAACTGAGGTGTATAAAGTAAATCAGTTGTGGCACCACAGATTGGGGCATATAAGTGAGCAGGGGTTAATGGAATTAAAGAAACAAGGAATTCTTGTTGATGTGAATTCAGATAGAATTGATTTTTGTGAGCATTGTGTTCTTGGCAAAGCTCATAGGTTGAAGTTTGTAAGGAGCAAACATAAGTCTAAAGCCATCTTAGACTATGTTCATTCAGATTTGTGGGGCCTACTAAACATAATCCTTAGGAGGAGCGAGGTATTTCTTGTCTATTGTTGATGATTTTTCAAGAAGAGTCTGGGTGTATGTGTTAAAACATAAGGATGAAGCCTTTGGAAAGTTCAAAGAGTGGAGGTCATTGGTTGAAACCAAAACTGGCAGGAGGGTGAAGAAACTCAGAACAGATAATGGGCTGGAGTTTTGTAACAAGGAGTTTGATCAATATTGTAAGAAACATGGGATTGGAAGGCATTTGACAGTTCCAGGAACACCCAACAAAATGGTTTAGTAGAAAGGATGAACAGGACTTTACTAAACAAGGTGAGGTGTATGTTGATTAGCCCTGGTCTGCCAAAGAGTTTTTGGGCTGAAGCAGTGACAACTGCAGCTTATCTAGTGAATAGATCTCCTTCAATTGTTATAGGTATGAAAACTCCTATAGAAGTGTGGTCAGGAGAACATCTGGATTTGAGTAATCTAAGGGTGTTTGGTACTTTGTCTTATGTGCATGTAAGTCAGGGGAAACTTGATCCAAGAGCTCACAGGTGTGTTGTGTTGGGATACCCAGATGGAGTTAAAGGGCACAAGTTGTGGAGACTAGATAATGGAACTCCAAAGGTGTTTGTCAGCAGAGATGTAGTAGCTTTCAGAGAAGATGTTTTCTACAAAGATGTTGCGGGAGAAAAGTTTAAGGATGATCTCAATGAATCAAAGGGTGTTGATATTGAGGTGGAGCCTATTGTGAAGGAGCAAAGAATTAGTGAAGGAGAGACACTAAATGGTTCTAGTAACACACAACATAGGTCAAACATTCCTGCTGATGAGTCTAGTATTGCAAAAGATAGACCAAGGAGGCAGATTGTTCCTCCATTAAGGTTCAGAGATGGTGATAATACAAGTATGGTGGCTTTCATGGCTGCTGAGAATGAAAGTATATATGAACCTTTGTCATATGAGGAGGCTGTTAGAACAGAAAACAAAGAGAAATGGATAGAAGCAATGAATGATGAGATGGAATCACTTTATAAGAATCACACTTGGGAGTTGGTGGATAAACCAGTTAGTCAAAGCTAGTAGCCTGCAAGTGGTTATATAAAGTGAATGATGAAGTCAATAAAGGTGATGGTCCTAGATTTAAAGCAAGGTTAGTTGCAAAGGGATTCACACAAAAGGCTGGTATTGACATTCTCCTGTGGTAAAACATTCATCTATCCGGGTTATTTTGAGTTTGACTGCTGCTTTAGACTTGGAGTTGCAGCAATTAGATGTAAAAACTGCATTTTTACATGGGAATTTGGAAGAAAAGATTTATATGAGTCAGCCTAAGGGTTATGAAGTAAAAGGTAGTGAGGAAAAGGTTTGCTTGCTGAATAGATCTCTGTATGGTTTGAAGCAATCTCCTAGGCAGTGGTACAAGAGGTTTGATGACTATATCATCAAATATGGTTTCTCAAGAAGTGCTTATGATTCTTGTGTTTATCACAAGAAGTACAACAAGGGAAAGTTCATATACCTATTGTTGTATGTAGATGATATGTTGGTAGCTTGTAGTGATCAAGGGGAGATTGATGATATTAAAAGTCAGTTGATGAAAGAGTTTGAAATGAAGGATTTAGGTAATGCAAAGAAGATTTTGGGGATGCATATACATAGGGACAGGGGTAATAAGGTGTTGAAATTATCTCAAGAGTCTTATGTGCAGAAAATCTTGTCGAATTATGCAATGGAGGGTTGTAAGCCTGTTAATACTCCATTGGCTGCACATTTCAATCTTTCAAGCAAAGATTCTCCTGTTACTGATGAAGAAAGGGGATATATGGAAATAGTTCCATATGCAAATACAGTGGGGAGTATCATGTATTTGATGGTATGTACAAGACCTGATCTTGGCTATGCTGCTAGTTTGGTTAGCAGGTATTTGTCTAAACCTGGAAAGAAACACTGGGAAGCTGTGAAGTGGATACTCAGGTATCTTAAAGGTACTCAAGGTCATGGCTTGGTGTTTGGATGTGCTGATAAGGATCAACAAAACAAGGTGATTGGTTATGTTGATTCAGATTTTGCTAAGGATTTAGACAAGAGCAGATCCATAACTGGTTATGTGTTCAAAGTTATGGGGAATGTAGTCAGCTGGAAGGCTCAGTTGCAGCGTGTGGTAGCTTTGTCTACTACGGAGGCAGAGTACATTGCTTTAACTGAAGGAGTTAAGGAGGCAATGTGGCTGAAAGGGTTTGTTGAAGACTTGGGAGTAGACTTGTCAGATGCTGTGGTTTATTGTGATAATCAAGGTGCTGTACAGTTGTCGAAGAACAGCAGGTATCATGAAAGGACCAAGCATGTAAGGGTGAAGTTTCATTTCATCAGAGAGGTTGTGAACTCTGGTGAAGTGAAGGTGGAAGGTATTGATACAAGTCTTAATCCTGCTGATGCATTTACTAAAGTTTTGCCGATTTCGAAGTTTGATTTCTGCTTGAAATCTTTGGGTGTTACTTGAGGACAAATTGGCTTCAAGGTGGAGAATGTGAGGAAAAATGAAGTCCAATTTGTTCCTGCGGAAGAAGGAATTTGATTCCTGCGGAAGACGAAGTGGTTTCCGTAGGAGGAATAGTTTGTATTGCTTCCGCAGCAATAGTTTAAGGGCTTCTTTGTTTCCGTAGAAATTATGTAGGGGTGTAAAATGAAAAGTTTGTTTTTAGTTTGTTACTTTCAGTTAGAGCCGATTAGTATATAAGGAATCGGTGGGATTAGAATTAAACACACTGAAATCCTTTTAATTCCAGTTCTTCTGATTCTTGTATTCGATTCGATTCAATAAACGCATATTCTTTGTATTTCTTGGGTGTTCTTGATTGTCGATTTTATTCTGGTTTTACAACATCGTCAACCTCACATGATTAACATTTCTAGTTTAAACCTAAATGTATTGATGAATTTCGATGATATATATGGAGTATAATAGCATAGAAACATTGTAAATTTTGATTAAAAGCTATAGAATTCCATTAATTTCATGTATGTCGAATACGGAATATCCAAGAAATTTATGTTCGAGTTCTTCATGAGTTACGGCTCAAATTGTCAATTCTTGATTTTGGTAGGTTTTTTTGGCATTCACTATTTTACTTTACTTCAAACACCACACCTAATATACACATAACATGTTCAAAAGGTTTGATTTGATTTCTATTCAAGAAAAGGGTGTGAGATAATGTTTTATGTCGGATTTGTAATGAAAGTTAGTGTTGAATTTGTAATGAGTTCTTAATTATTATAGTATTTTGTAAAGATCATATAAAATCATCTGTTAATCTGATTTATAATAAAAAAAATCGTTTTTCTTTTAAAATTATGAATAGTGTCGTGGGATTCTCCTAAAAGTCTCAAACATCTAGATTAGAGGTGGGTATTTTGAGTTTTGGGTCGTACCCGAAACCGGGTACAAACCGGGATCGGCCCAATCGGGTTTTTTTGTACCCGGATTGAGGTGAAACCGGGTATGAACCCGGTTCGGGTTCACTTACTTGAAAACCCTACCCGCTATACCCAGATAGGGTCGGGTCAGGTCTAATACCGGGTTTTTTTCCTTGTGTATGTGTCCAACCGGCCCGGGTTCGGGTTCGCTAAAAAACTCAAAATCTGAAACCGGTTCCAACCCTATGGGTTTAAATGGGTCCAACTCGAGCACACCTCCCATCAAATACTACTTGTATCCGGGTCTGGTTTGAGTCCATCAGGTTTTTATGCCCACCTCTAATCTAGATGACTCATATTCTAGGCTCGGTCCAGTGGGCTTAGGCCCATTCCTTCTCTGGCCATTAGTGATGGGCCCATCCTTAATAAAGTGAAAAACACTCGTTATAGATTTATAGAGTTGTGCCTCTTCACCACTCAAATGTCTCTCATGGTAGAATTCTATCACTTTGTGTATTCATCTTATACTAATGCTTTACATACACATATTTATGCTTGATTCTCATCATATACGTTACTAACTTGATCGTCAGAGTGATTACGACTTCGGCCAAGTAGACGTTTTAACGGGCTTTCTTATGATGTTCACAGCTTGCTCATGGCTCGGGAACACAACACCACACCACCACCAAGTTAATGACCCTAAACACGAAGTCTAATCAAGTCGCGGTTCTAACACCACAAAATTTTGTAGCAACACAACAAGAAAACATCTACAAATACCCATCCGGCTAGTGTTTTTGGCGCTTAACACAAGATCGATACCGAATACAATATTATTAAATCATAATAAGAGACAAGAAACAAAATAACCCCATATGATCTCAACAAAGACACAAAGTACAAAACAAATTAAAGTGGTATGTTTCAAATATTGAGATTCCACTAAACACCTTTCCAAATCAACTAATCTCATATTATTACATACTTGAAGCACAAACACAATTATTCACTCGACGCGAGTGACGCTAACTTCAAACTTTATGCGGGTATATACGAATAGGAAGACCCTTGGCCGGGCTAGGCATCGGGTTGAAAACAATCCCCTCATCAGGAATAACTTTCTCCCATTTGAACCTTCTTACAAGATGATGCATGAACACGAGTATTTCTAGTCGCGCATACTCTTTCCCGGGACACATGTGGGGTCCTCCGCCGAATGGCACGAACGTATAAGGCGCGGGCCCGCTTCCTTCGAATCGTGATGGGTCGAATTTTTCGGGCTGGGGAAAGAACTCATGGTTCTTGTGGGTTGAGTTTGCACTCCAATATAACTATATAAGGAACATAAGAAATGCATTAGGAATTTAGGTACAACAATAGTGAGTTAGATTCATCTTATTATAGAGTAACTTACTTATAAACAATTAAATGTTGAATAATATGAAGTATTAAGTTTTGCTCCAATATGACGTCTATTAATACAAGTTTTACATCAATTATTATACGTGTCAACGTAAATTATTGGTTGTTAGTCTAACTGACGTAGGATTAGTAGTAGATTTTTACTCATATCTAATTAACACAAAGTTGTTATAAAGTTTGTAACCAGAGGTGTACAAACCGGTTTATATACCAAAACCATTTCGGGTTCAAAACTGAACCGGTTTGTAAGTCATTGGGTCAAACCGGTTCGGTTACAACCGGTTTGAAACACCGGATACTCAAACCTATCAAACCGATTCGGACCGGTTTGAAACCGTTTACAAACCGGTTTTAGGACTGGTTTAACCGGTTTTTGGCTTTTCAAACCGTTTATAAACCGGTTTTGAGGGTGGGGTTTATAAACCGGCAACAAACCGGCGGTTCAGGTCGGTTTGGGACCGGTTTGGGCCAAACCGGTTTTTTCTTTGAAACCGGTTTCGGTTTAACCAGCCAAAAACCGGTTCCCGAACCAGTTTTTTTTTTCATGTTAATATTTACGTGATTTTCCCATTAATTTGTCATATTTTATGACGGTACAACAAATTATCAAAATATAAAAGTTATCTTGACACTTCCACGCACCTAAAGTTGAATTAGTATTCTTGCACATACAAGTACAAACACTTTTTTAAAATTATGAATGCATTATTCTTTCAAATTCATAAACTTTTATTTTTTTAGAACATTCAAGTGGCACCATACCGGTAAAATTCTGATTCTTTGCTGACAGAGTTATTAGTTTCAGATATGATTCTACTGGTTGGTTAGCATGGTATTGACATGATCATTTGAATTTTCGGATAACGCGTGTTAAACAAGATGTACATGTAAATTACCTTCCAGCCCTTGGGGATAGAGTACCCATTGTACATGAAATCACTAATGGCTTCCCTAAAAGCACCTTGAACTGGTGGAACTAATCTCATTACTTCACATGCAACTCTCCATGAGTATTTCATCTTAGATAGATCCTCCCAGTTCAAAAGTTCTCCATGTGCTTTAGATCTTACAATCTCCATTTGTTCTGTAGATATACAGTAACCGTGAGAACCTTTTACCAGAAAGATCGATCTTACTAGACATGCTAATATATATCGTGTCAACTAAATGGAACAGATAAAACACAACATGTGCTAGACAGGTAACCTTCAAAGGTTAAAGACAGATGATAATAGAACTCGACTAGAGGGATTCAAACGCTTATAATTGTGCATTTGTGCCACCCCTTAAAGTTTGTATGTTTAAGCATACATAAATTCTAACATTAATTTGGAGTTGAAGCTTGTATACCTTCATAAACTCCATTGTATATCTCAGGCAACTCTGCAAGATACTTGACAATAAAAGCAGAAGTCGAGCTCGCGGTATCATGACCCCCAATTAGTAACGCTAGTATTTTGTCAGCGATATCGTATTCTTCCATAAACTCGCCATTTTCGTCTTCAAAAAGAATCATATGTGACAATATGTCTTGTGTTGGTGTTGCTTTCCCTTCATTCAAATCAATTTTCCTTTGTTTCACAATGGCTACGAGTTCATTCCTTATGAAGTTAGCAGCATTGATCCCCCTCCTGAACGGTGTCCCAGGGAGATCAATGGGGATTGCAAAAATCCCAGCAACGATGCTCTCAAACGGGCCAGATAAGTATCTGGCCCGTTCAAGATCATCAATGCTAATAAAGATCTTGCAAGCAAGGGAAAACGCGAAACTCCTAGTGAGTTCATACGTCACGATTTTTTCCTTTCCTTCCCATCCATCAGCAAAATGTCGTCGTGTCACGACATCCATGATTGGGACGTATCGCTGCAACGCTTCGGGCTTGATAAAGTTTGGAAGCATTTTTCTCATCTTAATGGTTTGTGTCTTGTAAGTTTGTTAGTTGAAGGAAATATTTTGTCTACTGAGGCAGGCCACCATACTTGTACAAGTTTATTCTCATTTGAAAATAAAAACTTGTTACCTTGAGCACCACATAACACTGCAACATCCTCTAGCATTAGAGATGTCCTAAATGCTATAGGCGAAAACATCGACATGCGGTCGAAAATGAACTTTTCGGGATGACCTTTCCATCCACTCGCAAGAAACTCGAAACTTTCTCCGATTATGGGCCATCCGATTCGACCGGGGGAAGTAATTTATGATCTTCATTTAATTTGGAATGGTAGAGGAAGAAGTGAAGGGAGAAAGACACAACAAGAACAAAAAGAGAGAGAAGAGAAGCATAGAAGAAATCCATTTAGAGAGTTTTGCAAATGATTACAACTTTTTGTTGGGAGTGTGCTTTAAAATGCAAATCAAGAGTGGTATACTTATAGACAAGTCACAAGAGTGTGGGAAAGTAAAATTATATTTTTAGTAACTAACTCTTTATCTAAAACCCCACAAGGAATCTTCTAAAATCTTATTAATAAATGAATCAGATAAATCATAGCTTGTGTTAGACACTTGACTTTTAAAAATTATAATAGAAAACTAGTGAAAACAATATTTGAACTTTAGATTTGATTGAGTGGAATCAAACATTTACCGTTACGTCACATGTCAAATTAAAAGGATCAAATTATATTAGGAAACGTTAAAAAGATTATTTATATGACTTGTTTTTATTCATTTTTCAACAATATGTTTTTGAATTATATAAGAATGAATTCCATGCTAATTGCTAAATAGTTAACTTTTTGGGGTGCGTCATAAATACACCAAGCTATGTCATCAAAACGCCAGCGACATTATTATGTGGGTAGTATAGATGACGAAAAAGGTTATGCAATCCATATAACCTATGTCAGTGATGTACATCGTCACATCAATCATTTCTATATTAGTCAGGAAAGTTACACATCCTTATAAGTGATGAAAAAATCCAATATGCTTGTATGACCTTTGTTACTGGTGTCACATTAGTCGTTTTTATGCTAGTGAGAAAGTTGTATAATCGTATAACTTTCTATCATAGGCTTGTATAAGTGAAAAACACAACAATATGGCCCATATACATGAACACTCTTCTAACAATAGTATCAACAGCTTTAACATGCTATATATTTAATTAATAATATATTAACGCATACCATACACGTCTCAAAACTTATAAAACTAATCTAATACCAAGTATGTGAAACCTTATGAAATTGATCTCATACAGATCAAGCCCTTCACAGGTCCGTGTGTAAAACGAGAGCTAAGTCAATCGCTTTTTTTAATGATAGCTATGGTATTAAGTACCGTCTTTGTAGATTGTCCACATTAACATTAAAACCACCCCATCACATTCATTCGTACATATATATCTAAATATAGCAATTAGTATCTATCGAACATGGTCCATATCAAAAAACAACAATTAATGATGCGAACAATTGGCATGTTTGTTGTTGCATGTTTCGACATGTCACAACATGTGTGTGGTATACATAGTGTCTTTTATATATCTAACATATACTTTCGGTGACTTTACTGTCACTTATATCATCATTACCAATATAGCATATGTAAACTTCCTATTCCCGTGGGAATAAGTTACAATGTTTAGGATCGGTTGTATTAATGGTAGTAAAAGTGATGTTGTCGATTAGGTGTTTATGTAGTTTACTTAAAACATGTATAAGATGTTTGAAAACCGACTAAAACACGTTTCTTCTTCAATAAAAGAGAATTGTGACCGAAATCACATCTATTCTTATTGTAGCATCTTTAATGCTTTAAATGATGTGTTTTGAGTATTTATAACGTTAATTCTTCACAAAAAGATATTAATTAGACCAGTAGTGAAATGAGTCGGTTTAAAAATAATTAGGGAATAAAATACACAACTATGAAACAATGTAGGAGATGCAGAAACTAATTAGGTTACGGAATCTTTATTCATCATAAGTTAGTTTCAAACGTCTCCATCTTATGTTAGGTTCTTAGCTTCTATAAGTTGTTTTAAACTTATTAATTTAAATAATGGTTTTAACAATATTATTCAGCTTTCATTATTTTACACAATACACAAATTACAGTTGACAAGTGACCATATTATCCGTAGACTAAGTCATCGCAGTTCTTTTTTTCACACCCATAAAACTGAAAATGAACTTTTCCGGCTTACAATTAATTATACGATCATTTTTCATGAAGAAAATGTTGAATTTCGTAAAAAACGAACATCCTTCTAGGATCACTTGAGGTGATTGGATGAATATACCCGTATAGAAAATGAATAACCAAGATAACCATATCCCGTTGATTGGATTATAGATTTTTCTTTATCGAATTTTATGATTCTATTCAATGATAGTAATACGTATAATAACCGAATAAGCTATTATTAAATATTAATTTTGACATTTTATATATTTTACAAACAATGCATTAGAGTCTAAGGATTGTTATCATTTTTCTAAATAATAATTTTGGCATATAAAATTTGGCATGTTTTTCCTATAAATAATATGTTTTAGATTTGAAATTTGGTGTACTAGTTGAATGATATATGAATTGCGCCACCTTGTAGACAGATTGACATGTTTGTTTTTTTAGTTGACTCAAAAACTAATTAAATTTATTGAATTGATTTGTCTTTTCTTAAGTTGTGTTCTTGAGTTTAACTAGCGTTTATTTCCCGACGCGCGTTGCGCGTCTTAAACCGAGCCTGAGACAAACAGAATAGTGTGTGGCTCAGAACCGATGATCGGTTACGATTGCACGTCGAAAACGATTGCCAAGCTACTATTTCATTGAATAGTGATATCACTTGCTTTTTTCATATTAATATTACAAGAACCATGATTAACTATTTAAACAATGGAATTAAAACAATAATAAACAGATAACCATCGAGTAATTCATACAATTGTGCAATCTAAAAAGGAAACCACAATAACAGACTAATAAAATTTTAATCAAATTCAAATAACTTAGTCAAAGTAATAGAGACAAACCTCATCTGGGTTGTTGTCAACAATCTCCTTAATCCTCATAACCTCACCAAAAGTTTGAGATTCTTGTTCGATTTCATCACTCAGAGCTTCTGCATCACCATAACTGTAATTGCTAACTTGATGGTTACTTCCATTAACCTCTACATGATCATCATCATGATCACCATCACCATCACCACCATCAACATCTTCATTATCATCATCATTTCTAGAATTACTAATTACTTTGCTGCTATTTTTACTACAATTCCTACTAACATCAGCTAACTTACTCTTAAACTTATCCCCCAAATCATCATCATCATGATCATGATGATGATGATTATGCTCTAGATCATCTACAGGCAAGGCTAATTCCTCTTTATCACAACCAGAACACTTGATCAATCTACAAGAAAACAAAACCTGAGCAATACCATCTCTCCTAACTCTAAACTCTTTGGGGCAATCAGAAGCAGCTAACATAATCGCTCCTTCAATAATCTCGAACATGTGGCAAATTTGCCCTAATTAGGATGATGAAAAACAAACACAGACACACACGACTAACCTGACAGCGGGTAGGGCGGCGAGAGCGGTGGATTGCCAGGTGAAGGCGAAGTGGGTGGGTGGCGGAGCGGCGAAATCATCGGCGGAGATGTCGTCAATGAGTCCGTAATCGAAGAACCAGTTGCGGTTTTCATCGATCTCCATGGTGACGGTGATGGATTCTGACGACGCCGAACATGTGGGTTACGCCGGCGAGGGTTAGGGCTTTGGCGATGAGAAGATTGATGATTCAACCATTGAAGTTGAAGATGATGATGATGATCATGAAAATGGAATCAGTGGATCTGATGGAGTGTTTGGAGTGTGGTGAGGGAAGAAGTGAAGGTGAATAGTACTATTCATCATGTCTAATCAAAGTTGTAAATTTCATATTAGGTAATAAACGAAAGATAAAGAAAAAAATAAAAGAAAACAATTACATGCTATAGAGTTTGAAATAAATAATATAAAAACAAAAAAAAATTTCGCTTCCTTTTCAAACATTTCCTTTTCAAACATGTTATTAAATAAATTTCTCTTATTTTTTCACTTCCATTCTTTAAATAACCTAAAAACACAAATATTTTTATTTTCTTCCACTTTTATCTTTAAAAAAGATACTAAAGAGCACAATTTTTTTAGTTTCGATCCATTTCCTTCTAATTCACTTCTAAAAGAACTCGCAACATATCACTATAATGGATTACAAACAAACCGGTTCCTTAAAATGTCACATACGAATTGCTTGTATTGAAACCGCTTAATATACTCATAGGCCGCATAGGCGGTGGCAGCGTACACGAAATATTTTTTTATTTTCTTCCACTTTTATCCTTAAAAAAAAACTCAAGAGCACCATTTTTTTAGTTTCGATCCATTTCCTTCTAATTCCCTTCTAAAAAAACTCGGAAACATATCACTATAATGGATTACAAACAAACCGGTCGCTTGTAACAAAAACCAATTGCTTTGTAAAGATTAAAATTAAAAATATCTAGGTTCAAATTTGACCCATAACCGAGTCAAACCAACTCATTTAGCTCTCTCATCATAGCCATCGTTCTCCGAACCAGCTTATTTCAACTCACGTTAAAAGTCATGTATCTACCAGTTACCCAACTTATTCATGTTATCACCTATGGTCATTTGGGTCATACCTGATAAAATGGTACCAAGATATGATACACGTGTTGTCATCCAACAAAAAGAATTTACCCATCGGGTAAAGTGGAAAGATGAACAGGTTAGGTTGATGGAGTGATGGACCAAGCATGTTTTGATATCGGGTTAACTATATCCTCACTGCGCCTGCAACCACTCATACACTCGATCACCTATACATGCATACTGATGGCAAACTCAATGACCAAATATATCTAGTAAACTTGAGAGACAAGTTTTAATATGTGATCTCAATCAATTACTCATGAACAAACTCATGAAAATCGTTAACAATGATTTAACTGCAGATTTCAGATTACAAAAGTGATTTGAGGCTCAAATGTTTGATGGGGTTTGGTTCTAAAACAATCACATGCAATGCAACATAAAGGCCTGGATACATTATCTGAATTTCATGATTGTACAATAAGCAAATTCTGGATTCTTAAGGAAGTAATGCTTACACGACAGCCATGGACATTATTTGACGGGCAAGACCTGGATCCTGTTGCAAAAGCTCCCTCAAGTCAGCCTCGACCTCGGCCAATTGTTTCTCAAGGTAATCCTTTGAAGACTGTTTAGATTTCAATAAAACTTAAATGAATATTTTAAAAAAATAAATAAATTATATGCAACTTTACAAGCAACGAAATCACATGTAGTCAGGTTCATAAGAATATGATATCGTCTTTCCTATAAAAAAAACTTTTGACTATGGTACATAGTTTAGTAAATGTATGCAACATATAGGACATAAGAGCTAACCTGTAAAGAGGCGATTGCAGTTTCGCAATCATTAAGCTTCTTTTCTTGTTCATTCACTAGAAATGGTTTTGGCTCTAAAACGAACCTAGTAATAATACACGATAAAATATATAAGGTAGTGATAAAGAAAAAATGTCACGGAAAATGGTTCGACATAAAAGTCTATTGAGACATCAGCTGCAATTTCTTTTTGCACCAAACTTGAAGATTAAAAATATCTTTACGCGCCTGAACTACTCCATATTACTATGAACTTTTTGTAAATGGTGTTTCTATAGCTCACAAACTAATAAATACACTTCTATGGAATAATCATTTGATATATACAAATTGTGTCTAAGCAATAATCTCTTAAAAGTAGTTTAAGTGCTTAAAAACATAATTTGCAAAAAAAGGATGAAATTGGTGTGTGGGAGTGGGAATAATAAATTAATTTTGGATCAGGTTAAACAAAAGCAAAATCATTGTACTCGGTTATTCCTGAATGAAGAACAACATAGTAGTAAGTGTGTAAATGTTATCCAGTACTCACGTTCTCCCTGCAAAACAAAATAGAATACATAAATTAAAGTTTAATTTCATATGTGCATTATTCTGTGATACAACCTCAGATACATGAAGAACTGGCAATTGAACATAGCATGCTTATAACTGTATACCTATAGATTTGTATGTGTTTGTGTCATCGGATAACTTTTGCAGCTCCTCCAAGGTAAATAAGCACGCTTTTTTTCACTTTCCTTGTTTCGCATCTGGCTTTGAACCTGAGGCAAAGAATAATGTAAAACAATGTCTTCAAAGCTTGTAATCAACTAATTGATATTAATAGTGCTAAAGACTTTATACGAGAAAGTAAACCCAAAGCACGGAAAGTATAGCTCCCCCTACTAAGTTACAAACAAACATATTTAAACTAGACTCTTCACTCTTGTTCTAAGAGTTTTACTGTTGCACGACCTCTATTTGTTATCAATATGAACAACATAGTATACTTACTTCTAAAGGTTCAAGAAAATTTAAAGTTTAATCTAGACTTTGATCATTCATCACCTCTGTCTTCAAAAACTTGAGATCGTCGTTCATTAATGCCATCATCAGTTTCATCTCTACAAAGCCCTGTTGTCAATAGTGACTATAGCGACCACTGTTGCGCGCTACATAGTGTATTACTATGTTCCCACTATTTGTGTTTTGCAACCTAATAGCGACCGTATTTTTTTTTATATTTTTATAAATATAAAATCAACCCAAATAGAGTATTGTAGTTATTTTGGTGGCGTTTGTTTATATTTTCTACTACTTTATCACCATACATGTTAGCTTATTGAAACCCGTGGGCCTTTTACATCCACGCGGCATTGCTCCACGTGATACATTTCTTAAATTTTCTACTACCTCATCGTTAAACACAAAATAGCGGGCACTATTTACTGTTATGCTACAAAGATGCCCACTCATTCATCATCTCTGTCTTCAAAACCTTGTAACTTCACGATATGTCATCTTCTCATGATTAAATTTTACCTTCCGAAGTTACATGATAAAAGAAACATGTTTTTCTTATTATTACCCCGACCCTGCAAATCATTATCTTCTAGCAACAATTTCCAACACATATATCAGATCAATCACATATTTGTGTTAAAAGACCTTAAACAGCAAACCCCTTGAGGCAATCATTGACACTTCGTTACTTCTAACTCGATCTACTTCACAAGAATGATAATTTACGAATACAATGAACACGAATAGAAGATCCACCTGTTTCAATTTAGCAGTTGTCTCGATCATGCGACCTTGAAACTCCACAAACGCCTAATGAAATCAAAATCAAAATCGGCGTTTAGTGACAGAACATTCAAAACAATGCATTTACTGTATGAATTCATAGATCAAACTTCAATAATGGAGGATAAAATTACTGTTTTGTTTGCTTCATCGGCCATTTGTGTTGAAGTTCTTGAGTAATTGTAGAATTTGATAAACCCTAATAATGAAGGTGTATGCTTGATTTGGGTGAATTCGATTCGATTGATAATAACCCGATGGATCTAAGCGGGTATGCTATATTACTTGATAAGAGTTATAAAAGCCCCCCTTGTAGTTTATACTAACTAGCAAAATGCACCCTTACACGGTCACTTTAAGAAAGGGTTGCAACGATTTCGTATACAATAATCAAGTTTATCAACTGTTTCACTAAATGTATGACACATATCATGGAAACCAACAAAATTTTAATTTTCTTACAAAAAATATTGTACAACTTGTCACACATAAAAAAAACAACATATTTTATGTTTTGTATCATAAAAGTCCTTTTAACAATTTTTGCACATAAAAAACCAATATACTTTTTGTTTTTTCACATAAAAACCATCAGGGGAAAGTATTTTGGTTTTTACGTGAAAAAAATTATTCGAAGACTTTTATGTTGAGGGTTTTATGTGAAAAATAGAAAGTATCTTGGTTTTTTACGTGTAAAAATTATACAGAGACTTTTGTGAGAAAATTTTTAAAAATATATTTTTTATGATATTTGCCCTTACATGTATTTAAATTTCTCTGTAAGTTAATTAACTCTTTTTTCTAACGATCATGAATACTATAAGCCCAGTCACTCAGGTGAATCCAATCCCATAAGGTCACCCATGCCCGCAAACCTCGAACCCATGACCTGCAGTTTGAAAAACCATAGGGTGTCTCATCTCAAATCAATTGATCCAGGGCTTATTGTTTTAGATCTTTTGAATATTTTTTATGTTAAATAGAATCATTTGAACCTGTATGAATCATGTTTACTATTTAGTGACTATGTTTCCTTTAAATTTGACTCAGATTAAAAATATTAAAACTTGATTATTATTTCAGTGATTTTTTCTTTATTGATACTTTTTGCTTCAAAATTAATGTTTTAAAAATTTATTACTAATAAGTAACTATGGTTATACATGTTCCATTTAGTTCGTATACTTCAAAAACAAAATTATGATTTACAAAAATAAAACTCAATATTAAAACACCTAGTTAAATTTGAGTAGTTTTAGAGGAACAAATTGGGTGGTTTTAATGAAACACATAGTAAACTTAGTTTATGAAGTTATTCGTAAAATAATCTATCATTAAATATTTTTATTTTCATAGCAAAGTCATTTCTCAATTTCAATGCATGATGTTATTCCACACAATAGAATGATATTTTATAAAACAAAGGCCACTTATGTGATGCGATATATGTTGTAAAATTTGTTTTCCTTTATACATATAAGAACAGTAATATTTATTACATCTGATTCGAGTTACATAAGTGATACAAATAAACTGATAAGAATTTGGCTAAGGCACGTATTTTATACGCTTCCCTTAAAACAGATTTCGGGAGACACACACAAGAAACCCGTCTGTTTCCCAGGGTACAATAGCCGTAGCTGATTGCACTGCCGAAGTTAACCACAACCTGAAAATGATACCTGTATGCAATATTAACGAAGAGATATAAGCGTAGAATTTTATCAACAAGATGCAAAGATCAAAACCGAAGCAGGAGCAGGAGCAAGTTTTGAAGCAAATGTGCTGCTGCTGTGTGTTTTTCTTGGTCACTTATGAGGCTGCAAATGTGCAGCTATTTATAGCATAACTCTGGCCACCACCCTAGAGTTGTATATTCATGCAGGCCCATGCATGAGTCAGCCAGCACCCTATCTGCTGCACTATGAGTCCCTACATGACTCATGCTGCACCCAACCTGTTTGACCCTGTCTCTTCCGAAGTGTGATCAGCCATTTGACCCTGTCTCTTCCGAAGTGTGAAGCCATGCTAGCTCATGTCAAAAACATAAAGGCGGCTCTCAAGCGGCTCGCGGCGATGCGAGCCACATAAAGGCGGCTCTCAAGCGGCTCGCGGCGATGCGAGCGTGCGAAGTGCAAAGTGCGCCATCAATACGCCACAAACGCCCATTCGCCCACGGGCTCGGGCACGGGCACGGGCTCGGGCTCGGACGGCGAGGGCCATCCGAGCCTAGATAGATGTACTAGGAGGATACCCAAGTATAGAAATATTTGCTTATAAGGCACCTCATAGTTTACCATTCCACCAATGTGGGACAATCCAACTCATGGTTTATTACTTCACTTAAGTAAGACAATGCATCTCATGTTCCACCCCACCACCAATGTGGGACAATGGAACTTATGTTTTATCCCATCACCAATGTGGGATAATTCTTACAACTCTAAATTTTATATAACCATTGAGTTCTTCATTCACTTATGAATTTTATATATATAATATATATATAATTTCTAACAATTCCCCACATGAATGAAACTCAATATATATATATTTCAAATAACATTTTCAACAGTCAAGTATTGCAGGAATAGTAGGTGTGACCTTTGAACTTTCCTTTGTAAAGTGTACTTGGTCTCCTAGTAATTGGTAGATTCGGTGTCTTTGAACCAATTACCCTTTACGTAGACATTATTACACTTCACACAATACTTTCCCTAGTTTGGTTAACTTCTCATAGTTGTGTCCGTTATGGTCATGGAACACTAACCTGGTTCTGCGAGAGCTCTAAGAATTGCGCACCCAACAATTCTATTCGAAGCGACCCCACTTCTCTCTTTGCATAGGTGATTTTCACGAAATCATTAAAAGTTATAAGCTTATCCTACTTTGTCACTATCTAATATAGGAATGGACTAGGAAGTATTCAACTCCCTTTAATAGTTTAGGGGATCCTCCTCACAGTGACCACAATTTGTATAATTAGGTTGTCCTATTGATCCTAGTTCATGGGATCTCCAGTCAACTAGGATAGGTTTTCCTTCATACAATTATTCCATGGGCTTTAGTCCCATTCCTTTGGACGACTTATATACTAATTCTCTGCTTAAACCTTTCGTAAGCGGATCCGCAATGTTATCCTTTGACTTCACATAGTCAATTGTGATAACTCCTGTTGAGAGTAGTTGTCGTATCGTATTATGCCTGCGACGTATATGTCTTGATTTGCCATTATACATTGCGCTTTGAGCTCTTCCAATTGCCGACTGGCAATCACAATGTATACAAATGGCTGTCACAGGCTTTGGCCATCTTGGAACATATTCCAAGAAATGACGCAGCCACTCAGCTTCTTCTCCAGCTTTGTCTAATGCTATGAATTCAGATTCCATAGTGGATCTAGCTATAACAGTTTGTTTAGATGACTTCCAAGATATAGCAGCCCCACCAAGGGTAAAAACATATCCACTCGTGGATTTTGAATCTTTAATATCAGATATCCAATTTGCATCACTGTATCCTTCAACAACAGCTGGATCATGGCCATAGTGCAATCCATAACTACGTGTGTATCTCACGTATCTTAACAACCGTGTCATGCTTTTCCAATGTTCAAAACTTGGATTGCTAGTGTACCTACTTAATCTACTTACAGCATAAGCTAAATCAGGTCTGGTACATGTCATCAGATACATTAGACTGCCAATGACCCTTGAGTACTCCAACTGATTAACCCCTTCACCTCTGTTCTTTGATAGATGGTGAGAAGTATCAATAGGAGTTTGGGAGACACTCGTGTCATCTTTACTAAACTTCTCAAGGATCTTGTCCACATAATGAGATTGACTTAAAACAAGACCAGTTTGAGTTCTAATGATTTTCATACCAGAATTACATCAGCCAAACCCATGTCTTTCATGTCAAATCTCGCTTTCAACATGTCTTTTGTAGATCTTATCATCTTATCATTACTTCCAGCAATAAGTATGTCATCTACATAAAGACATAAGATCACATAACCACTTTGTGTGTCTTTCACATAACAACACTTGTCGCATTCATTAATTTTGAAGCCATTTTCAAGTATGACATTGTCAAACTTTTGGTGCCATTGTTTTGGAGCTTGCTTCAATCCATATAGAGATTTCACAAGTTTGCAAACTTTACCTTCCTGGCCAGGAACAGAGAAACCCTCAGGTTGCTCCATAAATCTCTTCTTCTAAATCTCCATTTAGAAACGCGGTTTTTACATCCATTTGATGTACTTCTAAATTTCTCAATGCCGCTATTGCAAGCACCAACCTAACAGAGGTTATTCTTGTTACAGGCGAGTAAGTGTCAAAATAGTCTAGACCTTCTTTTTGTCTATACCCTTTGATCACTAACCTTGCCTTGTATTTGTCAATGGTGCCATCTGACTTCATTTTTCTCTTGAATATCCAGCGATATCCAAGTGGTTTACAACCTCGTGGAAGATCTACTAGTTCCCAAGTATGATTCTGCAGGATAGAATCAATTTCACTTTTAATAGCTTCTTTCCATTGAGGTCCTTCTGTAGAGGTGATAGCTTCTTGATATGTTTGGGGCTCACCCTCAATCATATAAGTAAGAAAATCAGGCCCAAAAGATTTCTCAATTCTTGGCCTTTTACTTCTTCTCAGCTCTACCCCATCATCATCTGATTGTTTCAGAACCTTATCTTGAACAATCTCATCAAATGGTGATGATCTTTTATGTTGTTTTTCCAAACATGGAAACACATCTTCAAAGAATGAAGCATTCCTTGATTCAATTATAGTATTCTTTTGTATTTCTGGATTCTCAGACTTGAAAACAAGAAACCGATAAGCACTACTATTCTGGGCATAACCTATGAATACACAATCCACAGTTTTCGGTCCTATTCTTTGAACCTTTGGTGGAGGTATTACCACTTTGGCTAAACATCCCCACACTTTCAAGTATTTGTAAGACGGTTTTCTTCCTGTCCATAATTGATAAGGAGTTACGTCCTTTTTCTTAAAGGGTATCTTATTTAAAAGATAAGAAGCTGACAATACAGCTTCTCCCCACATTTCCTGGCCTAAGGCAGAACTTATCAGCATGGCGTTCATCATTTCTTTTAATGTGCGGTTTTTCCGTTCAGCGATGCCATTTGATTGAGGAGAATAAGGAGCAGTATATTCGTGGATAATTCCACTTTTCGCACACATATCCGCAAATGGTGAAACATATTCACCTCCTCTATCACTCCTTAAAATTTTTATCTTTTTATTTAGTTGATTCTCAACCTCATTTTTGTACAAGACAAACTTGTCTATTGCTTCATCCTTACTCTTAAGTAAGTATACATAGCAATATCTAGTACTGTCATCAATGAATGTGATAAAGTACTTGTTTCCACCTCTAGTAGGAACCGATTTTAAATCACACACATCAGTGTGAATTAAATCAAGAGGTTCGGTTTTCCTTTCAACCGATTTAAACGAAGATTTCGTTTGTTTGGCTTCAACACACGTGTTGCATTTTGATTTCAAGTCAATTTGGAATGTTGGAATGTTCTTTAATTTAATCAAACGACGAATTGAATTATAATTTACGTGACCTAATCTACTATGCCAAATATTTGAATCATTATACTCAAGCATGTAAGTAGAAGTAGTTGCATTTTTATTCATGTTATTTTTAACAACAGATACAGACATTTTAAACATAGAATTATGGGCATAGCCTTTCCAACAAACACACCCTTTTTGGTCAACACGACCATATCAGACTCAATCACAACACGAAACCCAAACTTATTAAGCAACCAACCCGAAATCAGATTCTTTCGTATCTCGGGAACATACAAAGTGTTGCTCAAAGTAAGTTCCTTCCCCGAAGTAAACTTCAAGATCACATCGCCTTCACCCTTGATGTCGGCTGTGGCTTCGTTTCCCATGTAAAGCTTACCCGTAGCTTCTTTGTAAGTACTAAACATGGTTTTGTCACCACATACATGACGAGTAGCCCCGGTATCGACATACCATCCAGGGTTATCTCCGATCATATTAGCTTCAGTGATAAAGGCAGAAAATTCTGTAATCATTGCCACTAAAGGCATGTTATTTTCTTCCACCACCTGCGCACGCTCACGCTTTGGTGCCTTACACTGATCAGCTCGATGACCATATTCACCACAGTTATAGCACTTACCTTTGAAGGTAGTCACCTTCTTTTTAATCCCACCTTTTGGACCAAGGTTTCCTCCCTTATTGTTCATCTTACCCTTTCCTTTCCCTTTATTGCCCTTATTAAATTTATTTGGTTTAGACAATTGACCGTGTTCAACCAAATTAGCCTTATTCAAGGCTTTAGTGAGGTCTTTCACTTGATTTTCAGAAATACTTCCGTTATGTGCAACTCGATTATCTTCTTCAATACGTAAACGAACTATTAAGTCTTCCATAGACATCTCCTTTCGTTTATGCTTTAGATAATTTTTGAAGTCCATCCAACTTGGAGGTAACTTCTCAATTATCGCAGCCACCTGAAATGTCTCACTAAGAGTCATTCCTTCAGATAGAAGATCGCTTATAATTACTTGTAACTCTTGGACTTGACTTATCACAGTCTTAGAGTCAACCATCTTATAATCCAAAAATCGGGTCACAATAAATTTCTTTGTTCCAGCATCCTCAGTCTTATACTTGCGTTCCAAGGATTCCCACAATTCCTTGCAGTTGGTATCTTGCAGTATACATTATACAACATATCCGCAAGACCGTTTAACACATAGTTACGACACAAGTATTCAGAATGTTTCCATGCTTGAACAGCAGTAACAGTTTCAGTATTTGTCTCCTCCGCAGTAGGAGGTGACTCCGTCAAATACCTCGCAAGGTGAAGGGTAGTTAAATAGAACAACATCTTCTGTTGCCATCTTTTAAAGTTCAAACCCGAGAACTTTTCAGGCTTCTCAGCATGATTAGCCATAGTTTGGGCTGACTGGGCACCAACCAATGGTCCCATTACAGAAGACGTAAGAGATCCAACAGTGGAACTTGAAACCATAGGTACAGTTGACATCTTTCAACTATATCTGTATGCAAACGTAAAGAAAGAAATTAAGTCTTAAAGTTAAGTAACAAACTCTACGTAAGAGTTTTAGTTACAAATATATTTTAGTTATACCAAACTGTAATGTAACTCGAATATGCGAAATCTGTTTTAAGTTTGTTGTAAAATTTGTTTTCCTTATACATATAAGAACAGTAATATTTATTACATGTGATTCGAGTTACATAAGTGATACAAATAAACTGATAAGAATTTGGCTAAGGCACGTATTTTATACGCTTCCCTTAAAACAGATTTCGGGAGACACACACAAGAAACCCGTCTGTTTCCCAGGGTACAATAGCCGTAGCAGATTGCACTGCCGAAGTTAACCACAACCTGAAAATGATACCTGTATGCAATATTAACGAAGAGATATAAGCGTAGAATTTTATCAACAAGATGCAAAGATCAAAACCGAAGCAGGAGCAGGAGCAAGTTTTGAAGCAAATGTGCTGCTGCTGTGTGTTTTTCTTGGTCACTTATGAGGCTGTAAATGTGCAGCTATTTATAGCATAACTCTGGCCACCACCCTAGAGTTGTATATTCATGCAGGCCCATGCATGAGTCAGCCAGCACCCTATCTGCTGCACTATGAGTCCCTACATGACTCATGCTGCACCCAACCTGTTTGACCCTGTCTCTTCCGAAGTGTGATCAGCCATTTGACCCTGTCTCTTCCGAAGTGTGAAGCCATGCTAGCTCATGTCAAAAACATAAAGGCGGCTCTCAAGCGGCTCGCGGCGTGCAAAGTGCGCCATCAATACGCCACAAACGCCCATTCGCCCACGGGCTCGGGCACGGGCCATCCGAGCCTAGATAGATGTACTAGGAGGATACCTAAGTGTAGAAAATATTTGCTTATAAGGCACCTCATAGTTTACCATTCCACCAATGTGGGACAATCCAACTCATGGTTTATTACTTCACTTAAGTAAGACAATGCATCTCATGTTCCACCCCACCACCAATGTGGGACAATGGAACTTATGTTTTATCCCATCACCAATGTGGGATAATTCTTACAACACTAAATTTTATATAACCATTGAGTTCTTCATTCACTTATGAATTTATATATATAATATATATATATAATTTCTAACAATATATTGCAAGATTATAGGTGTTAAAGATGATGTCTGGTGGAGTATATGTGTAGTAACATCAAAGCCAAAGGCTTTAGTGAAAAACAAACGAGTAACCTTCACGAAGTAGAAAGTTTGGGGGTCGTTAGATAAACTTTTTTTGTGAGTGACATTTACAAAATCGAATCACAGTGTTCAATTGGACTGGAAACCACATATATCACCACCCCCTTTTTTCCCTCTCTATAAAGATCAAACATATGCATCATACGACCTTTACGCTGATCCAGTTGAACCGAAAAATCACATTCTACTTGGACATTATTACTAAGTTGACATCTAAATATACGTTGGCCAAGTGTGAGTTACGACTTGTGATTGGAATTGCGAGTTTCAACTCCGATAGTGATGACAATGTTAGATCCAGAAAAGGCGAGATAAAAAATTGCCAACAATGGACAAAATTGCAACTGCAGATGAGATGATTGAGTGGGTTTGTCAACAATGGGAAAGAAACACAATAATGGGCCTCTGGTATGATTTCCAACCAAAAGAATGTGTCTTGAGTCTCAAACTCGAGCCACACGCGTCACACGATTATGTCCAAACTATCTGCTCAATAAACCAACATGTCAATCGTTAACAAAGATGAAAATGTAAACTGAGCCCAAAATTAGAAACCGAAAGAAAACAAAAACAACACCTTCCACCTGACAGACACTAATTGACCTATCAAAACACTCTTCACCGCATAATTAACCGACACACATATTTACGTTTTACAAGTATATAATATCAGCGGTATAGAACTCATTTCCATAAAAAAGCCACGTTCTTGTTCTTGAATTCGTGAAGGTTATAACGCCGTCTACACGATTGTTTCGTCATTTCAGCATACTTTTCGTGCAGATCTTTTATCTTTCTCGTCAACCCACGAATCTAACCCTTGAAATCTAAAACAGTAAAGAAATCCCATCAATAAAATCTTTCTTTTTTTTTTATCGAAATCATCACTGTTCTTTCTAGACATAATAAGGGCCTCTCTACTCCTTTGTAGTTCATCTCAACAGTAAAGAAACCCCAAGATCGCTTTCTGCCGAACTAACAGTAAATCTCCGATCATCCATTGATATTTCACAAAGCCCATATTGGGGAACTGCAGATTTGAGTTGGAAATGATGAGTTATTGAGATAATATGATATGGAGTAAAAAAGGGGGCGAGTGATATTTCAATTTCTACTTTCGAGTGTGTTTCTGACTGAAATTTATCACCAATGTGCCGATAATCGGAAATTGGAATCGGGGCTGTTCGTTATAAAACTTGAGATTAATTGATTGATTGCTTGATTGATTGATTAATGGGTTCTTGTTTTAGTTCTGAGTATGATGAACAACATTCTTTCCAGACGAAGCCAGGTATTTCATCCAATTTCATGTTAATTTCTTGCTTTTTGTTCAGTTTCTTGAGTGCATTCTTGAGTAGATTAGCCCTAAAGTCGGTTGAAGATTAGTAGATTCAGTGATTGTAATTATCAAAAGTTCAATTACTCTACAGTACGAACAGTAAGTGATTATAATAAATATGTTTTTGTTAATCGATCTGTTCAAAGCACCCATGTCTGCCTCCATTTGAAGAGGTTTCCTGCAAGTTTTCAGCCACATTTTTGTTATTTTATATGAAATTATTTTATGATGTTACTTGAAATTCATGAGATATGCATTACCTTAGTGTAAATTAGAAGAGGGTTTAGTCTTAAGCGCGTATCAATTTGTAGTTTAAGTAGAAGTATGATTTATGTTTGTTCATATTTGGAGAAAAGAACTCAGTTCCATTATGTTTTTTGCAGTTATAGACAAATTCAATTTATGTTTTGGTTATCAATTGCTTGCCTTAGATGCAGATTTTAAATTTAGAATCATATTTGCATTTGTTTGAGATTGTAGTTATTGATTGAAGATTGAAAACTGCAGGTGAAACCCAACCATCTGCAACTAAAGAAGCATTAAAGACTCCACCAATACAGAGTGTTATGGATTCACCTATTATAAGAAGTCCTAGTAGTTTAGTGGTGATCACCAAAGATGTTAAGGATCTTAGGCAGAATCCTGGATATAGCAATCTTGATATTTTTACATACGATGAGATGCGGATGGCGACCAAATTATTTAGACCAGATCAAGTTTTAGGTGAGGGTGGATTTGGAGTTGTTTATAAAGGCGTTATAGATGAGAATGTGAGACCTGGTTATGCTAAAACTGAAGTTGCTGTGAAGGAGCTTGATCCGGAAGGAATCCAAGGTGATAGGGAATGGCTGGTATGTGCATCTGCCCATGCCTGTTATTATTCTAACATGTGATGATTGTGGTTGTTTTTGAACTCTGTGTGTATGTGTGTTCCTATAGATATGAAAAGCTTATCATCATGTGTGGAGCTTGAATCGTAGTTGGTTTGCCTTGTATTAGAGTAGGTTGACTGGCTTTAGATTGTCTATCCGAACTTGACTAAAGATGGTGGAAGCAAAGGCTTGATATGTTCTAGCAAGATTTTAGATAAAAAGCCTAAAAGGGAGAGTTTATTATCATATAGCAAAAGCTTTTTTAAGCATTACAAGTGAAGCTACCTTTATAGGCAATTCTAGTAACTAAATCTTAGCTCTAATTAAAGTAATTATACACATAAACTAGTCTTGAACAAAAGAGAATATGTAAATGAAATATTAAATTAAGCCAAAATAACCAACATTCTGGACTTGATTAAAACAAAGAGTAAAACAGTCAATCTAAAATAAAAGAACTAAATTATTAAAAGGCTTCAATAATGATTCTTTCAGGAGTTGTGGAATCGTTTCTCCACTCATTTTTTTATTTCCCACCAATCAACATATGAAGTGACAACTCGAGTTATCGGTCGCTCATCATTCTTCCTCACTTGAAAAGAACCTGTCCTCGAGTTCTTATCGAGAGTTTTTGTTGATGTGTCGTTTAATTATTTGCTTTCATCAACACATGCACAGTCTGAGGCTTCTTATAGAGCTTGCACCACTAAATATATTTCCACTGCTAGCAAGCTTCATTCAACTTTTCCCATTTGAAAACTTTGTCAAAATTAGGTCAGGTAAAAACGGTTTGTGGTCAACTTCTCCTTAATATGAGCAAAAGTCCTTTTGGTTTCATTGGTCCACTTGAACAGACCTTTCTTCAAACATGACAGAATTGCAAACCCCTGCATACCATGTAAGCCGGAAGCGAAAAAGCAAGATACATTTTTTTTAAACATTAAATAGAAGCCTTTATTCATAGACGATCTAATCGCTGAAATGTTAAGTTGAGCCAAAGTAACCAACACATGAGCTGAAGTCTTAAATGAAAGAGAAAACTAATCTAAATACTAATTTTGATAAAATAACTAACATTCTAGGCCTGACTAAAATTAAGAATAAAAATCGCTAGTCTAAAATAAAAACTAAATTTTTACAAGGCTAAGGTAATGATACTTTTGGAGTCTGTTTCTTCATTTTTTTTTGGTACTCCACGGATCTACATAAGAATTGGCTATTTGAGGTATCAGTCCTCATCACAATTTGTAAACACCAAATATTGTTATGCTTAATGAAAATTACAACCCTAAAATCCTATATATAGTTTGGCTGTCTGAAAGGTTCTTATCTAATTTACAGGCTGAAGTCAATTATTTAGGACAACTACAACACCCAAATCTTGTGAAGCTTATTGGATACTGCTGTGAGGACGATCACCGCCTTTTGGTGTACGAATATATGGCTTCTGGGAGCCTGGAGAAACACCTATTTCGCAGTGAGTAGCTAAACTAATTTAAAGCTTTTAATATGCTAGTTCAACTCATGTTAGCATATTTATTTGTATATAGTTACTTATGAATTTTTGATAATCCCATATATGTAGTGTTGATGCCAAATCGTTCCTCCTTGTAGATTTCCAATATTCATGTTTGTGCAAGTTAGTTTGGTAGGAACACTTATTCCCAAAGTTTATGTAAATAATTAGAGTGTCAAGTATGATTTCAAAATTTACATTATTTCAGTATTGGTCCAATTTTTTATTTTTTTTTGGCCAGTATCACTCTACTTCCCTAAATATACCGATTTAGGAAGTTTTATGCGTTATAATATACGGGTAACTTTGTAAAATAGTAACCAACTTTCTAAAGTGTTCCAATTAGGTAACTTAAGTTTTAAAAGTGTTCCAATTAGGTCACTTAGTTTTTATATTTAAATATTACTAATTTTCAACTTGGTGATTCATTAATGGTTGTACAATAAGTATTAAAAATTGTACATGTTTTTGTGTTTCTTTTCTCTCTTTAAAATTTTTATTTTAAACCTAATATTTTTACATCGTTTACAATTTAACCCCAATAACTTTTTATTTTCAACTTTAATTCCTTATACTTTTCATCTTTTACAAAATTTTCATTTTACACTTCGGTTTAAAATTTGAAAATTAATATGCCGTAACGTTGTTAGGCCTATTTTTTCCTGTTTAACGGCCGCGGCGCAACGTGCGAGTCCTAGATCGACTATGTTATTGTTTTTAATGTTTTACATTTCACAGGCATAGTTCAACGTTTTTACGACAACTCTCTGTCGATTTTATTTTTTCGTTTTTAATTCCTTTTTTAATATGTCATTTTTTGATATTTGTGGTCGCTAACGGTGGCGTGACATTGGTGCTACTTGAAACGGTTTTACGCCCCGCCGCAACGCGGGGCCTTTTTACTAATTTTATATAGAGTAAATTTCGGTTTTGGTCCCTGTGGTTTAACCATTTTAACCATTTCAGTCCAAAAAGGAATCTTTGATCATATCATGCCCTGTGGTTTCATTTTCGTAACGGTTTTGCTCCCTGACACTAACTCTGTTCTTTTTTACAGTTAAATGTGAGGGCACTTTGGTCATTTTACATTTGGAGGACTAGTTATGTTAATTATATTAGATTAGGATAATTGTTGTAATTTTTTAAAATAATAAAAAAAATAAAACTTAAATGTAATCCAACCCAAACCCCCAACACTCCCACCATCTTAAACCCCTAATCGGAACCCTAACCCCCACCACCCCTTGCACCACCGCCTGCACCACACCGCCACCCCACCTCCACCGCCTGCACCACCTCCACCGCTAGCGCCAACACCATCACAACGCCACCGCCCTAGTTCTTCTTTGGAAGACGAAGAGTATGATCACTCCCTCTTGACTCTTGATCACACATTCACATTCACATTCATACAGCTCCATCATCCTCCCATAGCGGCCTTCATAATCTCTGCTTTAGACGTCGAATCAATGGCCAAATCCCAAAACCTCACCCTCCCTCAACTCCTCCCAACCCTCATCAAATCCGCTCAATCCCTCGCTCGCCCCAATCTTCAATTTCCACGTCGGAGCCGTCAGATTGTCCTTGATGGCCGCATCTTCCTCGTGCCAACGTTGAATTCCCCAACCTCCACCTCTACCACTCCGTTCATGCCGAGCAGTTTCTCGTCACCAACATCGCCGCACACGCCGGAGGCTCCAAGCTCCTCTACATCGCCGTTTTCACAACCCCTTGCCCCATTGCCTATAGTTTCTACAAGAACTCCGGGGGATCGGTGACACCCAGATCGTGATCGCTGATCAGCTTCAAGAAAACTCTGATTACAGACCCATGTCATCGATTCTACACTACCACCGCCCTAGTTCTTCTGTGGCGTTGCGGTGGTGCTGGTGCTGGAGGTGGTGCAAGCGGTGGAGGTGGAGGTGGTGATGGTAATGGAGGTTGTGCAGGTGGTGGTGCAAATGGAGGAAGGGATGGTGGGGGTTAGGGTTCCGATTAGGGTTTTTAGGATAGTGGAAGTGTTGGGGGTTTGGGTTGGATTGGATTTAAGTTTTTTTCTATCTTTTGATGTTGATATGGAATGTTGACGTAAATTTTAATTACTTTTTTTTTAATTTTTTTCATAATTAACATGTTTTTTTTATCTTTTAATATAATTTTATATATTGAAAATTTTGACCACCACGTCTTCTCCACCATTACTTTCTTGATATAAGAAAATTTATTGATAACTCGATTTAATCATTTAGTGGTCCAATTTGAGAAAAATATACATGAGTGACTAAATTAGAACACTTTTGAAATTCTATGGCATTTTCCCCAATATACAAATACACTTTAGGCAGCTTTAGACATGTTCAATCCATTTGAATCGTTTGTTAGCCAGTACTTTTTTTTTAACATGTTTCACCCACCCATTAGAGCTAAAACATAATCTGAAACATATAAGCTAATAAGTTGAAATTGCAAATCTAGTGTAGGTTGACTCAAGGACTCATGATTGTGAAAGCTAATGATTCTTGTGACTATTTTCAGTCGCCAAATAAAAAAATGTTATAGAAACTTTGACAAACCAGCATATGCTTTAAATTACTGAATTTAGTTACTGTTAATTTCATGTGTACAAAAACGTTGAAAATTTTGCAATATTGATATAATGCTATTAAATTTATATGAAAAGGAGTATGTGCTACATTGACTTGGTCAAGAAGAATGAAGATTGCTTTGGATGCTGCAAAAGGGCTTGCTTTTCTCCATGATGCCGAAAGGCCAATTATCTATCGGGATTTTAAGACATCAAATATTTTGTTGGATGCGGTTAGTCACTGTGACTTGTTTTGCTTAACATGGCTTTAATTGAAAAATTTTCAAATGGTTGTATTTAATATAAAAATAACTTTGCAGGACTTTAATGCAAAGCTTTCTGATTTTGGGCTTGCCAAGGATGGTCCTATGGGAGATCAAACCCATGTTTCAACACGAGTTATGGGTACATATGGATATGCAGCACCTGAGTATGTCATGACCGGTGAGTCTTTTTTTGTGTAAGTATTATCTATATATCATAAAAGGGGTAGTTTACACTTCATTTTTGAAAGTACATTTCCTAAAATAGAAATGACAGAAAGTACACTCATTATACATGCAATTTTGCCCCCATCACAAATTTGTTAGTTAGATATTAATGTATTTTGTATTGTGCAATTTTTGTGCTTAATGTCAATGAATTGATTACTTGTTTTAGGTAATAAATTAAATTCACCTCAAAACTATTCTTTAATTTTAATCCAAGTCCTGGTTCTAATGTAATTATTATATTAAATTTTGTTTGCTCTACGGAAATAGTATATGGAAACTGAGTTTTAATACCTCAACATCGCATTTGGATGCACACATATTGGATTTGATACTTCTTTACAAGTTTGAGAGAGCCCCAATCTGCTTGCTTTAACACATGAAATTCTAATCCATGTAGTTTCATAGAACCCATGTTACAGAAGTAAAAAATTGAGAGTGGGATTTTTGGTGAGTATGTAATCATATACTTCATTGAGATTGAGAGTATAAATGAGGCAATGGAAGATTGACACAACAGTACACATATTATCCTTATTAATTATGTATTTTATTGATCAAACGAAAAGAATTTATAGAACCTCACCATGTGACCATTAAAAAAACAAACATTAAGAGTATACTATGGGAGCATGAATAGCAGTCTTTAGTGCACTGCTCTCTAATAAGTAACGTAGTCTAGAGGTGACATAATGTGACTGGTTGGGCGGGTTGGTAGCTGGTTTTATATTTCTTTTCTTAAATTTTATATGTCAGCTTAAATATGATTAAAAAACTATATTGTTAAGGCATGATATAATTCTGAGGTAGTATTTTAGGAAGTTTTATGCATTATTAATGCTGTCTAGGTGTCTTTCTACTTGTTTGACCTGCTAGACATGTTTCCATGTTAGCTAATTTCTAAAACTTAACTGATTTGATCCCTTAGAGGCAAAGTATAAACTAAATTGACCTGTTTACCCGTAAGTTGTTCTATCTCTACGTATCAGAATTCAGATGCCTCATAGATTTTAGATAATGCCAATTAAAAGGGCCTTGTAACAACTATAAAAAAACAAAACCCGTATGTAGTCAAAGTCAAGCCTTCCCATATCAATACTTCTCTTCTAACATTGGTTACAAGTAAAAAAAATTGTTGTTCTACCAGTACAAAAGTCAAATTTGCAGCTATTGTAGAAAAAATAGCACAAGAGTCTTGTGTTTTTGCATTTCTTCAAACTTTTTTACTTTTCGATCATCTAGAGATAAAAAAATGGCATCTTTCTTTACTTCTTGGATTTTCTGTCACATTTTAGGGAATTTATGTTTGTATATTACTAAAATAACCTTATATGGGTTGGACTAAAACAGTGTTGACTGGTTGATTTGTTTTAAGTATGCAACAATGGTAAACACTTGGTACCAGGTTAATGACTAAAAAAGTCCATAAGCTTGGTTGAACTTGAGCAATTGTCAGTGGATACAGAAAGGAATTTTTTACCTTGTTCTGTTACATGAGAAAATGCACTTTTGTATTATTTTCTTGAAACTTGATTGATTTTATTTATTTGGGCACTATACTTCATTTTCACTTATACTCTTACGTTGTTTTCCCAAGTCTTTTTAAGGAGAGAAATGGAAGGAAAGTGAAAAAGAATTGTGTTTCTGATTTTTTTTCTTTAGGAGGAAAATTGAAGTATTTAGTTTTAAATATTGATGCTATTGGCAGGACACTTGACAGCCAGGAGTGATATATATGGGTTTGGAGTGGTGCTTCTTGAGATGTTGATTGGACGGCGAGCCATGGACAAGAGCCGGCCTAGCCGTGAGCACAACCTGGTTGAGTGGGCTAGACCACTTCTGGTCCACAACAAGAAACTTGTTAGGATACTTGACCCCAGAATGGAAGGCCAATATTCATCTAAAACAGCCATCAAAGTTGCCAATTTGGCTTACCAATGTCTGAGTCAGAACCCTAAAGGTAGGCCTGTTATGAGCCAGGTGGTTGAGACACTTGAATCGGTTCAGACCCGTGACCTTCTTCAAGAAGAAGCACTTTTTCAAAGTGGGTCCGGAAGTGTGACCTTGTTTGAGGCCCCGGGTTCTAAGAAAAAGGAAAATCAAGTAAAAGGCGATCATGAAAATGAAGCTCAAACGGAGATTAAGACGTAAGTTTTCAAGAAATGAAAGTGACTGAATCATGTTTTGATCGAAAGTTTGTTGTACAAGATCTAATTGATATCTTTTTTCTGGTTATTTTTTAGAAATATGAGATTTTCCATATTGACTTCAGTAAATCATTTCTGCTTGTGATATCAGTCTTGCATTTTGATTAAAATGAAAATGATCTCATTTTTATTTCATCAAATTTCTTGTGTTTTTAGTTCTATACGCTTATGAATTGTTTGGGAGTAGTTTCCGTTCCTGTTTATGGTTGTGCATGCAAGAGTTTATTGCAGTTTTGAGGTGATGTTATATGATTCTAAGTATCTCTTAAAATAAAGAGTAAATTGCATTGATGGTCCTGTTGTTTGAACCAAATTATGGAGTTGATCTTTAACTCTAAAATTTATGGTTTTGATCCCTAATAACATTGGCTTTACTGAGTTAATTGAGTCAGTTTCAGGAGTATTTTGATCATCTTATTCTAATAAATTAACAAAATAAAAAAAAAACTATTAACCCCCACCATCACATTGGCACCAACACATAGCCATCTCTCTCTCTCTCTCTCACTGTTTCATGATTTTATTATTTAGGGGAGGAAAAATATGTGATAAACACAGTTTTTGTGTTTTTTTGGTAGAAAATCAACCCGTTTTAAACAGGTAATCAACCATCTCTACCTTCCTGGTGACTTCTCCATCCAGCAACCTCTTTTTATAAGAGCAATGACTTGGAGCATTGAAGGCTATCAAATTCTTTTAATAGATAAGGTTAACATGGAGAGGAAGTAGAGATGTACAAACAGGGTGTTAAAAAAACCAGTTCAAATTGTAAACCAACCCGGTTTGATCAAAATGTGTCAAAACCAGTTTGTGTATGAACCAGAGTTTTTTATGTTTGAAGTCTATAACTTTTGTTGTTAAGGGCTTTATTTGTTATAAAAACATTCTCTTGCAATTGCACTTATGATTCTTGTATCATATAAAATAAGACAACACAATGGACTTTTTCCCTTCAAATTAGACTGATTCTTGGTCAACATACTGACCAAGCCAGCTAGAAAGTCAAACCTTGGCAAGATAAGGCCTAGTGTGCATTTCAAAAGCTTACACAAACCAAAACACAATATGCCAGTTGAAATCTTGGCTTTAAACTTACAATCAAACTAACTAAAATGCAAAACAAGAACTCAAACTTTGACTTCTGTTGACCACGTTATTGGCCTCATAAGCGTCCCCTCTCACAAGCATCATTTTCCTGCGTTGCAAGACCCATATAAACAAATAACGACCTTACATTATCAGTCTTTAGTTCATTAATTTAAATGTTTTTATAATTAACAATATATATAGTAAGTACATTCTTGCTTACCCCAAGCTTGATGCAGTCTTGATACCAACTGTGTTACAGATCTCCTCTCTGTGGCATTTGGGAACTCCATGTGTACAGCTTCCTGAATTGCACCCAAAAACCGCCGCCTTGCTTTTGCGGTTAGTACAAGGTTGTTTGGTCCATGGCTGCTGCTCAAGTCAACCGCCTGTAAAGAACATCATTTATTTTAAGTCTTGTTTTGTTAAACCAAAAAAACAGAAAATATGTACACTTTTGGCAAAATTTGGAATCCAAAAGTCCCAAAATGTAGAATATTACACAAGCGATGGAACTTTGTTTCTGGAAAACTACTAATAATTAGTTAATAACGATTAGAAATACATATTTTAGGACAGTAATATTTTGAATGTTGAATGAAACGATTTAGGACGTTATGACATTAAACATAAACTTTGGGCACCTTCCAACCTGTTTGGCCCATGAATATAACCCAATCAACTAAAGAACTTTTGCAGAAGGCTAAATTACCTGCTGCAACCAAGGGATTATTGAACTCATGAACTGTTGTTCAGACAAGAATGAAGCCAAAGTGGTAAGGATATCATTTGCAGTTCTATTTGATAAACATTCCAAAACAGGCCCGGTTTTATCAAGAAGATCAACTAAAATCATTTCATCACCAGAATTCATAGCTTCAACATATGCAGAATCTAAATCTCCTTGTGATAAATAGCCTTTTATAACCCTGCAGAGGCTATTATCTGCTTGTAAACTGTTATGCCTGAAATTAGCGAAAGAAGAGGGACCCAATCCACCACCAGAACCGCTTTTTTGCACCCCCTTTACTGGATTTCTACTTACTCTTACCATGGGGTCAACAACACTGGATTTGCCCCTTGGAAATGTTGAATCTTCCCAAGAATCAGATTTTTTTATGGGTTGCAGTGGGGATTTTCTAGTATGTATATCTACAGAAGACCTTGGAGTGCACGTTGAAGTCTAGGAGAAGCAGTATTGGAACTTTTCTTTAAAAGTCTGGCAGTTGACTCGTAATGTTTTCCTCCATGGTTGATGTTTTCTGACATTTGATCCACCACATCTTCTAAGCTCGACACCTTTTGTTGAATCATTGATAAGCTGTCCATTGTTTTTGTAGCAAACATCTAAAAATATTCATTTAGTAATGAAGTCAATTTAGATATCATAAGCTTGCTATTAGCACTATTTGGTAAGCTATAATAATATCATGTCAATGTTCTTAGTTTCAAAACTATTTGGTAAGCTAAATTAATATTATACATAAAAAAATCTTGTAATTTGCTTACCAAAATGTGTGATTGTTTGTTCGATGCATCATTGGAGATGCCCTTGTAACATTAAGTTAAAGCTTTGAACAAAACAATTTAGGAAGTTGCATGCATTAAATATACACTTTGGAGACTTTCAACAGGTGTGACCCATTTCCCTTTTAGCAACTTTTTTTCTTTTTTAAATAGACCCATTTGATATAAATTCATCCCAAAACAACCCCATTTGCAATGTTTTCAAAACCGGACCGGAAAGCGAACCGGACGGCCTAGAGGTTCACTCCGACCGGTCGGACCGGATTACGAACCGGATGACGTCATAAATATTTAAAAAATATAAAAAAATTCCAAATATTTATATTAACGAACCGGTGTTCCTTAATCCAAAACAACATCCAAAATACATACCATTCAAGTAAACATAGTCCAAATTAACGAACCGGTGTTCCTTAATCCATATCCAATAATATTTTTCTATTAAAATTTCAAAAAAAAAAAAATTTCCAAAAACCGGTTCAACCCGGTTCGCCGGTTCCGGTCGGACCGGTCGACCGCACGAACCGGCCGGTTCAACCGAAAACGGTCCAAAACCACCGAACCGAACCGGCTTCATCACCGGTTCCCGGTCCGGTCCGGTCCGGTTTTGAAATCATTGCCCATTTGTAAGTAAATGCTCAAAATCACCTGCAACAGATCCAAGAGATTTGACTGTTTGGTTTCTATTTCTAGAAGCTTCTCTTTAATGCAGACCATATCTTTTGATGTTTGCAAACAACATCCGCTTTGCTCATGCGTAATCTGACAACTTGATTCTGTAACAGTTGAATCAAGGCTTCTACGATCCTGATTCTTTGAAAAAAACCTCTGTTCTTCACTACTAAGTTCTTCTTCCACTTGATGTAAATGTGATTTTACCAACTCGCCCTTCACGTGTGAGTCCCCTGTGATCGGGGCCAAACTTTTGTTGGTTGCAGAAGAGCATTCTTGTTTGTCATCCAACGGCACATATTCATATACAATATCTTGAGTCGATGTGATATCCGATCTAGTCCGGTCAAATGTCTTTGTGACAGAACTACCCTCAGATTCTTCATCATGAGTGTATGCTAAAGAGATGTTACATTTTTTTGGAACACTGACTTCTAAATGCCAATCATTTGCTTTAGAACTTTGAGGACTTTCCACATAATTATGGCCACTTTTTCTAACTGATAACGGAAACCTTTTTCTAAATGATGTACATTCGGTATTACTTGGAATGTCACTGTAATCACCTGAAAGCATACCAGAATGTTATAAAAATGAATTCAGATCCCACATAACAAAAGAGGATTACAGTATGCTAATGCCAACATTTGTCCATGGAAGTATACACCTAATTTGTATCAGGTATGCATAGAAAATTGACAAACCTAAGTTTGTATTACTCCTTTTAAAAAGGCACAACAGAACAAGGAACATGTGATAGTTCTCCATATAAATTGAGATCAGAGGTGTCAAACATGAATGAGTTGGGAATATTATTCGGGTTGAAACGGGTCTATTTTTAAGTACGCACAGTATTGCTCCTCTTATTGATTCATTTCTTAAGTTTTAATAACTAATGTATTAATTTTAAATTCCAAAAAAATATTGTTGCAATAATAATCTAAATCTAATATTAAAAAACTTAGAAGAATGTGAGCATCAAAAAGAGACTTTTGGTGATTTTTAAATCGTTTAACATGTTCCCCTTTTGGCTAATTTTTTGTATTTGTTGCTTGACATAAAGCACAGCCCAAATCAATCTACTCAAAAGTATATGTTTAATGGTTACAAAGGTAGGCCACCAATCACTACAAAACCTTTAATAGAAGATCCAGCTTCTGAAATTTCAGATGCATCAGTTCCAAGAAGAACTTTCCACAGCTGTAAGGCTTGAAGTACCGAGTCCCTAACAGGTTTGACCTATGATGAAAAACAACCCTTGGATCCAACATACATTCATAAAAAAACATATTTCACAATGTTATTGCAGTATTTCACTAACCTTATCAAAACGACACATTTCAAGGGAACGAATGCAAGATGACTTTACAGCAACAGAATATGATCCATTGCTTGATGCAATTTCTGCTAATGCTTCAGAAGCAGCTTTTCGCGTTCTCCAATCACTATTCTTAAGAGCTTCTTGAATGCTAGTCATTGCAGCAGTTAGTGTGCTTTGTGTCAAAGCCCCCCCTCCCTTGAATGCATAAAATGATCCAATCAAACAATGTAGTGAAGAAAAGGGAGATACATATCATGAGACAAGAGTACAAATCTCTTAATTAGACTACCAAAGGGATAATTAGATTATTTTCCTTTATTTTTCCCTTTGATGATTGGTTTTTTCACAAACAGTATCTCATAATCCATTTTATCCAAATAATAAAATTAATTCTTGTGACAAATTATTAGTTTCAAAACACAATCCAAGCACCCTAAACAGTTGTGGTTTACAAAGATATGCGAGTTTATTAGCAACCAAAAATCATATGACCTTTTAAGGAGGGAGCTTACAAACTAACCTGAATGATACTTCTGTTTAACTCAATTATGGCTGGTTTTGCCATAAAATGTGGATTCTTCAGCATCTTTGTAGTCCTTACCAGCATACGTTGTAGGATAGGCAATGGTGGGTCGCGTGTATGATCAATCACCCGAGATAAACACAATGCCGAACCAAACTGAACATGTTTATTTTGCTCACCTAGTGCTTCAAAAAGAGGCCTCACTAGTACCACGAAACTGCCCTCAGGCTCATTGCTAGTGCAAAATTTAGAAGCCAAAATACCCATGGTTTCAATACACGCGTTTCTTACAACAGAATCTGGATCCTTAAGTCTTTTAACTATGCTAGCAACCATTTTGCTTAAATGGAGCCCAATGAGATCACAGTGGAAGGTTGTGAGTGCACCCATTAATTTAATACACTCCTTACGAACTGCTACTTTCTGCTCTGAATCCGTATCTAAAATGCATGATAAGAACGGTGAAATCCCATCTGGAGTTAAATTCTCTATTATCCTTCCAAGTTCCTCAACCCCAATATCATATGTGTCCCTATCAGAAACCTTATTTAACGCGAGAACAACTCGCTGTTTTAGCTCGAAAATCACATGTTGACTGTTAACCCTAGTGGAAACCCCTTTGGATTTCAAAGGAGCATGCAACTTCATCTTAAAAAATGTATTAGTATACTCCTAACTGTTCCTAAATTCCATCATCATACACTAAACAACATGATGCACAGATCAAACTTCAAAGTGCATCATGCTCAACATAAAAACCCTCTTCATAATGTTCAAGATCACACCCCCAATTGATACAAGCTGCAAGAATATATAAACAGATTCATTACAAGAGAGAAACTTTCATAACGAACAAGATTCACTTGCAACACAAAAACAAAGGGAAAATAAAAACAACTTATAAACACCAAAATGTTAAAAACCCTAATGAGGAAACCAATGATATACCCTTTTCTTTCATCTTTTTCCCAAAACAGAAATAAATTTAACCAATTGCAGATAATAACAGCATAAAAAGGGTAAATTTCATTGAACATATCATAACGTACAAGGAAGAAACTTTAAAGCAAAAATATCACTGAAACGTATGCCATCAAACCCTAGATTCAGAAAACAAAAAACCCAGATGAAATCAAGAAGAAAGACTCAAAATTAATGAAATTTACCTTGAATTGCCTGAAGAACGGGGGGAAACATCTGTATGAAGGGTGTTGATGAATTTGAAGGGGGAATCAGTCAATCAGAGGCATTGAAGGAGACAGATAGTATTATATTGTTGAAATTTGAAAGTGAATCAAGGGTTAGAACCTCTGTTTTCGCGCTTGTGAGAGTGTGTTTTCGAATTCAAAGTGTGATTTATGGTGTGGGTACCGATGGGTGTCCTATTCTTTGGCATTTCTCACCATTTGGCCCCTCAAGTCTCAACTACTTTATATTAAATTTTAAATCAAAACAATATCAGAGTTGCTAGATGAATGAAAGTACAAACTTAGTAAAATGTTGTTGCGTATTTCGTAAAAAGTTTCATTGGTAAAATTTTGTTATGTTTATGTTAAAAGAATTTTTTAGACGGGTGTTGAATATACGGTGAGTTTAAATAAAATTTATATTGAAACGTAGAAAAAAAGTAAGTACATCACAACGGTATGTTTGGAAATTTTTAAAGATTAAAGTCAATTGCATTTGATCCGCCTGAATCTGAAAATTTTACGTTAACCTGAACACGACCCGAACCCGAAGTGTCAACCCGAACGCAACACAAAAAATTACGAGTTAACACGAACGAGACCCGATTGACCCAAATTTTAAAAATTATTATTTTTATATATTAATACTTTAAATTACTTTTTTCACAACAAAAAAATACCATTTAATATAAAACAATTATATTTTATTGGGAAATCTTATGCCATTTTATATTTTAAGTTCGAAAATTTAAAATAAACACACAAAAAAATTACACATATATTTTATCATTAGAGGTGGGGATGATCACGGTACGCTTCTTGGCGATTTATAGGTAAAATAATGGTTTAATGATGTTGTATAAATGTAAATCAAATCGATTGATGGTTGACTACTCAAATTGAACAATTCTGAGAAATTGAACCAGTGCTTTTGATGAAATGATCTATGTTTCGACGCTCGTCTACGTATTGACATAAATTTTGTTCAGAAACAAGACATGTCAAATATAAAACATTTCATGCTTATTTTTGTGTATGGTTTGAGTTTGGTCTACATTTTGACGTAAGTTTTTTTTTTTGAAACATACAGGGTCAAGTATAACGCTTTTTTATTTGACGGTATAAATCCAATTTATCCTAAGTTTTGATGTAGTGAGAATATGAGTCATTGTAATCTATACTTTATCACGCCGCATACAGCGTTGTTGCACATGTTTTTTTTATGTACGTTTGAGTTGGTCTACATTCGAAATAATTTTGTTTGTAAGAGTCCAATCAAATATAATGCGTTTTTATTTAAGGGTATAAGTTAAAATTACTCTACGTGTTGATGTAAATTTTGTCCAGAAAAACCGAGTCCATTGTAGTTTATATATACATAACGTACATGCCGCTTCAACGCAGGGGGCAAAAGAAGTAGTTTAATGTATGACACAAAATATATACAAAAAATAAAATAAATAAAGAAATGGGTTAACGGGTCAACCCATGAACCCGTCAGGTTGAACCGTTTATAGTAAACCCAAACCCGAGAATTTCGTGTTAGGTTCGTGTCATGTCAGAAATTCACACCCCTGATATGGAGACATAGAAAATATTAAGAACGCCATAATGATATATTCAGAGTTATATAAAACATTATATTTTCAAAAATAAAATATCTAAAAAACTAAGTATATTGTCACATTAAAGTTTTATTAAAGTTAGAATATTAAAGTACTAATATAACTACTCTCCATATTGCTTCATGCTATGCCTGGTCCTTTAGTAAGCTCAGCCACCTATTCGATTTTCCACTTCCGCTCTCTTATCTTTCTCTAACAGGCAACTATGGCGATGCCGACTGTGTTAAGGGTGGTGAGGTTGTGATGGTTGAGGGAGGCGTAGAGTGTCAAAGTGAAAAGTTCTTTTAGAGAAAGAAACTGCAGCTTCGATCAGAATAATGCAAGGTTCACAATGAAAAAGATGATCAGGATGAAGATAACGGTAGTGCAGATCGAATCGGGAAGGACGGATGTGATTTCCTTGGAATAAAACAACTTGGTTCACGATATTCCTTTTCCATGGTTGCAAACTTGAAATATATGCCTTTGTGCAGATGTGGGTGGCTATGTTCCATGACTTTATTGCAATAGCTGTATGAAGTTAAGAGATACTACCATTTGTTGGTTGAAGATGTAGAACAAGTAGAGATCTAGCAAGATCTTCTGTCAAAATAACCACGAGAGCAAAACCATTCTAACAGCTTAGCAAAGATATAAATATTAATGTTAAACAAGCTTTAGCAGAGGTATAAATATATTAATGTTAAACAAGATTTAGTAAGAGTAGAAATATTGATGTTAAACAAGCTTCATACAAAAGTTTGTTTTTTTAACAACTCAAACCCTTTTTAATTTTGTCTTAATCCACACTAATGACACACTTTGTTATATGTTACCTTAAAGGATTGCATTAGGAGTGCATCAAGTATCCTTTGAAAGTGTTTTACAACTCTAAATGCAACTCCATTATAGCTGATCTCAAAAGGTTCATATATAACATTATACCTTATATTCTTATTTGTGGTTTTGTCTAAACTAGGTTGAAGTATCAGAAGATGCAATACAAGAAACAACTACAAAGATTTTTTTCTGTCATGTGCTAACAACAATTATAACAGACTCTCATTTTATTCCAGTATTATTCTAGGTGTCAAAACTAAAGTGTTATACTTGAGTAGTGAGTTGGTTTGTAAATTCTCATCGACCGTAGATCTAGGGCAATAGCGTGCGCTAACTTTCGTCTAACGTTTAATTGTTTGGTCATAGGGTTTTTACATCGGTTGCTTGCCGCCACGAAGCGCGGCTGGATGATTTACTAATTATATTTTATTGGGAAATCTTATGCCATTTTATATTTTAAGTTTGAAAATTTAAAATAAACACACAAAAAAAATTACACATATATTTTATGATTAGAGGTGGGGATGATCACGGTACGCTTCTTGGCGATTTATAGGTAAAATAATGGTTTAATGATGTTGTATAAATGTAAATCAAATCGATTGATGGTTGACTACTCAAATTGAACAATTCTGAGAAATTGAACCAGTGCTTTTGATGAAATGATCTATGTTTCGACGCTCGTCTACGTATTGACATAAATTTTGTTCAGAAACAAGACATGTCAAATATAAAACATTTCATGCTTATTTTTGTGTATGGTTTGAGTTTGGTCTACATTTTGACGTACGTTTTTTTTTTTAAACATACAGGGTCAAGTATAACGCTTTTTTATTTGACGGTATAAATCCAATTTATCCTAAGTTTTGATGTAGTGAGAATATGAGTCATTGTAATCTATACTTTATCACGCCGCATACGGCGTTGTTGCACATGTTTTTTTTATGTACGTTTGAGTTGGTCTACATTCGAAATAATTTTGTTTGTAAGAGTCCAATCAAATATAATGCGTTTTTATTTAAGGGTATAAGTTAAAATTACTCTACGTGTTGATGTAAATTTTGTCCAGAAAAAGCCGAGTCCATTGTAGTTTATATATACATAACGTACATGCCGCTTCAACGCAGGGGGCAAAAGAAGTAGTTTAATGTATGACACAAAATATATACAAAAAATAAAATAAATAAAGAAATGGGTTAACGGGTCAACCCATGAACCCGTCGGGTTGAACCGTTTATAGTAAACCCAAACCCGAGAATTTCGTGTTAGGTTCGTGTCATGTCAGAAATTCACACCCCTGATATGGAGACATAGAAAATATTAAGAACGCCATAATGATATATTCAGAGTTATATAAAACATTATATTTTCAAAAATAAAATATCTAAAAAACTAAGTATATTGTCACATTAAAGTTTTATTAAAGTTAGAATAATAAAGTACTAATATAACTACTCTCCATATAAGTTTCTTTTAATACGTATATCCTAGAATTTTTTTCGTGCATGCAATGTTGCAATTTACTGACTACCAATAATTTCATAAATTGAGTAACAAATTGATGATAATGTACGTAAACAATCGCGAATTCAAGAGTTTTTATCAACAGAAGCCAAAAATAATCAAATTAAACCGCTCATGTCAAAATAGGTGTGGCCAGTGGCGGATCTAGAAACAAAGTTCAGGGGTAACGTAATTTTTTTTACCGTACATATATATTAATAAAGCGGTCCGAAGTAAGATCACTCAAATCAAATCCATTTGGGATCGGAGGAATTGAACCCGAATGAATTGAATTCGAACGAGTTGTTGACCCCGATATCATCATCATTATTAGAACCAATATCTCACTTTTGTAATTTTTTGCTAAAAAATTACCAATAAGAACTTGTTTTTTCTCTTTTAAATCTCTAATTTTATATAACGCAATAAGGTTATAAACTGCACTTAGAAATAACACAATTCAAATACCTAATTTCAACCACACAACCATTGATTTTTATAACAAATAACCTTAAATATTAGAGATTGAACAACATTAATCCTAAATCCCTAATTTCTTATAGGGAAAAAACACTAGAATGTTACCTTAAAATGAGCGGTGAATTGGTGAAAAATCACATGTGGGTGGTGGCAAGGGCCGCGCAGCAGGAGACAGTTTGGTGGTGGTCAGCCTGACGACCGGCGGTGGGGACGTGGGGTGATTGGCATTGTTGGTGGATGGTGGCTGACTGGTTGTCGCTTGGGGAAGGGACGAAGGGTCGATGGGGCATGGGGCGATGGATGATGTTTTTTTATTTAAGTTTTATGTTTGATTGAGTTATGGGTATTTGGGCTAATTAGTTATGCTTTTTAAGTTGTTTAATATTTTTTGGGCTTATTTTATTTTGGACTTGTTAATTATTATTGTATTGAACTATGAGTATTTTGGGCTTATTAGTTATTTATGTTTTTATAAAATGTAATGTTTTTTTATAAAATATAAGATTATTTATATAAAATTTAAAATTTTCTATAAAGTGTTGAGCTTAAAAAATTTAAGGGTAACGTAATATTTTCTCAGGGGTAACGTAAAACCATAGTTTTTTTTATTTTTTATTAGATAATACTATAAATAAACTACCCGTAAAAAGTTGAGGGGTAGCGGAGGCTACCCCTCGGCTCCATGTAGGTCCGCCCTTGGGTGTGGCCAAAAACGGGGCGGGTCAAAAATTCCACATAGCAAAAGATAAGCATGTATTTATACAATAATGATAAAGAAATTAAAGATGTAACCATCAAGACATTTAGTAGTAAAACACCAATATAAAAACGGTAAAGTTTTGTTATTTTATTAACTTAAGTGTAATGTAAAAAGTAAGTTTTCTCAATGAAATAGTATAAAGAAGATACTTTATGCAATTGGTTGATATAAATTATTTCATCAATGAACTTTTTTAATCCTTTTTACAGCTTAACTAATCACATAGGATTTGATTGGAAGTTCAACCAAATGGAGAAGTTTTCAGCTTACAGTTTGAATTAAATTTAGAAAGTGAGGGCCTTTATAAGGCTTTTGTTGATTAAAGAATAGTTTTTTAGTTAAAAGATTTATATATAGTTTGCACTTTTAGATAAAACTCATGCAGTCAAGCAAATTAATAAATAGTTTACGATTAAATGGAAAATATATGTTTTGATATAGTTTACTAGGTTATTGATGGACGGGTGATTTACACACCCTAATCATGTTTAAATATAAATTTAATAAAATTTATGATACCACCCAGCTCAACTTGTAATTATGATCTCAATTCTTTCAAATGAATCCTAATTCAATGAGGTTTTCACTGTCATCAGGAATTAGATAAAACATGATGTAATTCGAAACAGTATCAACATTCAACAATTTTTTGATGCTTCCAATGCAGGCCTACACATTAGATAAGTAACAATAATTAGCACATGCTTGAATTCAAACAACGTCATTTTATACTGCACAATTTTTAAACTTGTGGATCATAGAATACTCAAGTTGTTTATTAAACCTACATGTAATAAAGTACAAATTTGTTTATGAAACTTAAATATCGAGAATTAGAGTAACTTAAATGAAATGATGCTTTTTTTTTTTGAAACTCACTTTCTTGACCATGTAAATTTTCAGTTGGTAGTATAATCTATGCCTTTATGCAATCAAATAGTCAAATACCCATTGTGGTTGTATATAGTCTCTTGAAATTGATCCAGTTTGACTTTGAGTTGCCATGCTACAATTAGTAAAACAGCAACATTTCAATATAAGATTTTATGATAATCATCAAATGTAAAGTGCTTGATAATTATAAAAAAGAGGAAAGGGGTCAAAGATGCAAAAAAGAATATACATAAAAAAATTTGTGGTTCAAGGCCTGTGTATATGATGTGTAGACGTACAGTACCTATGACAACATAATTTTCACTATTATGAGCTCAACATTCATCTCCAATCTCATAATCCAATTATCAACTATACATAATAAGTAGCATCAAATTATAAAGAAATAAAAATGTTATTGTTTAATTAATATAATGGTAAATGATTCTATACTTTGTATCCATTTTGAAAAATGGGTAACTATGACCCATTCCATAAAACGGGCACATTGCATAAACTGTGCGTATGCAGATAATTCTAAGAAGCTGATAAATGAAGAATTGATAAATTTTTGAGAGCTTAAGATTGAACAACACTTGAATATCTTTACCAGATGATGATCAAACGTAGAAATAAAAAGAAAAGAAACAAACAGTGGCATGTAAGATGAGTAAGAAACAAACTCACACCACATTAGGCTGCAAATGTAAGCACAAAAGCATGAGTTTCCCCGAATTCACATACATATATTACTCGCTCCATTTACGTCTTCTTTTCGGTTTATATTTGCATAAACATAGTGCTTGAATGTCCTAATAGTAAGTTCACTAATTGACATCTGTGTTTTGGCTAAGAGTAGAATTTCTAAAATGAGCTAGCCATAAAAAACATTGACAAAGCATTTTGAGTTTAATGGTTGCTATTCATGGCATATATGTTTAAAAGCAAACAAATATATAAGTTATAAGCTAAAACAAACATAATATTATGACTAAACACCACAAAGTTTGAAAATCATATGGCTCCCTAATCAGATCAAATACAACTTCAGATGTGCTGCCAATTATCGTTGTATTTGCAGTTCGATTGTATGAATGAGTGTATATATCTCTAGCCTGAAAAGGGTTTTATTTTTTGGGTTGAGCAATTAGATCTTCAAATGATAGCAAATGGAACAAATCATAATTATTGGAAATTAGAAAGGATAATTGAATACTTCTGATCAACTGAGCTTTCTTTCAAAATCACATTACAACAACATAATCAAAAACATAAAAGAAGAACTTAGGAATAACAATCAAGTAAATAAAAAAAAGCAGACAAGGATACAAAGCCCATCTTCTGAGGTTCTAGCAGCGAACGTTTTCAACCCTCGATGATTCAACTACAACCGTGATTGCCTTTTTTTTTGTGAACGACAAATATATCTTACTTTTACTCTTACATTAGTTCAAATTACACCATCTTTTGGTTTTACGCTGGCCACGATTGGCTAATATACTAAAATAGTAAGTAATCTCTTTATATGACTCGTAAAATTCATTTAGATTGTGTATGTTATACCTATTGATCTAACTTATTACAAATCCATATTCACAAAACTAAGAGAAACATGAATCAGAAAATTTATGAAAATTCAAAACAATCATTTATATATTTTAAAACTAATGTATAATCAAATTTGTTGATTTTTTTCAACATGAGATTGTAAAAATCATTGCCTATCAGGTATATTAACATGAAATTAAAGGATCATATACCAAGACTTATTGTCTTTTTGGATACAAAAAAGGTTTTGCTTTATTTCTAGTAAATTATTCTAACAAGGGTAGTTGTTAAACGCCTTTCAATTGTTAATATCTTTTGTTACAGATACATATTCCTTTATTGTATAAATCATATCAAATGGCACAAGAAACAAATGAAAGAATAAATTAAATGGGATCTCTTAATTTTCTTTTGTCATGATTTGTCACATGGATTATGTTTAGGTTTGTTTATGTTTGTTTATTTGTCACATGGATTATGTTTAGGTTTGATGATGTTTAGGTTTGATAATGTTTAGGTTTGTTTGATTTGTCACAATGGATTATGTTTATGTTTGATTTTGATTAGGTTTGTTTATGTTTGATTTTGATTAGGTTTGTTTATGTTTGATTTGTCACATGGATTATGTTTAGGTTTGATAATGTTTAGATTTATTTCATTTATCATAATGGATTATGTTTATATTTGATTTTGATTACAGAATATTTTACCAGTTTACAGATGTTAAAAAACAAACAGTCTTATTCTTGCAGACAACAGACGTTTGGTCCACCTCTTCTCTTGCAGATATCTGCAAATGTGGTTCACAAACTGCAGACATTTTCCTGCAGAAAAAACAAATAGCACCTAATACTAAGGTGGTGTTTGTTTTTTAAGAAAACCTCTTCCCCACCTCTTCATCTGCGCGCATGCAGACGCGGGAAGAGGTTTGAGTGCGCAGACTGTTTGTTTTTTGAAAGACGTTTCATTAAAAAACGTCTGCGCGAGGTCTTCTTGGTGCAGACATGGACTAGTGTCTTCAGGCGGGAAGACATATCATAAAACCTTTTCTCCCTCGTATCTCCCCTCAAAACCCCATCTCCACCACCACCAACCACCGATCTTAAGTATCATGGCCAACGTTCAACCCCCATCTCCTGACATCGTCGCGCCACCACCGGCCGGTGACCTCCCCTTCTACCAACGCAGGGTCTACAACGACCAACACGACCAACACACCCCGGAAATCCCTCACCACCGTGACCAACACACCCCCTCACGAATACACCCCTGAAACCCCACCGTGCAGTCACAACCCCATCACTGACAACCTCACCACCACGACCCTTACCCCCATCTCCCACCTTACAGATCTCCTGGATCCACGCCTGGACCGTCGATTCGCAGGGGGTTATCACTCAGGTTAGAGAGTATTTCAACACCTCACTCACTGTAACTCGATTCGTTCACTCTGCTAAACAGATTTCGTTGAATTGTCCTTCGGTTTGGGAGAGTAGCCTCTCAAATCGTGTTGGAAAATCGGTTCCTGGTTTGGTTTTAGCGATATAAGCTGAAATTGGTTGTTTACCGAGTAGAGAAGGAAGGAGTATGAATGCAGGGTGTTACTTGAGGTATTCAACAGAGAAGTTCTTCAACAATGATTCAGAAGAAGATGGGGGTAATTCAGGTATTTCACATGACCCTTTCTCTGTGTAATTGTTTAATTTTTATGGGTTTTGTTCTTCGATTCAAGATCATTTGATTTCTGCAAAAAAATAAAATTTTTGATTTGATAAAGTTTTAGATTTTGTTTTGGGTTCTGTGTGAATTTGTTGGATTTGTTTCTGTATGTTTATTAATTTTTGCTTGTTGATTAAGTTTTTGGTCACTTTGAAAACTTTTTTTTTCAATCTTTTTGATTCAACTGTGATCCCGATGTCCTGAAGCTTCCTGTTTAGTTGAAGAAAATGATTGTGTTCTGTGAGCTAATGCTTGTTTATCACTCTGCACTTTGACTTTATATTATTGATCATATTTACAATTTTAGTGAGCTAATGCTTGCTATCCTGTTTGTATGATTGTGTGGATTTTGAGTGATGATCATGAATGGTTGATGGTAGGTTATCAACTTATGATCAATAATAATTATTAGAAAACATGCAAGAAAGATACGATTAAAGCTACGATGTCAATAGGAATCAATTAAAAAACATTATAATAAAATGAAAATTAATCTAATTGAGTAGTGAATGATTTGTGCATTTGGGGAGAAATTGAATACTGTTAAAAAACAAACAGTCTTTTTCTTGCAGACTGCAGACATTTGGTCCACCTCTTCTGTTGCAGATGTCTGCAGATGTGGTCCGCAGACCGCAGACGTTTTCCTGCAGAAAAAACAAACAGCACCTAAGACTAGTTACTAGAAGTAGATTAGGTGTCAAACAAGCAAAATAAAAATATCATTATCTATCTATTTAGAGTAAATTACCATTTGCATCCCTGACATTTGTTCATTTTAACCACTTGCGTCCCTGCGGTTTCAAAATTACCATTCGCCCCCTAACGTTTTATTTTTGTCACCATTTGAGCCCTTAACCCTAACGCCATTAAATTTCACCGTTAGTTTTTTGTAAAGTTACAAAAATACCCTTAGTTTTCATCCCAACCTAACCCACCCCACCCTAACCCTAACCTTCCCCTCTCTCATCTCAACAGACCAACATCACCCCCACCCCCACCCCCCACACACATACACCCAAACAACATTGATCAAAGATTTCATCCTCTTAACCAAGGTTCTAACAGTGGCGGCAAGATTCGACCCACATACAACGTTGCGTGCAGCGACGATGATGGTGGCGGTGCGACTTCAGTGTCTAACGGGGCAGCGGTTCTCAAACCCTTTTAACCACAAACCCAAACCCAAAGTCTTAACTCCCGCAGCTTATCTTCTGGGTCTCTCGGTCTCTCGATCTCTCGGTCTCTCTCTCGGTTCTCTTCAACAATTGCCAACAAAATTTGGAGTGGTCTGTTGAAATTGACCGGCGATTGTGGAGGATACTTCGATTGTTGTTGGTATTGATAGTGTGGTTACGATTGATTGATGTGTTCTTCGACAGAAAAGGTTTCGGTCGATGGTGTGGTTGCGATTGATGATGGTATCGGTGATCAATATGGTTTTGGTCTACTATGGGTTTTGACACCGACTGACGCAACCGATGTTAATCGGTGGTTGGCTGTTTGCAGGTGATTTGGGTAAGCGATTATGTTCGGTCGATGGTTAATTTGGGAATTTGATGGTTGTTCGAAGGTCAACAGGGATGAGTTGTGGTGGATGGTGGGTTCGGTGGTTGTGTCGGATGATTAGGCTGATGCTTGATGGTGGTTGCGGTTGTTTGGTTGATGGGTGTGGATCGATGGTTCGCAGGTGGCTGTCCGTTGTGGTGAAGTGTGTGTGTCCGGTGAGCGGTTTGTAATTTTCAAACCTAAATTCCTTTCAAGTTCGCAATCGATGCTTAGTTTCGAAGACAGAGGGAACGGATCCGGGGGACAATTGTGGCGATCATTTGATCACGAAGATGATGTGTTATGGTGATGACCGGGTGGTTGTGGTGGTGGCAATGGGGGTGGTTGTGGACTTGTGGTGGTGGTGATATGAAGAAGATGATGTTAATGGATGGGGCCCACAAAAGTTTTTATGTTATTATTTAATTGTAAGGGTAGTTTCGTCTTTTTAAAAATAATTTTAACAGGAAAACTAACAGTGTTAGTCATTTGGATTTAAATTGAGATAAAAATGAAATTATATAGACTCAAATGAAGATAACATGAAACGTTAGGGGGCGAATGGTAATTTTGAAACCGCAGGGACGCAAGTGGTTAAAATGAACAAATGTCAGGGATACAAATGGTAATTTACTCATCTATTTATCTATTAATTTACGAATGGAATGAATAGTATTTCACAAGTTGAGCAGCGTCCAGTACAACTCCTTCATGCATGTGGCCCACTTTCCTTTTGCTTCGAAGGATTGGAATCCTCTAATCACCTCTTGAATTCTTGCTTCTTGCCGAACTTAGTAAGTCAATTGTGTAATATCTCTCCTACCTATACTTTTTATGGTTGAGATCTTCTAGAATTTCATGATCACTCCTATTCAAAAAGAAAAAGATATGTGTTCTAAAGATAAGAATATATAATTGCTTAACACCGAGTTTAGTTATACCTTTACACTTTTTGAACCCATAAAGAAAAGGATCAGGCCATTTAAAATTTTCTCATATAAATTCCTATATGTTTTATTTGTGTCATATCATCAATCTTTTCTATTTTCTCTCGTTCACTTTTAAAACCATTTCCTCTTATTACGTCATAGATCATATCCAACTGAAATATGGTGGTGTTACAACATCAACATTCATTGTCTCTTATACATTTGAATCCAAGCTATCCACATGATGTAGAAATTTATGATGATGAGATAGATTTAATTGCTCAACAAATGTTTCAACGTCCATGTGATCGTTGCGATCAAGAAATCACCTATATATATATATGTATCACAGGTATTACTATAAATGTGATGAATGCGACTACTCACTCCACAAATTATGTGAAGAGCTTCCAATAACGTTGGAACATAATTCTCATAGTGCGCATACTCTTACCCTTTTTCTAGACGAGTCATATGAGAATTGCCATATATGTAAAAGTATTCCTCGATATAAACAACTCCGTTATCATTGTTCTACATGTATATACACTACTAGAAAAACTGCAATAGATGACGCGCATTGCGCGTCATCTTTGGGGTCAGATGACGCGCAAATGCGTGTCAAGGAAGGGGTAGTCATAAATGATAGATGACGCGCATCCGCGCGTCATCTGTTTATGACGCGTAAAAGATGACGCGCATTTTATGACGAGCAAAAGATGACGGGGAATGCGCGTCAAGGAAGGGGTAGTCATATATGACTAGATGACGCGCATCCGCGTGTCATCTATAAAATTTTTATGACGTGCAATAGATGACGCGCAATGCACGTCATAAAATTAGCTGCATTTTTTAATTTTTTTTAATTTTTAATAAATTTACCTGTTGTTTTCTAAAACAAATTGTCGAATAACATTAAAAGCGAATTCCATTAAATACCAACAAAGTTTACAAAAGTTGTTAATTAATAACTACAAAGCATAAAACAAGTCCAAATTCAATTAGTACCAATACTAATACTAGTTCAATACCAATACTAACACAAGTCCAAATATATCATTTCAGGCCTACATATAAATGAAATTCGATACATAGCGCGCCCAATCTTCGTGAACTTCATCCAAATCACCATCAGCCGATTTGCAATGCTTCTACTTGAATCATCAATATTTTTAGATTTCATTTTAGATTCAACTGGTGAGATCGCGGAATGGCTCATAAAACAAATTCTATGATTTTTTTTCTCCCATTATGGAATTGCTCAAACAAGTACCTTTTAACATAGAAAAACAAATTGATTAAAAATAACTTGTGTTTCACAAGCAATGACCTTAATTAAAAATAACTAAGTAAAAGTATCTCAGGATATTCATGCTGCAAGTAGAAAAGATAATCCCACATTAAAACACATTTATCTAAATAGAACTGCAAGCAATGACCTTAATTAGAAAACCAACAAAATGACAATTCATTTTAACTAAAAGTTACCTTCTATCTTGGGATCAACAATTAATTTGTTCATGCAGTCAACAAAGTTGGTCCTGTTGAAAGGATCCCCACCAATGCCTACACAAGTGGATAGCTTATTAGGTATTCATAAACAAGGTTAGATTGCACTTTCCAATACAGTTGTTAATTTGTCTAATATATCAATCTTAAAATCAAGGATAGCTTATTAGGAGTAAATCTATACCTGATTTGTAGACCTTCTTTGGCCTCAACAGACTGATGAATCCCATCTGACCATCATCATTTTCAATTTAATCTTTGTGGGATGTCAGGTAGTGAAAAAAAAAAAAAGGTAAATAAATATTGTGCTATTAGTCCTGGAGAATTTTAAATCAAATATGCACTGCAAAGAATACAGTAATACCATCTCAACCAGTTGTCCACTGCTTCCAGCAAGATTGCCTCTTAAATAGTCAAAACCAATTTCCTACAATAACAAAATTTACAGCTATGAAGAAGTACAAGTGACAAATATCACAACCAAAATGTCATAGAGGGACTTACCAACTATTGGTGTATGTAACATCACATCACATCTGTAATTAAACCTCCGTTCCTAATATGTCACCCTCTCTCAGTTGTATAGGTTGGTATCACTAACTATAAACCAAAGAGTTAAGAGTTGATGGATAAAATTTTGAAAAGTTAAATTAAACCGAACACCATGTATGATAATCATTTTGAGTTCCTACATGTGAGGCAACCATGAGATTTAAGAGAACACCACAGATTTAACGCCATCTTTGCCATTTGTAGATCTTGGTAAATGGAGACTCTCTGGCAGCCGTGGACATACATTTCACAACACTTTGTGAGTTAAGACCACTAACGCTAGTATGCAATATTTTCTGTTTCAAGATATGATATAATATTTAAAAAGATGATCATGTATGTTGAATTATATACTTTAAAAAATTATAGCAAACTGAATGTGGAAAGTACTAACCTTTCATTGTCAAATGATTTAGAAATTAATAACCGTACCGCATAATCTTCAAGAATTCAATCTTGTGTGGTACTCTAGCTAGTAGCGAATGTAACATCCCATTAAATCCAAATCTCAAGTCCAATCACGTCACTCTTGTTACACATGCCAACATATCAACGTCAAAAAGAATAAAATAGAATGTGCATCATACTAGGGGAGAACAACATCAAAGATTCACATACTAAAATTATCATATAAAGAACTGATTCATACCTGTCGAACAATTGCATCACCTTCAATTGGCAAATCCTCATAGTTTGTAATACTTAATATCAGATTCACAGCCCACGTAGTGTCAAAGTTGAACTTTTGGAACATTTCATCCTGCAAGTATCAATGATTGGTCTAATATTACAGACTTTAAAGTCACGAAGCACAAGTAAGATTAAAAATCAAAAGTCCTGAAAATGTCAAAGGTCACAATTAATGAAATGAAATGAAGTCAAAGGTCACTAGCCCATTAATTAGAGTCGTCTTAGCTAGTAAAGCTAATGATGATGGTCCAATTTTCATTTTTGATACTACCTACACCACCGAAAGATGATTAGAATCTGATTACTAGAACATAGATGATACTGATCAAATTACCTTTTGTGAGTTTGGCTCTTCAGTCAATATCTGGAGTATCATGACTCATATGTGAAAGTATGCTGTCCTCTAATACTATTTTTGCAAGCATCTAAAATTTCATAGATCATAAATTACATATTAATAAAACAAATTATTTGTGAGTTGCAACAAAAGTCATCCACAAGATACTGGAAAGACCAACACACCTTTGGGTTACCTCCCAATATAATGTATGTACCTATACCGATAATATTTGTAAATATGGTGATGCGTATTTTTGTCCAGCTTGGGCCACAGTTTTAGTGTCACATCCCGGCGGAAGCGTGAACGATACGGGTGGGGTGTGACTTGCTTTATCAGAGTACATTGCTTATAGTAAAGTAGACACAATCATTATACATAAAAACACAACATAGACATGTCTTTATTCATAATATTGGAAATTACATCTTATACATAGATTACAAAATTAGATGTAATTGTTTTACAATTAAACTACAGCATGTCTCTAGAATCTATGAAAGTGTGCGTCGACATACACGCTACCGTCAACTATGTTAACGGTTAGCGTGACGCAAACTCTCCCGACTACTTCGCCCCAGCCGTTATGCACTTCAAAGCTAAAGTCAAACGAGTTACTTATTATTTCCTGAAAAAGCATACTTAAACCAGTCAACAAAACGTTGGTGAGAACATAGGTTTATATCCAGACAAATATTTTGTTGATGTATCAATTACAACCAAACCTGCTCACAACATAATCATACTGTCACGAAATAATTCACAAAATCAGATAATATTACATCATAACCCCCATTCGGTTAGGTGCAGGAAAATAGCAGCAACACTCATCTTGTTGGTGCAAATATTCTCATAAGTAGCGCTACTAATATTATCGAACGGTTCCTCATTCGAACTAATGGTTGTATCGCAAATGACAGTAAGTATCAAAATATTTTTAAAAATAATACATCAATCCAAACAGTATACTTTTTCCCCCAAAAACTTTATGAATACCAAATGGTTGAAAATGGGGCTATGAACTCACCGTGTCTTCAAACTTGAACCTAAAAAAATAGTTCACAGTATCAGACATAATTTTCTTCAAAATTTTTAGAACCTCAGATGTAAGTATCTTTTGTAAGTTCTACTAATAATGTTATCATAAAATTTCTAACAAATTATTAATACATAATTTGCTTAAAATTAGTCCAAAGTCTCCATAAATTATTAAAATTACTTACAGTTATCTAAAAATCACCAAACATTCATAGAATGTTATCTAAACAGTTACTAATATCCCATAATTTTTATAATATCTAACTCCAAACATATTATTTTCTGTAAATTTTATAATATTCCCATAATTGATTAAAAATACCTTCTGTAATTTATAAATTCTCAAAATTTTACAGACATCTTATTATCTAACATAGAACATAATATAAATATATCAAGGTCCAACTCATGATAGATCAGATTCTAAAAATTTTACAATAATATTAATATTTAGAAAAAATAGTTATATTGATCTAAAAATTATGAAAATTATATATTACGTATTTTCAGATTTAATATCACATATATGATTTTCTCATAATTTATTATTTACGTTATATATTTATTCTGATTTATCTACTGCAAAATACATAACAATTCATATCTTAATTATAATAAGGAAATAAATTCTGAAATAATTCCAGAGACTTTTATACTTCAAATGGGTCATCCTATGAATTTCTCAGAATTTTCACGAATTTATTTCTATTTTGATATTTTCTCTATTTTTTATTATTTAAAATAATTTATATAAATTATTTACTTATCAAAATTTTGTCAAAGTTTCCAGAACAATATTTCAATATATAAATAATGATTTTTCAATGTTTATTCCCACAATTTATTTTTTTAATATTTTACTAGATTTTCTCAAATAATTACAAGATTTAATCTTTGTAAATTCAAAATATATCTTTTATCACAAGTTTCTGAGTTTTTGTAACCCATTACTCGTGATTAATGAACTAAAATACTTTCAAGGTTGGTTTTGGTGTTTGAATACCAAAACTAACTCATTTATGTGTTTAGTAACACATATGTAACATTTTAGGTTTTTAAAATATTTTACAACCTTAGGGGTGATGATCTTGATGATGTTCTTGCTTCTTGGACCCAAGAGAAAGCCGTGGAGGTGGTGAATGATGATGGTTATTGTTATGGTGATGGTGGTGTGGGTATATGGTTACGGGTGATGGTGTTGATGGTGGTGTGGTTGCTATTTGTTTGTGGAAACCGAGAGTGAGAGGGAGAGACAAGGTGGTGGGTGTGGTGGTGCTGAAATTGATGGTCGAGTGGTGTGTTTGTAAGGAGATCCGAGAGAGAGAGACAAGGTGGTGTTTAATGGTTGTTGGAAGGTGCCTTGGTGGTGTTGGTTATGGATAATATGGTGGTGATGTTTACGGTGATGATGATGAAGATGGTTATACTGATGATAGTCGGGACCGAGGGAATTTAGAGAGGTTTGAGAAGGTAGCTTGATGGATTTCGGCCGAGAGTTGCATATAAAGGGAATCACACATAATTACTCTAGGCTCCTAGAGTGGTGACTAAGTTAGCATAGTTATGCTTAGTCATTTTAGGAGTTGAGGTGGCAAAAGGTGGTGAGGCTTTGTGTGGCTTAGGTGTCCGAGAATGTTCTTTGGGATTGCCACATTTACCCTTGAAATGATGATAGCTTGGCGCCTAAGGCTAGGCTTGGAAGGTGGCCGATGGTTGCCTCATATCTTGCCACATCTCTTTTTGAAATGATAATACTCATTAATGTTTTGACTCAAGGAAACTTTAGCAAGTTATCTACATTATCGGGTTCAATGAACCGAGTTTGACGATGTGAAAATGGCGGTTTCTAAGGTGTGAAAGCAAAGTGATAGGTGGCGTATGATAGTGATAGTCGGGTGGTGTTCTTTGGGTGGTTTCGGGTGGTGTTTTGGGTTGGTAGTTTCGGGTGGTGGTGGTGTTTGATTGATCGTGGGTGTTCGGGAGGGTGGTTTGGGATATTAGTTTTAGGTTTTAGGTTTAGGTTTTTAGTTAGTGTTTGATTTGGTTATGTTTGTTTTAGTTTTAATATATATATGTACATATATATATATGTATATACATATATATAGAGGTGTTTATAGATACATTACCTACATAAGTGAGCTTTTATATGAATTGATTATACGTACCATAAGTAAACATATATATATACATGCTAACCGTACATACATATAAGCATACAAAAATTTTCCATGTACTTATATGTATACAAACATGCATACGTAAAAATTTGTATATATTTACCTGTATGTGTGAGTTTCGGGTATATAAACATACATGCATACATGAATTTTTAATATGTCTGCTTGCATGTATACATGCATACGTACATCCATAATTATATATATACCATACATAATATAATCGTGATTTGTAACGTAATATCATAAAATTTTTCGACATAATATTTATAGTAGTAAAAGAATTTTAGGGTTGTCACATTTAGCCTCTCTGGCAGCACACTGAAAGAAAAAAAAACAAATAAATAAATATTCTAAGAACGTAAATGAGTTCCATAAAAGTAGGAATTTAACTTCATTCCTTCCTAAAAGAATTAAACTATGGCCATGCGTTGAGGACATTATGAGGGATACTGTTTTCCCTTAACAGCAAAGATAGACATTCTGAATTCTCAACACTACACCCAAAAAAAGAAGCATCTACAAATGAATGAACAAAATAAATGCACAAATGAAGAACAAAATTATGAGATAATATCGATGTAGTACCTAGTGGTTCGAACTAAAACAAAGTGACCAATTAACCCTGAACATATTTATGATTTCTTCACGGACATGTTCCCATTTACCACGAGCAGTCTATGTAATCAAAACAATAAAAAACATGGTTAACATTTTTAATAAAAGGATTATCACAAGTAAAATAATATAGTGGTCATGAAATTTAATGTCTTACTGCAAAAACATGGATGAGTAAATCATTCTGAATATTTGACATATTTGTGGGCACTTCAGTAACAGGCATCTGGAACATTTTCAAAAACTCATGTTCCTGTAACAATGTAAATAAACAAAGAAATATAGCAGTAGATTTACATTGATGGCAATATGTAGATTCATAAAATGTCAATACTTCATTTTTACAGTCCCAGTCATCCCCGAGAGCTTTAGATATAGCTTAAACAACCATTAATGGTATGTGATTTATGCCACTACAACTGAATCTGCCTATGAAGTACAAGAGAGTAAAGCTACCAAGGAAAACTATAATTAAAAACACATTACAGCTGATAAACATGGCTACATATCTGGATTTGTAGACATTCTTTGGCCTCAACAGCCTCATGAATCCCCTCTGACCATCATCATTTTCAATTTAATCTTAGTGGGATGTAAATCTTGGCGGAACAAAAGAAAACCAAGAGAATGGGGTAATCACACTCATGTGTTAATTTATTACCTCGTTTATTATGATCAGAGCCTTCCAGTTTTTAACAACGTATTGTACATCTTGGCGGTAACACTCCTTGGCTTTCAAAGCATTCATGACAAATCGGCAATATTTTTATTAATAAGAGACAAAATAGAATGATGAAATTTATGGTTAATATATGAAAACAAAATGACAAAGACAAAAATGGAAGTTACCTTGCCCAAGGGTCATTGAGCAGTGGTGGTGGTGGGCGTCGGCTGCGCGGAGGTGGTGGTTGGTGGTCGATTGAGCAGTGGTGATAGTGGTGGGCGTTGGCTGCGTGAAGGTGGTGGTTGGCGGGTCGATTGAGCAGTAGTGGTGGGTGGTCGGTCGGTCGATCAGTGGTGGTTGTAAGGAGGAGGGCCGGCGCGGCCTGTAGTGGTGGTGGGGGTCGGTCGATTTGGGGGATTTGGGGGATTTGAGGGTGTCCGGTTGTAAAGGATCGATTTGGGGATTTGAGGGGAGGAGGAGAGGGGGCGCGGTCTTATATTGAAAAGGGGGGAAGGAGGGTATAAAAAATTTTAAAAAATGACAAACAAAGATGACACGCAAAAATGCGTGTCATCTTTTATAAAAATATTTTAAAATCCGACATATATTTTATGATACGCGTAAATGCGCGTCATCGTTTTTCGCATGTCATCTCCTGCGCGTCATCTATTAACAGTTTTCTAGTAGTGTATGTTTAACATATGTTTAGATTGTGCGATGGATGAGGTACAATGCCGTACTATCTATCACCCGAGCCACCAACACCCACTAATTCCCTTCTGTGGACAGAGACAAATTTTAGCAGAATGTGATGCTTGTGGGAAGGAACATAAAGGGGTTTTCTATGTATGTTTTACGTGTTTTCATTCTTCTTCCCATCATGATTGTGTTTTCCAGCCGAAAAGGATGCTAATTCAAGATGGTACATCTGGTCATTTCTTTCATACTCATCAACTCATCCTTACTTACTCCTTTCCGCTAGTATATCAAAAGGCTAAATTTTATCCTAGATGTAGGGTATGCGACTATTCGTTTTCTGATTATGAGAATCTTTGGGTATATAAATGTGAGAAATGCAGATATTATGTTCATCTACATTGTGCAAATACAAGACATGCACCCTCCAATTCAGGTAAACTGTGACTATTTTGTAATCGGTTAATATTTGCGTAAAAATTATAGAATACATGCTTTTTTCGCGCTTATTATTCAATTTATTATTATAATTATTATTATTATTATTATTATATAACGTATGAAAAAATTATAGACGTTTAAAGAAAATATGTGATGAGTTTTTAAGTTCTCAATTGAGAAGACCTATGAGAACCAATTCTAATTTGAGAAATAATTCTAATTTGAGAACCAATTTTAATTTGAGAACTACTTACTTTTTAAATTAAAACAACTATAACTTTTTTTACACTTTAATTATTTTTCTATAAAAATTACACCATTATATCACAAAGTTTTTTGGTCTTTAATTAGAGTATAATATTGCTATATAGAAAAAAATATTCATCAATACTTAATGTATGTAATATTATGATACAATATAAATATAATATGATGTACTGCACATATATAGTTTGATATATTATATGTGTGCAACACGTACATATGTAATATATGAATATTATACCCAGGTTAAATATAAAAACAATTTTTGATTTATAATGCAAATTTTTTCAAAAAGAATAATTTCAATCGTATGAAAAAATTATAGGGGTTTAAAGAAAAAGAGGATTAATTCTCAAGTTATCAAATTAAAACTAGTTATTATATGATCTTCTTCCTAAAACAAACTAATGATTAGAAAAAACATTTTAGACTACCAGCAGTTAACCCACCTTTCAAAGACCAAACCAGCAAAATCCCCCGTCCGGACAACACAACCGATTTGGCTAGTTTGGTTCGTCGTTCCCTCGAAACTGTACTTAACAGTTCATTCAGATTTTTTATTAAAAACTGGTTAAACCGGCCGTGATCGAAAAGGAAGCTGTTGAATTGGAAAAAAGATTTAATAAAATATAAATCGACCATTCTTTATGAAAATTAAGTATTTCATTTCCTTTTGTTCGATCTATCATTATTGTTCAATTAATTAATAAACAGGTATTGTATTTGTATCATTCATCACAGAATATTATAACGACAACTCTGGTGTTCTCCGTCTCCCACTCCCGGAACAAACTTACAACATGATCACAAAATTTTAATTTTATTCAAAGAAAAACAAACGAGATGTGCATAATTAATCATGATAGTCATGAACAATTTCCACTCATTCATGTGGATACACGATGTAATGGTATTACAACGATGTCACACAATTTGTACAAGTGCACAGATAATAAAGGCAACTTTGTGTTGCCCGCTAAAATAAAAGGTCACAAAGATAGGGCAGTGCATAAGCTTTTTCTCTTTCGAAAAGTACACGGTAAGTACTCTCTTGGCTTGTACCGTTGTAAAGTGTGCGACTATCGTTGCAATGGATATGCTTACTGTTGTGCCGATTGTGATTTCAAAACGAATGTTAGTTGTGCACTCGTACCTAAAAGAGTCATACATAAGTCTCATCCCCATCACCTACTTGAAAAAACTCGCTTCAGGTTATATTATAAGGAACATTGTCGTATATGTTTGTGTGATTTCACGCGTAGCATGGAATCACTGAGTTGCCAACCATGTAGTTTTCATCTACACATCGGTTGTGCTTTGTTATTACCCGACACGATTAGGCACAAGTATGACAATTAAGCACCCAATGACCCTAAGTTATGGCCCAATTGAAGACCGTGAGGGTGATTATTTTTGTGAAGTTTGTGAGGAGGAACTTGATCCAAATATTTCTTTCTATCATTGTTATGATTGTGTTCAGTCTATACATTCAGATTGTGCTCCTTTAGTACCTCAAAGCACATCATACATCTATGGCTTAAGCTCGAAAGATTTTAATACGTTGGAAAATTAAGTTATATGGCGTAATACTGTTGAGGTCTTTACACATTATTGTAACATCGTTGCATTTCTTTTTATCGTAATATCTTTGGTTAATTAATAGATTTTATAAATTCTCCATTGCTGGATTTTATAAATTATTATGCTAGTTACCGGACCTGGTCATGAGTTTATAAATCTATGTTTTTTTTTTATTATTGTTATGTAGATTTGTGGAGCGGTTCATAAACCGCTCCAAATTACTATTATTTGAGGCGGTTTCTTAACCACTAAATACAAGAGGTTAAGGTTGATGTAGTGTTTTGTGATATAAGAAATGTGTTAATTTAGTTTCTTAGGGTTTTTTTATATGTTATATATATATGTGTATGAAAGGTTCGGTTCATGTTTTATGAAACTCAAGTTTAGTAATGTTCATAATCATTTCAAGTAGGTTCTAACAAAGCTTAGGCATACATACTAATCATTTAACTAGGTCTTAGCACATAAAATTACATCTATACTTATAGGTGTTCACAAGAAATAACATATATTCTTATAAAGTTTCACATATAATAACACACATGCATATAATAATCCACATGATTACACATATACACACTAATATCAAACATGTCTGCACATACTAATTCACGTAAAATCATAGGGTTTTAATTAACATTATGCAAATCATAAGATTTTAAATATTCTTACAAAGCTGCACTTGGATTTCTTTGGGTCGTCACAGTCTCCTCACGTTTAAGAATTTTGTCCTAAATTTTGTTTCGATAGGCATGATCTTTTCATCAAGAGGGTTGACTATTAATTGGTTGCTAATCCTTTTAGTTTAGTTTAACTTCAAATAAGTCAGGATACTTCTATTTTATTTTATCCTCTCTTTCTCTTTCTCATGTGAATTCAAGTCCTATTTAAGAATTATATCTAACTATAGGTTTTCTACTTTGTTTCAACTTCATAATTCTCCTATCCATTATTTCCCGATTTCTCTACGAAGTACAACTTTTCGTCCATTTTGATTTCTTCAAGTGGCATTATCAATGTTTCAGCTACCGAATATTTCTTAATGTCTTATGTAGCATTTTGTGGAATCTTGATATGAACCTACTATCTCTATCAGATATGATAGAAATAGGTATCCTATGTCTTGCCATTATTTCCTTTATATATATCCAGACTAACCTCTCCATCTTAAAATCTTCTCTGATCGGCAAGAAATACGTCTATTTAGTTAATTTATCAACTATGACCCAAATTGTATCATAATCACTTATAGATATTCTTGGTAAGTTGATTACAAAGTCTATAATGACATGATCTCATGTCATTTAAGAATTTCTCGTTGTTATAGTAGTCCTAAAGGCTTTTGATATTTTGCCTTAACTCTGGAACAAGCAAGACATCTGTTAACATGCATGGCAAATGATTTCTTTATGCTTGACTACAAATAGTGAGCTTCTAAATATTTATACATCTTATTATTACCTAGATGTATTGAGCATATTGATTTATGTGCATCATTTAAAATGGTTCCCCTCTATAGACTAAGATCCAAAATCCATATCCTCTCCTTAAATCTCAAGATTCCATCTTGGGTGCATTCTAACTATTTTCTCTAGTTCACTCATGGTTTTTATCTTTGTATTTGCATTTTATTATGCTTTATGGATCTGATTTATAAGACTGGGTCATACTTCCATTCTCATTGCATGAACCTATAGTGACATTACTTGTTATTTTCGACTTAAATCATATACCACTACAATTGCCTAACATGGGTGGTGTTTGATTTTGCAGCCATAATAACTTAATAACTTCACCCAAATTCTTCTCATGTTGAGTATCTTTTGATCGCATATGTTGTAGGCTTTTATGATCAGTATAGATCATATATTTGGAGTCATATAAATAATTTCTTCAAATTTTGAGTATGAATACAACTGCTTCGAGTTCCATATAATGTGTGGTGTAGGTTTTCTCACTTTTATTTTTCGAGAAGTATATATATGCAATAAAATTTATTTTTTTGTATTAATACACATCCATACCCTTAATGGGATTCGTCGTAATATACAACAAAATCTTCAGTTCCATCGGAAAGAGACAAAATAAGTGTACCACACAAGTTTTGTTTCAAAAGTTCAAATGCTTCTTGTTATCTTTCATCCTATCCTTCCAAGTTAGTATAGTTAGCGGTTGAGGTATACATGAAAAATTTCCATAAACCTTTGGTAATTGCCTGCTAATCACAGAAATTGATGTATATTTGTTGGGGACTTAGATACTTCCCATTTCTTGATTGCCTTAATTTTTGTTAAATAAACTTATATTCCCTACTGCTTTACCTTATATCCTAATAATAGTACTTCTCTCTTCAGAAATTCATATTTAGAATTTGTTGCGTACAATTTCTCAGTCTAAAGTAATTCTATATTCAACCTTAAGTGTTACTCATGTTCTTCTTTACTTTTAGAGTAAATCAGAATATCTTCTATAAATACAATCATAAACTTATTGTGACATCCGTCACCAAAAGGTCCGTCAATTAACATAGTACTTGTTAGCCTTCTTGAATACTCAACAATAACTCATAACCAAGTTGCATTAGTTTCATATTTTGTTTTCCTAACTATGTGTATTATCCCAAGTGTACGTAAAAACCTAAACGTTAAACACTTAATAGTTAATAAAACATTTTCCCTACTACCATTACTAGCATAAATACTATGGTTATTACCATTATCACAATTACCATTACCATTATCATTATTATTGTTATAATTATTATTAAAACTGTCATTAGTAACATTACTATTATTATTATTATTATTATTATTATTATTATTATTATTATTATTATCATCATCATCATTAACACCAACAATATAATTAACGCGTTAAAATAAAATTAACCAAGTTAAGGGACCCAAATTGTAATTAACTAAACTTAAAGAATTAAGGCCTTGGAAGTTCAGGGACTGAAGTTGCCAAACCCACAAACTTGAAAAGGTTATAAAACCCCCCCTTTTACCGGCCTTATCCATTTCAAACTAAACCCTACAACCACCATCCGCCCCCTCCCTGCTCTCCGACCCTTTTCTTAGCGATTTCACCGGCAAAAATTCGGCATTAGCCGATTCTACTTCATTCTTGCAGGTAGACAACCTTAGTCGTCCTTTTCCTCCATTTGTTTCTATCCTTTTCGCCTTGATTCGGGTGCTCGGGGCCGACCCGAGCGTATGTGACCGTGTGGCCGTGTGTAATGTCCATTTTGTGTGTCCTTCTTACTTGTGTGTATGCGAAATGCATTTCTGGGAGTGTTTGTTGTACGAATCAAGTGCACGCAGCAGCTGAAGGCTGCTCTGCACATCTCTGCAGTCGTGATTTCTGCTCAGGCGACTGAGTTCTGTCGTGCGAATGAGTCATGCGATTGGGTGTGTCGTGCGACTGAGTCGTGCGATTGGGTGTGTCGTGTGACTGAGTCGTGCGATTGTGTGTGTCGTGCGATTGAGTCAATGCGGATGAGTGTGTGTATGCGATTGAGTCTATGCGGATGAGTGTATGCATGCGATTGAGTCTATGCGGATGAATGTGTGCGATTGTGCGTGTACCGCATGACTGAATGCTGAGTCGCACGAATGGAGGTTCATTCATATGAATGAAGCTGATTCGTGCGAATGAAGGTTGATTCGTGCGTATGGATGTTGAGTCGTGCGATTGAGTGCTGTGTGATACGAGTGAAGGCTGAGTCGCACGAATGAAGGTTCATTCGTACGAATGAAGCTGATTCGTACGAATGGAGGTTGATTCGTGCGGATGGAGCATTGAGTCGTGCGTCTGGTCCTGTCGTGCGACTGAAGTTATTTTTGTGTGCATTTCTTTCTTGTGTGTGTGGTGTGTGTATGTCGTGTGATGTTAAGGTGACATCGACACAGTTACCATTGCTAATAACATTATTAACGTTAACACTATAAGAATTACTAATATTATCACAAATCAAATCAACTGTAAAATTTTTACAATTATCAAGAACTGATTTGTAACCACTAATGTTTACTAAGTACTTCTTTAACAACAATGAAACCTTTACACTAATATCATCGGCAATGGCGACGATTCCAAGTACTTGGATCTATATAAGATCTAATACGTATGCCTGCTTGTTTGAGCGTGTGTTGCGTGACCGATCCACCCCGAACCGACCGAACCTTATCTATTATCTTTGAACGTATCATTAATGCTTAACAATAACTGATAATAGGTGTATGATCTTTTATTGCATATAACATTTGGAACTTGATCATCCATACTTACCACCGAACAAGTGAGTTTCGTGGCCCCTTTTATGCTTATTTAATACTTCAATCATTTACAAACTTGGGGGAAAAGTATGCTCACCCTTTTTTATACTGTACAACTTACATTCTTGGAATCAACGTGTTACTGTTTTATGAGTACTTATCTGATACATACATGAGTTCATTGTATGGTACTTTCTTTACAACCATTTAATTCCGGTGTTGGAACCGACGGATAAGTATTGGTAGTACTACTGGGTTGACACCCGTACCCTTGTTTTTTGGTATACTAGTTGGTACCAACAGTGCTAGAAATGGGCCCTTGGGTGAATATATTCTGACAAGATTCTGTGTGTACGTCATTAGGTTTAGTTATGAAGCTCATTGTCATGTGATTTTGCTTACTTATAACTGTATTTATGGTATTCCGCAAAACTATCATGCAGTATCAATTTACTTATTATTTAAACCTACGAGCTCACCAATAATTTTATTGACCATTTTGAGCATATCTTTTCAGGTGGTAACGCTAATTGAAGATTCAAGGAGTGCTGCCTTAGTGGAGACCCTAGGATGCATTTTGAGACTATACAATACTTGACAAACATTCTTTTGAAACATTGTTGGTCTGATTACACATAATTATTCTTTTGGATACTTGTTCTCGGGTTATGGGAATTACATTACAATGATATTACTTTTGGTTATGTGATTCGTTTATCATGATTATGCTTATGGCTATGTCATCGTGAATATTGACTAAACACGACACAAGTCTCCTTTGTGTCGGGTGTCGTCATGACACGCTTTGTCATCATTTATTTATATTGCATCTCTATTGTTACAATGTGTTATGACGATCCCGTCTCGTTACATCCCCGTGTTTCCGCGTTTAGCGGGGGTGTGACACTTATTCAGGTAAGGTTTGCATGCTTTGTTTATTATTTTGATAAAGACGACATGTGCATTTGTTAACCATATGGCATTACAAAGAGCTCATAGTAACCGTGTCGTGTTCCAGACGTGGTTTTTGATGCATCTTGTTCAGGCAACCTTAAAAGATAATATTCTGACCTTAAGCCATTTTTTTAAAAAATAATTGGATCCTTGCAATTAATCAAACAAGCTATCTATCGTATGGAGCCTTTTGTCATCTTTCCATAATCAATGCACATTTTGAAGTTTCAATCTTTCTTGTTGACGAATAACATTGGTGCTCCTTCATGGTAATACACTCGGTCGGATGAATCTTCTAGTAACTGTTGCAGTTGATCAATTCATTCCTTCATTTCCTATGGTGAAACAATATGGAGACTTTGATATCGGTACAGTTCCTGATACTAGCATACTAGTTTGATTCTAAATTCAACTTGACGAGGGGGTTATGTATTAGGTAAAACTTCAGGATATTCCTCAGGATACGCACAAACTATCGAAACATTTTCCAGCTTCGTTTTAACTAGTTTCGTGTTAATTATGTGAGCCAGGAATGCCAAGCAATTCTTCCGGACATTTTTGGGGTTCATATAGGAAATAATCTCATTGAATGCCTTGGTTTTTAACTATCAATATGTTTATACACATACATATTTGTGACATATTAAATTCTGTTTTTATGAACACTTTGTATAAATTATCTGGAATTGATACTTGAAATCATTCATTATGTCAATTTGCAGAATTAACTCAGAATGAGACCATGATATGGATAGTAAGAGTAGCTTTATATCAAGAGGTAAAACTTTGACAAACTCCAATTTAAAAGTGAACTTTATTCATAGGTAGCGAACTTAATTTTGCCACAAGCAGTTGAAGAGTATACATTAGGATTTTTTTCTTCCTTTTATTCATTTTTTTTAATTTATAAATTGACCATGAATGTTTTGTACTTTGTACTTTGAACTTTAAAGTTTGGTCACAAATTATTTTTGATCCCTCAACTTTATTTAAATTTACAATATTAGGATGTTTTTCTTAACCTTATGTGTTGTAAAAATTTTAATCGGCTTTTAACCACCCTTATCATACGTTTCGAGATAAATTTTAATTAATCAAAAGGAAAATCTACAAGTCATTAAAACTATATCATGGTTTCGTTTGTTTAAATGTCACGGTTTATTCTCCTTATTTTATTTGTTATGACACTCTTCTTTATACCTACTTCTTGATATCATTTTTATTCTAAACTAAGCATTCTAGATTCCTCTCACATCAACGCTCCTGTCATAACGCGTGGTTTGCTGTTTCTCGTTTAATTTAAATTGCAACAAAATCATCAAGTTTGAATAGAATCTTTATTGTGTATGATGGCTTGCGAACGAAGAAAAATGTTTTAATTAGATCATCAAATTATTTGTTTGGACTTTGGAGTTTGGAGGCCACAATCATCCTTAACACAATCGTGCAATGTGCTGGCCTAGTGGGCTATGAACTAAATCTATATAAGTTAGTAAATCAATTATGTCTATAAAAGTAATTCAATACTTGTATTAAACATCGTGTTAACAAGTGGCAATCTAACACATTGTTGAATGCTAATCATGTTTAAGCATTTGAACAAGTGTTAATCATATCTTGTGATATGTATTCATTTTAGTGTAATTGCTTCTTGTGTTGATTTGACATACGGTTTATAGCACGCCACCTAATTGTGCCGGTTTATAGCCTAGTTAGTTTAGCTAAGGATCGAACAATTGATTTTGTGGTACATATGCTAGGTGAGTTGTAAGATCAATATCAGCTATTCGTATTTAGCTAACTACATTAATGTTTTTAAAATCATACCGGACGTGTTAACAAATTATATGCAGACTAGTCGTTGGATTAAATGAACCCGATTTAATAACTACATGACATAATAATTAATTTAATAACATAAAAACACTAGGAAAAGATAAGATCCATAATTTGAAGCCCAATCCTCAAATTAGTTTCATGTTTATTTCTTTCGTAAGCTCAAGCCCATATTTTTTCTTTTGAAAAACAAATGAATAATGGATCTCTCTATTCGTTTCTCAACTAAAACCGCACCTCCAATCCCCATAAGAAAACTTATAATTGAAAAAGCCGCTATCTCAAGCCTAATTTGCTTTTATACCATGCCTATCTACCGTCTACCTATATTAAACCTTTCAAAGCCCAACCAATTTTATTAAGTTATTAACTTATTATTATACTGTTCATTTTGGTTTAAAACCTTGGTTTATTATAACACCGATCGCATTCTATGTGGAAGGTGAAATAGTACAACGACTAGTGACCACAACCAGCATTGCTTAACACCACTGGCAACCACAGTGACCCTAGATTTGGCATTATCGCAATTCATAGCTTCTTTTTTTCTTCACCTTCCGATCCTTTCGCTGCTCACAGCCAACGATCTGAGGGGAACCACAAGAATTGACCGGTTAACCGGACATCGGCCTAAATACACTGAATTAAAGTTGTTGTCAGCGTTAAGTCTTGCAACTAAATAGCCAAACCTAAAGCCAAAAGTGATTATGTGTTCTTTTCTTCACAAACTAACTTTAATTCCCCTCTCTCTCTCTCTCTCTCTCTCTTCTCTCTCTCTCTTTGTCTGTTTTAATTTAGCTTAACTCGATCTTCAGTTAAGGTTTTCGACTTTTCGTCTTTTTCTTCATAAATCAGACAATGCGTAGAATACCCTAACCAAATTATTTAGGCTTTTACACTATTTAAGGCTAGTTATTAGAATCTCAAAACGAATAACCGAGGCCTTTTCCTACGTTATTACTTTGGGTTTGTACTTTCTATTTATAGTTGACAAGAAAATAGTTAAAAAGAAACTATGACACCTAGATCTAGTATAGTATGATGAGAGCAATAACAAAATTATTATTGATTCAAATCAATCAAGCATAAAAATATCAGACAAACCTCATGAACCGATGACTAAAGGACGATGATTCTACCGGCAAAACCAAATTAGCAAAGCTCAAATAGCAATTCGAGAGTGATATAACATTAGAACCAGCACCAGGGAAATTTTCATAGCATAGTCGCATAAATAAAACATATTAAAATGAAGGTGATCGAAGAACCAAGGCATTTGGAAGGTTATATGGTGTTGATTGCACATACATTGACAATAATCTACAGAAAATTAGCACATACAAATGCTTGCTCCTTCATAACATATAATCATAAGAAAAAAAAACTTAGCCCAACAAGTTAAGATGAGACACCCAAAGCATATAATATGAGAAGATCATAAGTTCAAGTATCACTCTGAGTAAAATACTCAGAGTTGATCCTGAGGTTTTACGGTAATAGGTTTCTACCTAAAATGGTTGGGGGTGCGGTCAGGCTTCCCAGACTCTACTCATATTTGTGCTAGGCGTGAAGCTTATCGGGTATTATTTTTCTTGTTGCCATATTAAATTACATATATTAGTAATGTAAATCTTAAATCAGGTTGACCTATAGAACCATTGTTTAAATTTTAGATTTCCTTAAGATATAACTAGATTTTGGTGTCGCGCGTTGCCGAGGCTATGCGAGTTTTAACGTAACCCTAAACCAAAATCAAAATCAAAATGAAGGTTCGAAACCATAAAATCAGCAAAACACAAAGTAAACACACACCAAAACCTCAAATCCATAACATACAAGAACATTCAAAACCAAAAACTAAATCAAAGACCAACACCATACACAAAACAGACGAAAATCAAAGACGCAAGAAGATGACACAGTCCAAAATAGAAAAACTGACAAAAATCAAAGCCCCAAAAAAAGCAAACAAAAGGAAAACCCAAACCTTAATAGCGAGGATCGTCAGGGTATCGATACCGAAAGAAAGAAAGTAGAAAACTGGAGAAAGACAACGCCAACGAACCCTATAAATGAACATAATCAATACACACATCAAAGAGACGTGTCCAGACAGCAAAAAATCGCAAGAAAAATCCCACCCCCAAACCTCGAACCCACACCCAAAACAAACTCTATAAAAACACAAACAAAAAAAAAAAAAAAAAAAAAAAAAAAAAAAAAAAACAAAACAACAACAAAAAAAAAGAAAAGAAAAGAAAAAAAACAAAGCACCCATCACCGACCAAATGTAATAATAAGAATAGATAATATTAGATTTATAACGAACCATGAATTATGAACATATAAACTACTAACGAGTTCATGATTTGCATTCGTTTTATATTATCTTGTTTTTAAAATCTTCACAGTTAATGAACGAATTCAATGTTCTAAAACAAACAGTATAAATCAAGTATACAAATTTTAATCACTATTATCTTTATATTGTTAATAATTCTTGAGATTTTTTATGATTCTAGAACATGAAACTCTAAAAAAGTTAATGACACTAAATCTGTAATTAAAAGACGGGTAAACGATGCACCAAACCTAATTAGAATCAAAGTGTTAGACTTAATATTTGATTAATCATAAGTTAGTGTGTATAGTTATATTATTGTTGTACAACATAAGTTTGGCGGTTAAGGTAGTTAGTGGCAGTTAAATGACCCACCTGTTGTAGTTTGGGTACCCGCCAAGTTCAACACATATAAATACCCCATCTCCCTTCATTTGTAAGATGATGATTGTATGTACAAGAATGTTTCTATAAAATTCTCTCAATCATCCTCAACATGGTATCAGAGTAAAAGTTGGAAGATTAGCAAGTACTCGACAGTTCGTATCAAATCAAAAAGAAGAATTATTCAGAGCATATTCCTATGATTTATAATCAGTGAAAAAGAAAGTGTAAAATCGGAGCAAGATGATCAAAAGTGTTGATCATAAAGAAAGAAAGGAAAGATAGATTAAGGTTTCCAAATCAAGAGGGAAATCAGAATTGTTTTTCTCTAGGGAAAGAGAGAAAGTTGGGCAATAAATCGCAGGAAAACAGAGAATCTTTAACCAAGGAAGAATTATCTTGGCGGTGTTGACACCATTGGAATCCGATTCAAGTAGCAATAGGAAAGTCTCGATAATTCAAGTGAACACCAATTACAATCCTATGTCGACTGCGCTAACCCCACTTCAGTCTTGATCATAGGATCCGGATAGTCAAATTCGAATTGTAATTGGAAGTTTCGAAACAAGAAGGAACAAGAAACAAAAGGAACAAGAAGGAACGGGACTATACAAAAGATGAACAACAAGGTTTGAGGATAATCTTGATTACGGAGATGATTGTTGGAAGCCTTTAATCAAGATCAATCCTTAATCAAGTTAAAATAGAAAGTCAAATTATAAAAAAAAGTCAAAATGCAAACTGGTAGTTATAATCAGTGAAAAAGAATGCCTGGGTCAAACTGGTAGTTAGCTTCCCGCGAATTAACTTTCAAATACAATTAGTTAACGGTCTATATCGATGAGCATAATACAGTTAGTTAACGGTCTATATCAATGACCATAAATACCCTACTGTAGAGTTATTTGAAGTTAGAATAATATATATATAATATATGCGTTTGTGTGTGTATTTTCGATTGCTCTTATCAAGACTTTCACGGGTTCCCTGCAGAATGTGCAGATGCGTAATGTTCATCCTATGTTAATCGATCCTAGGCGCAACACAAAATACAATATTTATCGCTACTGTTAGGGTGTGATCAAAGAACAGGGGAAACATCTAATGTTTTCTTCAAAGACGATTGAATGTAAGTGAAAGAGATGTACAAGCAAGGGGTGAAACTAAAAACTAGAATTGTATCTTTATCAAATTTAGAAAAGGTTAAAAAAATCACATACTTCGTAAGGGTAAAATAATCGTAAAGTATAAATTCATCTAAAACGTTAACATATGATATTTCAAAAAGTTATAAAAGTATATATAAATTGTTTATTCTACCCATCCAATCAGTCTGAATTCCAAGCCACTCGATATTTCACTACCCAATGTTCCAAAGTTTCTAAACCACATACCCTAAGTTTCAAGTTTCTAAACCACATTTATATATTCACTTTCTTTCACCCGACTCAAATTTTAAAATGAAAAAAAGCCCAAACTAAAAAAATGTGAATATAAATAGATTTGGTTCCCTAAAATATTAAGAGCTTAAGTCATTGCTTTACCAAAGCACATTAGGCTGATACAAAATCTATCTATTCTAATAAATCAAGTTTTTTTGACACATGGTGAGATTCTATACATTCTAAGTATGGTTTTCCGTCTAAACCCATATGCACGTACTAATTAATGATTTTGAAGACTTACTAAAATCACACTCTCCTTTCCTTATATTACTTTTCATTTCCTTTTCTATATTTTCTCTCTTTCACTATAGATTAATAATATTCTTATTCTCTATACAATCAAATGACCTAAAAATTTCTATTATTAATTTTAAATTATTTACTTGATTTTGTTTGAGTGATTTAATAACCGGTAAATAGTTATCTTAGTATTGGTAAGTTCCTATAAGATATTAAAACATAAGAGTCTTAAATAAATAAACTAAACAATTATATATCTAAAATGTAAATCTTCTTATGCTAATAATTTATTAAGTTGTACTAAACTATAAGATTTTAATTATATCATATTTTAAAATATAATTTTATAATTTTTAGTCTTCATTATTTGTCATTTACAATTTCTTAGATATTTATTACTCTTATTTTAGTAATGATTGATAACATATAATATACAAAATTTAAAACTAATGACTTCAAAAAGTTAGATTTAGTCCACCGATGTAATACATGGATTCTAACATAGTTGTATATAAAAGCAAGCGGCTCGTTTAGAAACAAATTCCACAAGTGACATCGTTTTACTCCATGACCCACCCCCTCCTCATGATCGCTCCATATATCATCAGGCGACTTAAATAACCTTATTTTAAATAAAATATATTTACTCAACCATATTATGAGTGAAAATAATTAACTTTTACTAAAATCTATTTTGATAAATATCTTTTAAAACATTCATATTGGTAAATAAATTTTCTACCAACACTACTTAAGAAAAAAACACTAAAAACCACAAGCTTGGTGTTTCTGCTCAGGGCTATGATGCTATGTAGAACCTTACATATCCTGCCACAAGCGTAATATAAAATATTTAAATTACCTAAACAACCTAACGATTAAGGGAGAGGGAGTCGTTCTGATTTTTCTTTGTTATTTCTGTATGACACATCACGATCATGTTTGTTTTCTTTCATTTTCCCCAACTGGCGTCCCATTTTCTGTATGTACATATATGTGTGGTACAGTACAAGTGATATTGCATTGTGGTACGTATTTGGTGAGTAACAGGAAATATTCCTTGGTTTGAGGGAACTACAAACCCTTGAATCGGGGGTGGTTCTCGGGCGGGAAAAAATGGATAAAGTATGAGATTTTGTTTCTGCAGTGACGACTCCGTGACCCCTATGGTACAATAATATTTTACGATATTTTTGGTTTATTTTTCATTTACTGATAACACGAAAAGAAACCTCATTCTTATATATTTATCTTTATATTCATATCGATTATGTTTTCTTTTACTATAATATATTATACATACATATTTTATAAATTTATTACAGGTCAGGATATACGTAAACCCATGTTGACCAATACAGCATGTTGATTTGTAAAATATCAAATCAGTCAATTTATAAATTTTTATCGTAAAATTTCAAGTCAGCCTTGTGACCGTAAGTAAAATTTTTCATTTTTCTATTTTTAGATTTTAATTTTCATACTTTTATTTATAATTTTTTTATATTTTATAGTTTATTAAGTTATATTAATTTTTAAGATTAAATTTTGACTTTTATAAATATTTATTTATAAATTCAATAATCAATCGACTCCTCATATTAGACCATTTACTCATCCTTTGATTAAACGATTTAACATGATTGAATCAATTTAATTATTAAATCCAAATTATTTCTTTTTGGTTTCATTTTCTTTTATACTTTATTTAAAAATTTAATAAATAAATTGATTTATCGTATTTAATCGTTTAAGATGAGTAAAGGTTTTATTTTGTTGAATCAATTTATTTATTTAATTTTTAAATAAGTATTTTATAAAAGCAAAAAATAAACTCAAATAATAATATAGATTAATAAAAAATAAAAAAATAATCTGAAAATAAAATAAGCGATGGAATAATTCACATGCAGATAAAATAAGCGACCCCTTTATTATTTTTCTACTACCTAAAAACATTTAAAAATTAATCTGATTTTACACTAGAAAAGAATTTTACCACCCCTTTGTTAGAATAGATTTGAAGGTGGTTTACACAAGAAAAGTATATATTACATTTTGAAGTATCTATTACATACCTTTTTATTATTTTACTACTTCTTAAAAACATTTTAGCAAATAAAATAAGCGATGGAATGATTTACACGCATAAAATGCATGTATTACAATGTTAGCGTTAATTTTGCTATGAATAATATTCTTTTCTTATGTAAATCACCTCTAAAAGGATAATGGAAGAATAACCACCTTAAGAAAGGAATAAATATGTAAACCATCTTCAAATCTATTGTATCTAATAAAGTAAGTTTTTTTATCATTCTTTCTTCTATTAATCCATCTTTTTGTCACGTGTCTTTCTTTCGAGACTTTCTCATATCATTTTCCCTTCAAAATAATATTATATTAATTTAAAATTTTAAACTAATTTATCTCTAATTAAAAATTAATTTTATAAATGTTATGTTTCTCTCACATCTAGATTTTTTAAGATCAAGCTATCATTTTAAGAATAGATTTTATTAAGAAAATTAAAAAACATATGTTTTTATTAAAATAGAAATAAAAACAAAGTTTTTATATAATGTGAAATTTTCTAAAACATTAAACCTTTTTAAAATAAAATATTTTAAATCGGTCCTTTTTAAAAGAATTATAAAAAATATGAATTTTTCTAAATATAGTCTTATTAAAACGACTAGAATAATTACAAACTAGTGTTTTTAATAAACAAGATTTTTATAAAAAAATAATTTTTATACAAAATCTTAAAATGAATGCTTTAAAATAAAATTATTTAGATTACAGAGTTAATAATTAGTATAATTATTTTATTTCTTAAACTATTACGTCTATATAGTTTTAATCATATATTATATTAAAATATCATACTATAACTCTTCGTGTTTATTACTAACTATAATTCGCTTAATAAATGAGTTTCCAGCCTATTTGTTTATGAATCTATCTATGTGTCTGTCTGTCTGTAAAAAAGAAAAACTAAAATGAGACGTGATACAATTGTAAGTCTCATCATACTAACTGTAACCTTTCGTGTGTTTTTTTCGTTAATTAAAAATTAATGTCGTTTATTCTTGTAAGGGTCATTGTGGTCAATTATGAAACTTATGGGATATTTATGCTTATTTCTTAATTTGAAGGTTAATAATTTAATTACAAAATTGAACATAATAATAATAATAATGTTAATAACCATTACGGGTGTTAATCTATAAAATAAATAAAATTTTTAAAAGTCTAATATTTTTATTTAGAAAACTTATAAATATTATTTTTTGACATAAAATTATAAAGTTAAAAACTTCAGGGACTAAATTGTAACTTACTTTAAACTGAAATTAAAGTTGGAAACTATATTAAACAAATATCAAACTGTAGGGGCCAAAGTGTAAATTTTCCAAACTTAAAATTTCCCGCTTTCTCTCTCCTCACTCACGTTTTCCGGCCGCCGGCCGGTGGAGCTCCGACGCGGCACCAGTGATGGCCAAACGACCCATTCTTCGGGTCATTCCACTCAAAAATTGTTCCTAGTCGATTCTATGACCGGTTTTGAACCTGAGTATGAACTTTAATTCAAACATTAACGCGATATTAGTGTCATAAAACCCACGAATCGGATTCATCAAAAATCCAATCCGTTTCGACCTTTAAACCATCTAATCATCAAATTAAAGGATCATAAACCATTGTTTAATCATTTAGAAGCTATTAATAATAATAAAAACGCCTGAAACAACATTAAATCCATTGAAATCAACCTGAAACGGCCGACCTTAAAGCCTATAACCGTTGGACATGTTCGAGATCGAATTGAACCTATAAATTAGAGGGCTTTTGCTTGAAATGGGTTTCCTAAACTCACTGAACACTCAATTTTATCAAAAACACACATACACATCAAGAATAGAACCAAGAACAGTCGTGGCACTTGACGAACTCGTACGCAGTGAATCACAAACAATTTCAGGTAATTGCATTAGGGCTATTACTCGATTTTATATGACGATCGTAAGCCCTATGGTTGTAGTCGTTAACAACATCAAATCGAGGGTCAATTTGACCCAAATCAAGTTAGGGTTCTTATGGAAATTTGGAGTTTTTGCTTTTAATGTTTTTATAAATTAAAAACGAGGTTTAGGCAAGAACAGGCTACCTAGCCTATTGGTAAAACACCCCACCCATACACAGGAGGTCCCGGCTTCGAACCCGGGCACCCCCATTTGATTTTTAAAGCTTTAAATCATTTTTATTTAAATTATACAAAAACATTATATTTAAATAGATATCATTTTAATTAATAAAACACTTCTAGAATTTACTTGTTAGATTCTAGGACATAATTTGATAAATATAAAATTATATTTTAATGATTTTGCAAGTATAAATTGTTTTTAAAATTTATTATAAATTTTAATACTTTATAAATCACCTCGAAATCAATTTATAATATCATTTTAATCGATATTTATAATTGATTACTTATTTTGATTTCTACATTAATAATTAATTGTGTAAAATTAATTATTTTGTGTAACATAATTAATAATTAATTATTAAAATTATTTATTGTACATATTATTATCAAAACAAACTCTTATACCCTTTTCTCTGTATTATTAACTTTATAATTCTTTAAATCATAATAAATCTTATAACTCATTTCAAACCATTTTAAATTATTATTTTTACAAATTGTTTAAATGGATAAATAGTTATTAAATTAATTATTTCTTTTCACATTTTATATTTTATCTTTATCAAAACAATTAATATAAATTAAAGTGTTTAATCTCATATTCCTTCTTAATCTTAATTATTGGTTTATTTCATCTTTATTGAATCAAAACAAAATCAATTGTATTATTTCTATTTAATTTTTAAAACCCCAAGAATTTCAACCTAAACCCTAATTATCAATTAGTTATTAATTACATCGTTATTCTAATCCTAAGACACCAAATTTTAGGGTGAATCGTGAAGGAATTGTTGAAGAAGCCTATTTTCTTATTATTATTCAAAACTGCATCTTACATATCATGTGAGTATTTTTATATCATTTTTGCTTATTTTTATACTTTAGGGTGAAACATGCTATCGTATAACCATTGCATTTGTAAACTCGTTCGATTCTTGTAAACACTTGGCAATTCACCTATATGTTGTGGTTAGTTGATCTTAGTAATTACCATGTATTGATTATTATGTGTGCAATCATTAATTATTGCTAGCCTGGCAACGTCATAGATCTATGGGCATGACAAGCCTACTTGGTTAATCCAAGTACACTTAGCTAATCGTATAATCTTGTAAATGTGTAATCTTGCAAACTGTTAAGGTTTGATTGTCACATTTATTCATACATCTCTAATTACTTTATTCACTAACCTATGACATAAATTGCCATATTTTACATATGTATGTATGAAAACTATGAAAATCTCACCAAATTTATGTTGACCTTTTTATTTTTAACATGTTTCAGGAAACATGCAAGTTTGATTGTCCTCTTTGAAGCTTATTCACGTCTAGGAATAGGCCTAGTTAAATAAATGAGTTGTCTTGAATTATTTTATGTTGTCTTATGTTGATTTCTTATTTAAGACTTATGGTTGTAATGCTTTATTAAACTTGTGATAATTATATTTTTATTAAAAGATAGCGTTATGTGACTGTGGACAATCGTAACCCTCATATCTTGACGATTCCGTCGTTAAGGTTGGGGTGTGACATTAACTTTAGCATTTCTCTCTTATTATTAATAAATTGAATGCCAATAATATTACTTATAGCATTTTCAAATTAAAAAAATGTATAATTTAATACATTAAAAACTTTTTTTAATTAAAAACACACTTTTAAAAACAAATGATTTATAAAATACATAATACAATTAACTTTTTTAATTCATTTTTCTTAAAACAAAATATTTAAAACCATAATTTTTTATAAAATTAAAGTTTAAGAAAAGTACATTTTTTGTTTATTTACTTAATGTAGCTATTTATACGTAATTATAAATATATTTTATCTTTAAGCATGATTTTATAATTCAAAATTTTTTATTACTAAACTAGCGTTAGACCAGCGTTTAATCGCGGTTTGATTTGGAGCGTATATAATAACGTAATAATTATAGTTTTTGGGATTATTATGATTTTAATGAGTTCAACTATATATGCATTCGGATTGTCGCTACACATTTTCAGTTGTCATGATACAATTATCAAATATTAAAGTATTATAGATACGATAACATGATAGATACATGAGATGATATTGTAACTAATATAATACACAAATATTATAGTTGTTATTATTGTTATTAACCTTGTAATAATTATAGTAGTATTAGTATTACTATGATAATATTTATTATTATTGTAATTATTTTCTGAAACATATTAAATAATATGTTATTAACTAACATATTCTATCATAAATGGTAAAATTATAAACTTACTATATGCTCCTAGAAAATATTAGTATTATTGTTACTATAAATATCTAATCCTAATAAATCTTTACAAAATATGACACGTGTCATTCTTTTATTCTCTTTTATTATTGTTTTCCCGCCTAAATCCATATAACCAATTTATTTATTTGCGCGGATCTTTTGACTTTGTTTTTAAATGTGAGGAAACCGTAATGTTTAAATCTCCATCTCTGGCAGTTTTACTCTATATGAAAACTCTAAAGTTGATCTTCACTTAAGCTTCATCAACGATTGAATTTAATAGAATCGCTGATGGTACTACTCCAAGATTTCAGGTACTGCATCAATTCAAAGTTTCGAACCCTCCATGGCGTATGTATCCTCTTTTACCTCCCTTTAATATGTCTAAAACACAAACTATGAAGCATGTTTGTTTGGAATAGTAAATTATTTGTGTGTTTAAATGAAATTAGAAATAGAAACTTGGAAAGTAGAACATTAGGGGGGCGAGGGGAGGGTATGTCTCCGTGAACTCAAGGTGGGGGCCAGCGTCGCACGGTAATATTGCCGCACCCCCACAATACTCTCACAATTGACTGTTGAACAGTTTCCTTTTTAACCGCAACCCCCATCCTCATCCCCACTCCACACCACCCCAACAGCTATATATGCCATTTAAAAAAAATTACACTATAAATACAATTTAAACTCACAAAATATACACACAAGTTCAAAAATATCTCCTCTACTCTACTCACTAACAATTTCTAAAAAATATCCCGTGATATTTATTATGTTTCCTCCTCATCCTCTTCGTATTGTTTCGATTCTCACAAAATATACACACAAATTCAAAAATAAATTGTTACTATTGTTGTAATTTTTCTTGTATTTTTTAATTTTAAACTAGTTTTTTATTTTAGGTGTGGTGTGGTGTAATGTGGTGTGTTTTCATTGGTGAGTGTTTGATGAGTGTGGTGGATGTGGCATGGACACCCGTACCACCCTAATGCAACTTTCTTTTTATTTTTCATCAAACGATTCATCTTCGTGATTATCATGATGTATGTTCTTGCCGTTCAAAAAAAAATGATGTATGTTCTTGAAATATTACTTCAGTAGGTAGGAAGTTAAAATTTGACATCTTAGAACCAAAAGAAATTTGTTTTAAATTGGTTTTGGAGAGATGCATCCAAACAATATGAGCTATTCGAGGGGCATTAATTGTTACTTCTAGCATTCAAGTTGTAGTTGATTATGTGGGTATGTTTTTGCGATACATAGATGTTTATAACCCATACATCTTTTTCATGTAAAATTCTTTGATAGCTTAAAGTTTTTTCATTTGAATTTCATATTCTATAAAGGTTTTAACCTTCTTGGTATGGCATCTGTTGTTTGATAGATTGGTTGGTCTGTTCCAACAAAGATTTCTTATCGTAAGTAATCGTAAATCTAGAATTTTTCTTTTAAAAATATTCAATATATGAGTGTTTTTTATGTTACATGTTATTAACCGTTTGCGAAATAAAAAAATAATAAATATCTAAATAATCATATATAAAAATAATTAAACAACAAAAATTAAAAATTATAAAATTACACTTAAACATAAAATATAGTATAAATCATATAGTTTAGAATGTTTTAATAAATCATTAGAATAATAATATTTATAATTTATATATTTGACTGTTTAGTTTACATATTTAAAATTTATTATCATTTAATAGGAGAGATATGCGAGAAATACAAATTTGTTTTATTGTAGATAGATACTCTTTATAATGGATATCCCTGATGTGTTTCTCTCTCTTTTCTCTCTTTCTCTTTTTTAATGTTTTGATTTGAACTTTTCTAAATAAATACATAGAAAAGTACATTACATTTTTTTTGAACGGCAAATGCAATTAGGCATAAAATAAAGTAAAAACAAATACAGAGGAAAGTCGCTAGCAAGATGCTAAAGCGACCACAAGAAAGCGACTACAACGGGAACTTAGAAAATGAAAAATTACACCAAGTATGCCACTCCAATTCCTTCATTTTGGATCTATGTTTTAACCACACAAATGAGATATACTTCACCTCGTCCACCACCCTAAGAACTGAAGGGTGTTTGCCTTGAAACACCTTATCATTTCTCATCCGCCATATCAACCATAATGTTGCCATTATGACGCCATAGACTGCTTTTTTGTGGTTTACGGGAGCTGACAAAGAAAATGGAGCCAAAAGCAAATCTGATATACTATCAAGATCTGTGAAACTCAATCTAACCCACGGTAATACCAAACCCCATACTTGTTTCGAGAATGGACATGATAAATATAGGTGATCAACGTTTTCTATAGAGTTGCCACATAAAGCGTATTGTGGTGAGATCAAAGACACCCCTCTAGCAATAAGATTTTCCTTGGATGGAATTTTATCCATCCTCAAAGTTAAAGCTCCAGTTCAGGTGATCAACAAAATAGAGGGCATAAGATGGGATTTCCTATGGGGCGGTTCAGATACGAGATCTAAAATTAAATGGGTAGCTTGGAAAAAGATGGTTGCCCCAAAACAACTAGGTGGGCTTGGAGTTTCGAGTATTAAAGATTCAAATATGGCCTTTTTAGCTAAGTGGCATTGGAGATTCAAGAAAGATCATAATGCTTTTTGGGTGTCGGTAATCAAAGCAATTCATCAACAACCACGCAAACAAAGCTTTATTCCCTTAAAAACTTCAGTTCACGGTATATGGAAAGGAATTGTTGACATTAATAATGAGTGTTATAAGGAGAACATTGATCTACAATTTCTTATAAAAGCTTCTGTTGGTAATGGTGAAAAAAATTTCATTCTGGTTCGACAATTGGTGTGGTTATGGTCCATTGCAAAATCTATTTCCTATGGTGATGGTTGCTCATTATTGCGTGATACTTGTATAAATCATGTTCTTAAAGTTATTTTTTTGTTAACAAATTGTCTTATACCGCTCTTTTCTTTATTCTTTCATAGCGAATACCGCTCTTTTCTTTATTCTTTATTAGGCCCTGTTTGGTTGGGTCTGACCAGACCCGGTCAGATGTGAACGTCTGACTCGGTCAGACCTGGGCTGTTTGGTTGGTTGCCTCTTACCGAAGAAGAGGTCTGATCGAAGCTCCTACCCGGTTAGACCTCAAACCAAATATGACCCGTGATCAGACGTGAAGCACCTGGATGTTTGCGGTGGTGCTTGCGGTGGTGGTCGGCGAGAACCGAGAGGAGAGGGTGGTCGGCGGTGGTGCTTGCGGTGGCGGTGGTGCTTGCGGTGGTGCTTGCGGTGGCGGTGGTGCTTGCGATGGCGGTGGTGCTTGCGATGGCGGTGGTGCTTGCGATGGCGGTGCTTGCGATGGTGGTGGTGCTTGCGATGGTGGCGGTGGTGCTTGCGATGGTGGCGGTGGATGATGATGATGATTGTGGTGTTTGGTTGTCGATGATGATGATTATGGTGTTTGGTTGTCGATGATGATGGTGGCGGTGGATGATGATGATGGCGGTGGTCGATCCTCAAACCCTAGCAGATCGAGAGAGAGAGACGAAAGTGAGGGTTTGTGGTTTGAGATGGCGGTGGTGTTTGTGTTTGTGGTTTGAGATCGAGAGAGAGAGAGACGAAAGTGAGTTTTTATTTTAAAAACTTTCATTTTTACAACCAAACACAATTATTCGTTCAGATCTCTTACTGGTTCAGACCTCTTAATGGTTCAGACTCACTTATTCATTCAGCACTTATTCAATCAGATGTTGCCAAACAGCCCCTTAATGTGATTTGTTCCTCGATTATTGGATTTGTCGTTAAAATAATAAGATAATAGACTTTTGAGATTCCTTAAGAGCCCATCGGATATAAAAAAATAATAACAGCATCTTCAAAATGCAAATGTAAAAGTCAAAGCTAGAATGTCTGGGTCAAACTGGTAGTTAGTTTCCCGCCAATTAACTGTCAAATACATTTAGTTAACGGTCTATATCGATGAGCATAAATACCCTGCTGTAGAGTCATTTGAAGTTAGAACAATATATATAATATAGTGCGTTTGTGTGTGTATTTTTGATTGCTCTTATCAAGACTTTCACGGGTTCGGCGCACAATGTGCAGATGCCTAATGTTTATCCTATGTTAATCGATCATGGGCGCAACATAAAGTACAATATTTAAAGCTATTTTTAGGGTGTGATGATCAAAGAACAGGGGAAATATCTAATGTTTTCTTCAAATATGACTGAATGGAAGTGAAAGTGAGGTACAAGCAAGGGGTGAAACTTAGAATTGTATCTTTATCAAATTTAGAAAAGGTTAAAAAATCACATACTTTCGTAGGGGTAAAATAATTGTAAAGTATAAATTCATCTAAAACGTTAACATATGATATTTCAAAAGTTTATAAAAGTATATATAAATTGTTTTATTCGACCCATCCAATCAGTCTGAATTCCAAGCCACTTGACATTTCACTACCCAATATTCCAAAGTTTCTAAACCACATGCCTTAAGTTTCAAGTTTCTAAACCACGTTTATATATTCACTTTCTTTCAGCCCATTCAAATTTTAAAAGGGTCCTAATGGGTACACCGTATGGGTTTTTGGGGTAGGCCGGGCCAAACGGTCACGGTTAGGGCTTGCGGTCACGTTTTGTCACCTAACCGTGACCGCAAGGTCTTGCGGTCACGGTTTCTGTGTCGTGTTCCGACACCTCGTGACAACAAAACGACAAATGGGCTGATAAAGTTGAAAACCGATCACAAAACCGTCACGGTTTGGCCTAACCGTGACCTCTATAGACAGTGATGTTGACAAAAGGGCCGGGATTCGCGCCTCGAACCGTCACGTGGAGGCCAAACCGTGACGGTTTGAGCACCAGATTTTCATCTTAAATACCTTTGAGCTTTCAACACTCGACATTTCATCCAACACTCGAAATTTTTTCATCATAAATACCTTTGAGCTTTCATTCATCCAACACTCGAGATTTTTCAGCCTTCGTCATTCCAAAAACACATTAATTCAAAAACAATGTCGGGTTCGGGAGATCATTATCAAAAGCCAAAGCTTCCAGATTTGAATGAGGTGCCACATATCGAAGATTCGAACCAGGTTGAACTAGTATATGTTTTATTATAACTTATTATTTGAAATATCTAACCATTATCTTTTTTAGGAATATTACGTATACATGGGTGCCCGAGTCGTTGGTGGACCCACCCGAGTTGGCGGGGGCTGATGTCCACATTCAGGCTGCCCACGAGCCGCTTGGTGGTGGGGAGGATCAGCCCATTCCTCCGCCGCACGACCAGGACTTGCCCCAGCATCCTCAGCGCGTGTACTATGCCATGCAATTGCCTGCTCACGTTATCGATATGCTTCAGGACACGCGAGCCAGGGTCACGAGGCTGGAGGATATGCTGCTGGAGGATATGCTGGACTGGGTCATCCAGCACATGGTCGTCGACTATGCCGCCTCCGGTACGCCGTTGTTGTCACAGCCACCAAGGCGGTTAGGCCATGACGGTGCTGGCCCATCTGACGCGGACGGGTCTGGTCAGGGCAGTGATCCGGAGATGACGGATTAGATAGGTATTTTGTTTGTATTTTATTTATTTTTGTATGTAAAAACTCGTTGTATATATATATGCAGTTTCAGTTATGATGGCTTGTATATTTGGTTGTGTTTGTTTGGTTGTGTTTCATTGTTTGTTTGTTTTATATTTGTAATGTTGATAATGTTAATTGTATATGTTTGATAACAACTGGTCGATTAGGTTAACCATATGATAAAATAAAAACCAACTTGTTTAATAAATAATTAAACACAAAAGTTACTTGTAATATGATAAATTAATAATAAACACAAAATACAAACTCGTATGTTACGATTAGGTTAACCGTGTGAAAAAATAAAAATAAAAACAAACTAGTATGATTACTCAAATTTAGAAAATATGTACAATATGTCTGTATAATGACAACCGATTTTTACAAACTCGTAAACAAATTAAACACAAAACCGTCACATTAATAATAAATAAATACTTGTAATATGATAAATTATTAATAAACACAAAACACAAACTTGTGAGTTACGATTAGGTTAAACGTGTGATAAAATTAAAATAAAAATAAACTGTTATGATAAAAAATATAGAAAATATATGCAATATGTCACGGTTTGGCTAAACCATGACATATAGCCCCCAAAACCCTAACCAATTCCCCATTAATTGCATACCCAATAATTGCCTTACCGTGACTGAACGGTCACGGGGAGCCCTAACCGTGACCGTTTGAGTCGATTTCCCCCAGAAAAAATGCGTTGTGTGTAGAATTTCCCTTTTAAAATGAAAAAAGAAGCCCAAACTAAATAAAATTGAATATAAATAGATTGGTTCCCTATAATATTAACAGCTTAAAGCCATTGCTTTACCTAAAGAATATTAGGATGGTGTGGAATTTATCTATTTTAATAGATCAAGGTTTATTTTTGACACATGACGCAATTCTGTACATTCTATGTATGATTTTCCGGTCTAAACCCATATACATATACTAATTAATGATTTTAAAGACTTACTAAAATCACACTCTCCTTTCCTTATATTAACTTCTCGTTTCCTTTTTTATATTTCTCTCTTTAATTATAGATTAATAATATTTCTTATTTTTCTATATGTATGGTTTTCCGGTCTAAACCCATATACATATACTAATTAATGATTTTAAAGACTTACTAAAATCACACTCTCCTTTCCTTATATTAACTTCTCGTTTCCTTTTTTATATGTCTCTCTTTAATTATAGATTAATAATATTTCTTATTTTTCTATACAATCAAATGACCTAATTATTATTAATTTTGAATTATTTGCTTGATTTTGTTTGAGTGATTTAATAACCTGTAAATAGTTATCTTAGTTATAGATAAGTTCCTATAAGATATTAAAAGATAAGAGTTTTAAATAAATGAACTAAATAATTATATATCAAAAATGTAAATCTTCTTATGCTAATAATTTATTAAGTTATACTAAACTATAAGATTTAGTTATATCATATTTTAAAATATAATTTTATAATTTTTAATCTTCATTATTTGTCATTTACAATTTCTTAGATATTTATTACTCTTATTTTAGTAATGGTCGATAACATATACTATACAAAATTTAAAACTAACGACTTTAAAAAGTTAGATTTAATCCACCCATGTAATACATGGGTTCTAACCTAGTAGGTATATAAAAGCAAGTGGCTTGTTTAGAAACAAATTCCACACGTGACATCGTTTTACTCCATGACCCACCCCCTTCTAATGATCGCTCCATATATCATGACTTGACATAAATAACTTTATTTTAAATAAAATATATTTACTCAACCATATTATGAGTGAAAATAATTAACTTTTACTAAAATCTGTTTTGATAAATATCTTTTAAGACACTCATATTGATGAATAAATTTTCTATCAACACTACTTAAGAAAAAAACACTAAACCACAAGCTTGGTGTTTCTGGTCAGGGCTACGATGCCATGTAAAACCTTACATATCCTGCCACAAGCGTAATATAAAATGTTTAAATTACCTAAACAACCTAATGGTTAAGGAGAGGGAGTCATTCTGATTTTTCTTTGTTATTTATGTATGACACATCACGAACATGTCAGTTTTCTTTCATTTTCCCCAATTTGAAAGGTGGCGTCCCATTTTCTGTATGTACATGTGTGTGGTACAATACAAGTGATTGTAACACCCGCCTCCCAGGTCTCACTGTGGGGAGTGTTACGCATTAGATATACAGAACACATAGGGGTTATAGAGTACATAGCAGAAGTCTAACTTTAATTATACATCAAAGTGTACAATACATTTGCTATAATAGATAACATTATTTAAGCTATATTCTAGCTAGTAACAATATTAGGGATGATTCGTTATCTTTTTCTATTGGTTGGTTTTATTCGGGCACTTTCTTTTATCCTATGCCAACCCTTTGGTACAACCCTTACTAGTTGGCATAACTTGGGCGTTTCTATCATACTCGAGCCAACCCTCGGGGTTACCCAATACCTTCCCTAATGATAACCTTAAAGTCTAATAATAATAATAATAACAACTACAACACTAAAAATAACAAATAATAATAATACTAACTATAACAATAAAATAACAACTATAATGATAATAATAACTATAAAGATGATAATAATAATATTAATAATAACTATATTAATACTAATACCTAAAATGATAATAATAATAATAACGACCATAACAATAATTAAACATAACCTTAAACAAGGGCGTACCTGAAAACTATCTACGACAATTTGATGTAGAGTCTCCCCTACTCGCGCTCCTATTCGCGCTCCTACTCGAGTATCAAAACGACTACTAGCAACACCCAACGGGGTATTGAGAACTCGGGATTCTCTTTATATTAGAACATTCACAAAGAAACTTATATTTTAAATTCAACCTTAAGGCTTCTATTTATAAGGGAGCAGAAGACAGGTGAAAAAGTTTCAGAGGCGATGTGAGATGAGACTCTTTTCAGAATTCGATGTGGGATGAATTGAATTACAATTCTTACAGTTGCAATTATTTGCATAATATATTATTATTTTATTATATGTTATTATATTACTATAATTAATTCAGCTGTTTAACTCGTTTTTCTCTTATAACTTTTAATATATAGCGTATTACAAAATTTCAAATATGTCGTTGTGACGAGCTTATTTTTCTCTACGAGTCAACCTAAGTTTCGTAAAAAACGGAGCAGGTTCTAATATAATATATTATTATTATATTCAAACGGTCTCTTATAACATAAAAATTTCATCTAAAAACTTCAAACTTTAAATAGACAATTTACTCATTACTTACTCGTTTGATAATATATGAAATGCGAAGTTCATATGACCCAAACGCTCGGGTTGTTACATTCTCCTCCCCTTAAAAGAATCTCGTCCTCGAAATTCGAAGGTTACTCGAACAGTTGAGGATATTTGACTTTCATTTCTTCTGCTAATTTCCAAGTCTTCTCGGGTCCTTTCTGACCTTGCCACTGGACCAATACTAGTGGAATTATTTTCTCTCTTAATTTTCGTTCTTGAGAATCAAGAATCTTTATTGGTTTTTCAGTAAAGTTTAATTTCTCGTCTATTTGCACGTCCTCTAATGGCATTGCTTGAGTCCGATCCGCCAAACACTTCCTTAGGTTCGATATATGAAAAGTATCGTGAATACCTTTCAAAGTTTCAGGTAATTCTAGCTTGTATGCTACTGGACCAATTCTTGCGATGATTTTGAACAGTCCAATATACCTGGGACTTAACTTCCCGCGTTTACCAAATCGTATTACTCCTTTTCATGGCGAGACTTTCAACATCACATAGTCTCCCTCTTGAAATTTTAAAGGTCTCCTTCTGTTATCTGCATAACTCTTCTGTCTATCCTGAGCAGCCTTTAGTCGTTGTCTGATTTGTTGGATGTTCTCAATTGTCTCGAGAATAATTTCGGTTTTGGTCAACTGGTCATCCCCTACTTCTGTCCAACAGATGGGAGTTCTGCATTTCCTACCATATAAGGCTTCAAATGGTGCAGCCTTAATGCTGGAATGGTAGCTGTTGTTATAAGAAAATTCAATCAAAGGCAAATGATCATCCCAGCTACCTCCAAAATCAATCACACAAGCACGCAACATGTCTTCTAAAGTTTGAATTGTTTGCTCACTCTGACCATCGGTATGAGGATGATATGCAGTGCTTAAACTGAATTTGGTTCCAAGTTACTTTTGGAAACTTGTCCAGAATCTGGAAGTGAATCGGCTATCTCTATCGGAGATAATGGATAAAGGCCCTCCGTGCTTACTTACTATTTCATCAATATATATCTTGGCTAGTTTTTCTATTGGATAGCTCTCACTTATGGGTAGAAAATATGCTGACTTGGTTAGCCTGTCAACCACGACCCATACAACATTATATCCTTTTCGTGTTCTTGGAAGTTTCGTGACAAAATCCATGGTCACTCTATCCCATTTCCATCCTGGCAACTCCAACTGTTGTAACTGACCAGCTGGTTTTTGATGTTCAATCTTAACTTGCAGACATGTTAAGCATTTCTCAACGTACCGGGCTATAGATCTTTTCATATTAGGCCACCAGTAGTGATTTCGAATATCTTTATACATTTTGTTTGCTCCAGGATGTATTGTGTATTTGGATTTGTGGGCTTCATCTAATATTTTGCCCTGAATACCTCCAAATTTTGGGATCCAAATTCTCTGACCAAATCGTAGGACTTAATCCATTCCTTGAGTCAATAATTTCTAGTTACCCATCATTCTTTCAGCCTGAATATTCTCATCTTTCAACGCTTCAGTTTGAGCATTCTTGATTTGGTCTTTCGAATCAAGCTTGACATCTATCTTTAATGCTTTTACCCTAATCGGTTTAACTCTTTCTTTTCGACTGAGAGCATCCGCGACTACGTTAGCCTTTCTTGGATGGTATTTGATTTCACAATCATAGTCATTGAGAAGTTCCATCCACCTTCTTTGCCTCATGTTTATCATCTTTTGATTAAAGATGTGTTGTAAGTTCTTATGGTCTGAGACACACTTAGTACTATACAAGTAGTGCCGCCAAATCTTTAAGGCAAACACTATGGCACCCAATTCAAGGTCATGCGTAGTATAGTTCTTTTCATGAATTTTTAGTTGTCGTGATGCATAGGCTATAACTTTGTCACGTTGCATCAACACACAACCTAAACCATTATATGAGGCATCACAGTATATTACAAAGTCTTCATTACCACCTGGTAATGAAAGTATAGAAGCACTACTAAGCTTTTGTTTTAGAAGGTTGAAAGCTTCTTCTTGCTTTGGTCCCCAGTCAAACTTTGCATTCTTTCGAGTCAAAAATGTTAAAGAGGTAGCAATCTTGGAGAAGTCTTGAATAAACCTTCTATAGTATCCTGCTAATCCCAAAAAGCTCCTAATCTCACTGGGATTCTTTGGTGATTCCTATTTCATCACAGCTTCTATCTTAGCTGGATCTACTTGTATTCCCTTCTCATTTATTTCGTGACCAAGGAATTGAACTTCTCTTTTCCAGAAGTCACATTTAGAGAATTTTGCATAAAGCTTTTCTTGTCGAAGGGTTTCTAGAACCATTTTCAGATGTCTAGCGTGATTATCTTGGTCCTTAGAATAAATAAGTATGTCATCTATAAAGATAATGACAAACTTATCCAAGTATGGCTTGCAAACTCTATTCATCAGATCCATGAATGTTGTAGGGGCATTGGTTAGTCCAAAAGACATAACCAAAAATTCGTAATGTCCATAACGCGTCCTAAATGCGGTCTTAGGAATGTCTTCCTCGCGCACTTTGAACTGATGATAAGCTGATCGAAGATCAATTTTTGAAAATTAGTTGGCTCCTTGAAGTTGATCAAATAAATCATCTATTCTTGGTAAGGGATACTTGTTCTTAACAGTTAACTTGTTTAATTCTCGATAATCAATACACATACGCATTGAACCATTTTTCTTTTTGACTAACAATACTGGCGCTCCCAAGGTGAGGAACTCGGTCTAATAAACCTTCTTTCTAAGAGTTCGTCAATTTGATTCATAAGTTCTTTCATCTCTGAAGGGGCTAGACGATAAGGAGCCTTCGCGATTGGTTTAGCACCAGGTACTAAATCAATACGAAATTCTGTCTGACGATCAGGTAGAAGTCCTGGTAAATCTTCCAGAAACACGTCTGGGAATTCGCACACTACAGGTATTTTATTTATCTGCATTTCCTTTTTAGCATCTACCATGCATAAGAGAAAGGCTATGCATCCTTTCTGAATACATTTTATTGCCTTCATTGCTGAGATGATACTGGTCTTGGGGTTTCCATCACTACCATGAATTAGTAGCTCTTCCCCGTCTGGCTTACGTACAGTCATCGTCTTATGTTCATAGTCGAGCCAAGCACAATTCTTATTCAACCATTCCATCCCAAGAATAACATCATATTCACTTAAAATAGTCGGCATTAAGTTTACAGAGAATTCAGTGTTAACTAAGGTGATAACATAATTCCTAAAGATTTGACTTATCCTATCTCGCTCACCACTGACAGTTTCTACAATATATGCACATTCTAGAGTTTGTGGTACTAAGTTCAAATAAGGTACTAAGGCAGTTGAAATGAAACTTCTATTTGCACCAGTGTCAAATAAAACTCTAGCATATATGTTGTTAATGAGAAACGTACCAGCTATGGTTTCATCTCCAGCTTCTTTTAACACATACACTCGACCCTTGGACTTGTTCTGATTCTTCGTAGGTTGTGCTTATGGAGGGTTCTTGCAATCACTTCGGAAATGTCCATACTCGCAACAGTTAAAGCATCTAATTTTCGGGCAGTTCTTTCGTGAATGATCACCCGTTGGACATTTATGTGACACACCGTAATCTCAGGTTAACACCATTTTGACTGTTGTCGTTATCATTGTTTGCATCGTTATCACCTAAAACGTTTACAAGCATCGCTACCGTCATCGTTAAATATATTATGTTATATAATACTAACGTCATGAATGACCCTATTTTCAAGATACAAAATGGTGTTTGTAGAGGATTCGGATAAACGGGATTACTTAAGGAATCCTCTTAATTAATATAACTCGCCAATTTACGTCGTTATCAACCGAAACAAATTCGGGAACTCGGGGACTAAGTGCGAGGACCAAAGGTGACAAATTGCCAAACTAGGGCTGGGTATATAAACCCCTTACCAGCCCTAACTTTCATTTCTACACCCTCTTCTTCATCTCCTTCTTCACTTTCTTCTTCTCCACCTCTCTACCACATCCTAGCACTAAAACCACCTCGTTTGATCTTGTTTTCACCAGGGAAATCGTGGCTACAGCTGAGTTAGCACATTAGCAGGTAGGCGACCTTGGCTACACTTTTCTTGCTCGTCTCACTTCTGCAAATTTAGGGTTTCGGGTTCTCGGGTTCAACCCAATCACATGAGGTCGTGTGGGTGCGTGTGTTGTCCTTCTGCATGTGCATTTTACTTAGAGATGTTAGAAAAGTGTTTCTGGAGGTCCTTGATGTGGGAAACTTATGCCCGGAGCAGCTGGACGCTGCTCTGCACATCCAGCAGTCACGAACCTGTTGTTTCGTGACTAGGCCTTTCAGGCGACTGAGTCCATGCGTCTGAGTCTATCGTGCGACTGAGTGGTGCAACTGGGGTGAGTCGTGCGACTGAATCTATGCGTATGTGCGTATCGTGCGATTGAATGCATGTGATTGAGAGTGTATGCGATTGAGTCAATGCGGATGAATGTGTGCGACTGTGTGTATCGCACGACTGAAGGTCCAATCGTACGAATGAAGGTTTAGTGGTACGAATGAAGCTGATTCGTACGAATGAAGGCTGAATCGTGCGAATGGCCGTTGAGTCGTGCGAATAGGTGCTGTGTGGTACGACTGAATGCTGAGTCACACAAAGGAGGGTTCAATCGTACGAAGGAAGCTGATTCATACGATTGAAGGCCCATTCGTGCGGATGAAGTGTTGAGTCGTGCATCTGGTCCTGTCGTGCGAGTGGAATTGCTGTGAGTGAGTTTTCGTCTTGTGTGCAGTGTGTTTATCGTGTAATGTTAAGGTAACATCGACACGAGTACCGTTGCTAATGACGATCTTTAAAAGTTACACTATCAAACTTATTAATGGTATTCCAGATCAAACCAACTTAACATTTTACTATTAACAACAATCGATTTGTACCACTAATGCTTACTAAGTAATTCTCTAACAACAAAACCCTTTTACACAAATATCATCAACAATGGCAACGATTCTAATACTTGGATCTACACAAGATCCATTGTGTGCGTTTATGTGTGTGTTACCCACTACCGAACCGATACGACCCGACCCGACTAAACATTACTATTAACACTAGACACATCATTAACGCTTAACATAACTGTCAATAGGTGTTTGACCGTTCATTGTAAACAACACTTGGGAGGCTTCCATCCTACATACTACATAATCTGTGAGTCTTCACGGCCCCTATTTTACTTCCTTTCCTTTTGGGGGAGAAAACAAGCAAACACATTTTCATAAATGGTTTTAGTATTATTGATATCGCCTGTTACGTTAGTGCAAACACACATAATAGTCCTTACATTCTCGAACCGTTAGTAATGTGTAGCGAGGTAATTCTGAGTAGTACTACTGGGTTTGACAAACCCCGTCCGGGCTAGTCGCGCTAGCTTGATTGGAGGTCAAATGGGTGCATTATTGACCTAACATTAGTCACTGTCTGGTGAGACGTGACGGGAAGACAACAAACATATGGGACATGCAACAGTCAGTTTCGGTTCGAAACGCTAAGTAACTTGAATATAGGCTAGCTACCTATGGATATGCTTTAATTACTTTACCATTTGAACAGTTACCAACATTTTATCTGAAATTAAACCTGTGAACTCACCAACTTTATGTTAACACACTTTAGCATGTTTTCTCAGGTCACAGGAACGCATAGGCTCATGATGCACGCTTCAGGAACGCATTCAGGACATGCATCATCAATCTTAATTTCTTGCATTGAACATTTTGTTTTGATTTGGCACTTGTAACTTCATGTATTGGTTTACATTCTGTGTATATGCTTCCGCACTAATGTTTATTTCATTTATGTTCCTCTGATTAAAGTCAAATGTTTATTTTAAAAATTCATGTAGTGTCATTTGATATGACTGTGTCTGAGATCCTGGTTTGTCACACGCCTAACGGTAAAACCCCGTTGGTGGAAATTGAGGGTGTGACAGATTCGTATCAGAGCCACAGGTTATAGAGAACTAGGATTGCATTTGCATCTAGACTATAGCCTTAGACACAACACTAGTATCGCACAGACACTTTTACATGATTATAACTGTTGTACGAACATCCTCCTGGCATACTAACATTACATTGTTGAACGAACATAACATTATCTGCATGTCACATATATCATTATCGACTAACAGAGGGGCGGAGAATCCCACTCGCTCACTTCCAACATCTACACTTGTTTCTTCACTCCCGGAGTTGAAGCAACGACGAATTGAACCTAACATTACCACTTTGGAACAAGGAAACCTTTCTAACCCGCACGACTAGCCTAACGATGACAAACAAAGAGAAAACACCTTACTCTTCCAACTCTTTCACACTTGTTACTATTTCCAACATATCCTATCTTCTACACTAGTCTGAGCAGTAAAAGAGGGACAACTAAGGGATTCAAAGTCTATCAGAGAATCGGACTTAGATATATAAGACACTTAAAGCTTCAAAGGGGAATATTTTAACTCGGATCGCCAGATTATTTTCCATCCAACACAAAGATATATTGAATTATGATTGTTTGATTTAAATACGTTGTATTTCCTACAATATATTTTATCAATAATTATTATTCGATTAGTGACTGTTGTGTATTATGAATTGAAGAATTATGTCAGGAAGAAGACTGGACGCCCGTGTGGACGAGGAGACATCAACATGACTCAAGCTGAGTTGAATGCTATCATCAATGAGCGTGTTGCTGATGCGCTTGCAGCCTATGAACAGGCCCGCAATCAGAACCAGAACAACCAGAATCTAAATCAAGAAGGTCCAACAGTCTGTACCTTCAAGATGTTTATGGATTGTAAGACTCACTCTTTCAGTGGTTCTGATGGTGCTGTCTCATTACTTCGCTGGTTGGAGAAACTCGAGTCGGTTTTTGCCATGTGCAACTGTCCTGCAGGAAGTCGTGTCATGTACGCCTCCGGCACACTGGAAGGACCAGCTCTGACATGGTGGAACTCACAAGTCCAGACCTTAGGGCTTGATGCTGCTAATGGTTTGCCATGGGATGATTTTAAGATTTCGATGAAAGAAGAATATTGCCCCAGAAACGAAGTCCAGAAACTAGAAGCAGAGTTTTAGAATCTTAAGATGATTGGTTCTAACATTGAGGAATATACGACTCGTTCGCACGAGTTGGCTGCTTTATGTCCTCAGATGGTGACCCCGGCCTACAAACGGATTGAGAAGTACATTGATGGTCTAGCTCCTCAAATCCAAGCTAGTGTTATGGCTGCTGATCCTGTCACTATTCAGCAGGCTATCCGACTAGCTCACAAGCTCACTGATCAGGCAGTGGCACAGGGTACTTTGCCTAAACGTGGCACTGCATCTGGTTTATCTGATCATAAAAGGAAATGGATGGTAACAACAGAAAGTCTTCAAGCTCCAATAACACCCAGCAACAACAAACCAGAAAGTTTAATTCATCAAGAAGCTTTACCAACAACAATCAGAACAGCAGCAACAACAACAATGGTCAGGGATCGAGCAACTATACGGGCAAGTATCTGAAGTGTAACCAGTGCAACTTCTACCATCATGGCAGTGTGATCGACTCCGTTGTCAAAGGTGTGGAAAGATGGGTCATGCTACTAAAGGCTGCAGGGGTAAACTGATGACTAAGCAACAACCTCAACAACAACGCCAGGGCAAAGCGACTAGAGGCTGTTATGAGTGTGGTAAGGAGGCCACTACAGGAAGGATTGCCCATAGCTGAAGAGTGGAAACAAGGGAAATAATGGAAGCAATGCTAAAGGTCATGCTTTTATGATTGGTTCTGGAGAGGCAAGGAATGATCAGAATGCGGTTACTGGTACGTTTCCCCTGAATGGTTGTTTTGCTTCTATACTGTTTGATACCGGCGCTGACAAGATTTTTGTTTCCAACAAGTTCATTAAGTTCTTAGATGTAACCTTACCTGATGTGGAGCCTAGTTACACTGTAGAATTAGCTGACGGGAAACTAATTAGATTAAGGGATGCAAGCTAGGATTATGTGGTCATGAGTTAGATATAGATCTGATGCCTGTCACACTTGGTAGCTTCGATGTAGTTGTTGGAATGGACTGGTTGTCCAAGAATCAAGCTGAGATCATCTGTGGTGAAAAAAAATCGTTCGTGTACCACTTTCTAGTGGTGAAGTTTTGTCAGTTCAGGGCGAAAGGAGTGGTACGGTCTCAGGAATCATCTCCTACATGAAAGCCCAGAAGTGCTTGTGTAAGGGTCATACCGCTTTCCTTGCTATGGTCACTGAAAAGAAACTGAGGAAAAGAAGATTGAAGATATCCTGGTTGTACGTGATTATCCCGAGGTTTTCACTGAAGACCTACCCGGTCTCCCACTACATCGCCAAGTCGAGTTCCAGATTGATTTGGTACCTGGAGCCGCACCTATCGCGAGAGCACCGTACATATTAGCTCAAAAGAACTACAAGAGCTGTCTACACAATTGCAGGAACTATTGGATAAAGGGTTTATCAGACCTAGCTATCATCGTGGGGCGCCCCAGTCCTGTTTGTCAAGAAGAAGGACGGAACCTTTCGTATGTGTATTGATTATAGGGAATTGAACAAAGCAACGGTTAAGAATCATTATCCTCTCCCGTGCATCGATGATTTGTTCGATCAACTTCAAGGATCGAGTTTCTATTCTAAGATAGATCTGAGGTCGGGTTATCATAAACTAAGGATTTGAGATGAAGACATTTCAAAGACTGCTTTCAGAACTACGTATGGCCACTGCGAGTTTTTGGTTATGCCATTCGGGTTGACCAATGCGCCAACGGTTTTCATGGACCTCATGAACCGAGTGTGCAAACCCTATTTGGACAAGTTCATCATTGTCTTCATCGATGACATCCTTATTTATTCAAAGAATAAGGAAGAACATGAGGAGCACCTTAGGCTGAATCTGGAGCTGCTGAAACGAGAACAATTGTACGCTAAATTTTCAAAGTGCGACTTCTGGATACGAGAGGTCCATTTCTTGGGTCATGTGGTCAATGAGAATGGGATAAATGTTGACCCGACAAAAATAGAAGCCATCAAGAACTGGGCTATGCCTAAGGCTCCGACTAAGGTACGACAGTTTCTCAAGTTGGCTGGCTATTATCGACGGTTCATCGAAGGGTTTTCAAAGATTGCTCAACCTCTCACCGCATTAACTCATAAAGGCACTACGTACAATTGGGGTGACAAACAAGAATCCGTATTTCAGGTTCTGAAGCAGAAACTCTGTACGGCACCGATTCTATCCCTGCCTGAGGGAACAGATGATTTTGTAGTTTACTGTGATGCTTCTATTCAAGGCCTCGGTTGCGTGCTAATGCAACGCAAGAAGGTGATTGCTTATGCTTCCCGACAATTGAAGGTTCACGAGAAAAACTACACGACACATGACCTAGAGCTGGGAGCAGTCGTGTTTGCACTCAAGATATGGAGGCACTACTTGTTCGGTACCAAGTGCACCATTTACACCGATCACAAGAGTCTCCAGCACATCTTTGCACAGAAGGAGCTGAACATGAGACAATGTCGTTGGGGCGAGTTGTTGAACGACTACGATTGTGCGATCAAGTATCATTCGGGCAAGGCTAATGTAGTAGCAGATGCCTTAAGTTGAAAGGAGACACCTAAGCCAAAATGAGTTCGAGCATTACAACTCACCATTCACACCGGTTTACCCGATCAGATCCGCAATGCTCAACTTGAGGCATTAAAAGACGAGAACCTGGAAGTCGAATCGCTAGAGGCATGAAGAAGCAACTGAAAACCAAGTCTGACGGAATCCGCTACTTCGTGGACCGAACATGGGCTCCCTTGTATGGAGACCTATGAAAGCTAGTAATGGACGAAGCTCACAAATCATGGTACTCTATCCATCCAGGTTCAGACAAGATGTATCACGATCTGAAGGTTCTTTACTGTGACCTGTGAATCCAAGGATCTCAATTTAGGAATTATCAGTATTAAAATAAAATAAAATCAATGATTGCGGAATTATCATTAATTGACGTTTAATTGTTTTAATGATTATTGAAGAACACAAACACAAAAACACAGTAAATGCGAAGGCAATAATTATTCAAAAGTATTTCATTAATTATCGTGTAATGATTACAAAAGAATAATTATAAATGACTATGAACAATGATTTCTGTGAATCGAATTAATGTTGTGGTTGATGTGATGGCGGATAGGGTTGCACGATGATGTGATGCTTGACAGCCGTAATATTGCTCGATCGTGTTCTCCCATTCTGTTCTCTGGATGTGAAACCTAGGACTCATATTTATAGATGGTTTGAGTCAGTTAAGGAAACACCAGATCTCTTGGGATTTGATATTGATTGGTTGACTTGTTTGACTTGTTGATATTGTAATCATACAAGTGTTCTGAACTTCCGCAGGAGCCTTGTCTTCCGCAGAAGTTTTGCTCTTCCGTAGATGTCTTGGTCTTCCGTAGAAGTGTTGTTCTTCCGTAGGAGCTCTGTCTTCCGTAGAAGTCTTCACTTTATGCAATCCTTGATCATCCGCAGGAATCTTCACTGTGATGTGGTCTTGTAAGAAACATATCTACGGATGAACAATAATGTTCATCCGTAGATGTTTCTTACACTTTGTCAATTTCAGGAATCCTACCAAGTATATTGATTTTGCCTGTCAACAATCACAAAGCAACACACATATATATGGGTTAACCTATAGATTCAATGCGCACACACACACACGCACACACACACACACACCACACACCCACACACATATATATATATATATATATATATATATATATACTTGACAGTTACAATTATTAATTACAAGACTTGATTAAAGTTCTAAGCCTATACAAAATGATCTAGACCTATACTATCTAGATCCAATAATACTCCCCCTTAGGCTTAGATCCTTGTAATCAGTCCTTCAAAACTATAAGCTCTTTGACTCTTGATATGATTTTGTTGTATAAGTAAGATACAGCAGCCTTTTGATAATCATATTTGTACTTGATCTCCATTTTGCTGATCTTCTTCAGAGTCTCGAAGCTTAGTCCCAGAACATCCTCCTCCGTAGTGAGTGTTTCTAAGACTTGGTCATTCTTCACCACTTCAAGCTCATCTTGTTCAGAGAGTCGGAGTTCTGTGACTTCATCATATGTTGTTCCCTTCAACAAGCCAGCATTATGTCTTTGTCTTTTGTAGGCTTTTGCATGAAGTTTGTCTATCACTTGGATCATATGCACATGCAAGAACAGGTCATTTTAAGCTGCTTCATCACTCAGCTTAGGAAAGAATTTGTCATTCAGATATGAGGTGTAGCTGGGATGAAGTAGCTTGATTTCCACAGGATCAAAAATCCTGATCCGTTCAGCCTTTTTGTTCTCTGCATTCCTCAGCAGCATAAGTTCTTTTGTTCTCTTTACATATCCCCATTCAGTTATAGGGAGTGTGTATTGAGTCCCTTCAATGTGCTTGATTGCTGCTGAGTTCCTATTATTGTATCCAACCCTCTTTAAAAATTCATCATCTATGGATTCGGAGGCATTGGACTTATATCTTTTAACTCCTTTAATTCTTCTTCTGTGCTTATTATCTTCTCTCTTGGCTTCAGCTAGCACATCATCTTTGAATTTTGTTTTCAGTTTACCTACTATGCTTGAGAAGTCCCTGCCCCTTGGGTGTATTGGGTAGTTTGTAATGGTAAGGCTTTGCAGGTCTTTGAGATCACTCTCAGGTAAGCATAGAACTGAAAACACATCATGGAAGTATTCAACTCTTCCTGATGTTCTTTTAATAACAGCACAATCCCACTCTTGATCATATTTCCAGGCCATGATCTTGTTTTCTTCAGTAGAGTTGGGAGTTATGAGATGATCAATCAGCTGAATCAGTGTGGACTTCTGATCAGTGATTTCTCTCACAGTAGTACCAAGAGGCCATACTTTGCCTGGGATGACTTCCCTTGGTTCTCTGATCAGTCTGCCTTTTTCTTTATGCTGATCTTTAGGTTCAACAGTTATTGGATCAGCAGGCAGTTTGCTCTGTTTGTCATGGGATGGATGTGGAGCTGCAGTTCTGAATTTGACACCAGTTTCTAGTTCCACTGCCATGACATGCTCCATCATCCTCCGCAGTTCACCAGTTGATCTTCCTTTCAGCTTATGAGGTTTGTAGTTGTGGCCTTGTAACCAGCAGGTCATATTGTACTTGCTTAGTTTTGCTGTGTCACAATGGCCCAACTCTTTCTTGATCTTCTCAACTGATTAAAAGACTGTGAAAGCTTCATAATCACAGTTTGGGAGTATGAATCTTGTAAGCTCAAATTCTTTCAGAAGATTCTTCATTTCAGTTAAATTCATCCTCTCAACCATGTCATATGGGAAACCATGGTTGATGAGGGTCATGAACATACTTGATTCAGGCCTCTCTTCCAGAATATCTTCAGTGCTTAGAAGGTCATCAGCCTTTGATTCTTTTTGCTTAGTAGGTTACTCCATCTTAGTCAGCTCATTCTATTCTTGATCACTTTCACCATCATCACTGAATAAAACCTTCACAGTAGATAAATCTACTGAAGGTGTATGTTCAGGAGATGTGAGCTTTTGCTTTTTAGGAGTACCTTCATCTTTAACTTTCTTCTTGATTGCGCCCAAGTATTTTCTCTTTCGAGAATACAGAATCAGTTTCTTTGGAGCTTCGGCAGATAGTTTTGTTTGTTCAATACTTGGGGCATTCCTTGATTCCAGAGTAGAAATCTTCATTTTCAATTGATTGATCTCATCATCTTTCTCCTTGATCAGCTAAGCTTTTGCACTTTTCTCATTTCTCAATGATGCCTGCAACTCTTGTTTATTTTGAAGAAGTGCATCAATTACTTCATTGTTGCTTTTGGCATCCTCTCTAAGCCTTTTCAATCTGGCTTCTTACCTCATCAACGCTTCATCCTTCTCTTTAATAATTCCTTTAAGCTCTTGGATTCTTTGTTTTCGCTTGTTTGATTTGAGTACTAATTTGTTATACTCAGCAACCAAATAGCTTTTGCTGACAGTGATGTCACTATCACTTAGGTCATCCTCATGATAGGCAATCACATCCTTCTCAATCTCTTGTTCTACTTCCATTTGCCCATCAGCAGGTTGATCATCAATAGTTGGAGATATTGGTTCAGGGTGCTCTGATGGCAATTGGTTCTCAGAGTTTGTGGCTGAAATGGGAACAGTGCTTGCTTGAGATATTAACTCAGTCTCTCCTGTGTGAACAGAATTCAAAGACTCAGTTATGTCCACAGGCTCAGTGTTAGCACTTTCCCGGGATGTAAGTTTAGGTGTTGGTGGGAGTGGATGAATAGGGGATATGGTTTGGAAGGGTGAGAATGGTTGTGTATTTTGTGAGGCTGGGAGAGAAACTGATGGAGATTTTTTGTTGTTCAAGAGAAATAGGCTGGGTGTTTTGAGAGGAAGAGGATGATAGTTGTTATGGGGACTCATGTTGTTGAATGGGTGAGATAGGATCAGAGTGTATGATGATTGGTGATTGATGTTGATGAGGGGATGGTTGGTTTGGTGAGTGTGATCCTTGATCAGATCCAGCAGATGATTCTTCTTCTTGATCTATCCATACAAGTTCTTATGGAATGTCGGCATTAACATCCACCACATGACCAAACATTGGCATGTCTTCTCCTTGATACTTTCCACTAATTTTGTTCAGTACAGATCTACCCAGATGGGCTTGTATAAACACATCCCCTTCTCTTACAACCCTTGGGATTTCAGCATTGATCACTAGTTGCAGGAACCTTGGGAACATATACATTTTGTCACTCCTTTGTAGTTTCACTAGATCACAAAGGCAGTTGAAGATGTACTTAGAGTAATTATATGTTCTGCCTTCAAAGATCCCAATGATTCTTGATGAGATATGTCTAGAAAACCTATCTAGCCCTGCCTTCCTGTTGGAGATGCACTTCAGGTAAGTGTGGCACAGGAACCGATAGGGCTTGCATAGCCTTCCCTTCTTGATTTCCCCTTTCTCATAATCTCCATCATACCCCATTAGGTTGAACACCTTCTCAATGTATTCATTCTCGAATACATCAGGGTGTCCTATTTCTCGATCACCCAACTCAAGAGATCTTCTGATTGTGCTTTCATTGATCCGTATTCGTTCAGAAAGGATCTTAGTAACAGTCACTTCATTGTCTCCTTCTGGTTCAACTCGAGCAGAGTTCCAGAAATCAATGATGTGTGTTTGATGAATCACAGGCTCGGCCATTAAGGCATAAAAGAGCCTGGACCATCGAAGATATCTGATGATATCTCGACATCCTTCAGCAGCAGGATCATCAGCATTCAAGAATGCGCACACATTATGCTCCTTCGCGAATCTGTTTGCCATCTGTAAATAGAAACGAAAATTAGTTTAGCATTAGTGTAACTCACATGAATTCGAATCGTTTTAATGACAATCAAGGATTAATCAGTTCCGAACTGAAGATTAGAACATGATTTACCTTCGCGCAATGATAATCGATTACTAAATGATGATGTTTATGATGTTTGGAACGGATTTTTGAAAGTTTGAATGAGGGGGAAAGTGTGCGTTTTTCTAGGTTAGAAATGTAACATCTCGTATTTTCGTTATATTAAAAGTTAACTTTGTTAAATCTTAAAAGGGCTTTTTATGCCATTTTAAAACTTTGAGGTTTGTTATACATAATAATTAATTTGGTGATTAACAAATTAATTTAATAATGAATAATAATAACATTATAAGTGTTATAATGTTTACTTATTATTATAAAATTTAAGGTGATAATAATCTTAACTAAATAATTATAATAATAATAATAATAATAATAATTTTAACAATAATAATAATAATAATAATAATAATAATAATAATAATAATAATTTAAATAAAGGTTAAACATTAAAACTTAAGTTAAGGGGCTTTAGTGTCACTTTATAAACTTAAAATAAAAGTTTATACATAAAATAATGGAAGCTCTAAACTTCAGGGACCAAAACTGTAATTATTTCCAAACCAGCCCCCCACCCCCGCTTTTCCGGCAACCTCGCCGGCCTAACTCCGGCCAAGTCCGGCGAGGTACCAAAACCCGCAAAACCTTATCCGTTTTATTTCCAAATTATACCAATCGCTTCGTGAACACAATTCGAACCTCGTTATGAACTTTTAATGCGTTTAAACGTCGGTTATAAACCCGATCGAGTGGATAACCGAAACCTCTTAAAACTCCATAGCCGTTTGTGCATTAAGAAGCAGTAATAACTCGATTAAACGAACCTGAACAATCATCTAACTATTCCGAATCTTTCACACCATTCAATTGCACCTAAAAACACACAAATCAAGTGTTCGATTACCCCTTTCGTCGCGGACCTGCAACTCAACCAAATCCACCTTCCAAGCTTCAAGTGTTGAAATTGGAAAGGTTATTTGCATCAAGGGCATCACAGGAAACAATCTGAAAGTTTAATTCGTTTATCATTGAGGATTGCTCATCCCTTGGGTACCCACAACCGCGACCTATTCATCGACTTGTTCATCGTTGAGTCCATCTTCAATTCCAACGGAATAAGGTAATTATATACATGTATCTGCTCGATTAAGCATGGGGAACAAAAGCCCCATGGTTAATTTGGTTATTAACATCGAATTGAAGTTCAATTTTGGATTTGAATAAGCTAGGGTTCATATGTGATTTGGGGGTTTTTGCTAATTTGGTATTTAAGAATTAAAATCCGTGTTCTATCGCGACTTAGAGCCTTGGTTTACTGGTTACACACGCGCATGATGAACCTGAGGTTCCGGGTTCGAACCCGGGCACCCTCATTATTTTTTAAAATAGCTTTTTCAGCTTTAAATTAATTATAGAAAATTTCTAAAAATTAAAAATCATTTTTGTAAACCTTGTTTATTTTTAAAACCATCAAATAATTTTCTGTAATTTTTCTTTAAATTTTAATATTTATAAAACAATATAACAAAGGTTATTTTGATTATTTCATTTAAAATGGACTTTAAATTATGGTTTAAATTAATAAATTATTATTGGTCCAAATGTTACTTTTTAATCTTGTTATTTTAAATAATTATAGAAATTATTTACACTTTATACTTAATTTTATCCGTTATTATAAAAACTTAAATTACGTTAAATTATCTAAATGATATAATATATTTTTTTTCACTGAATTAAAATACAAGAGATTCTACTATTAAATTTTACTTATATATAATATTAAAAACCCCAAATCGTTATTGAAACCCTAGTTCACATTTTAACCATCAATCTTATTATCAAAATTTAAACCTTGCGAATATATATACGTATTTAGGTGACTTGTGACGATTCACGTTGGAACAACGCCTATTATTATTCTTATTAGTCGTCATACTTATACTTATTTGTCATGTGAGTTTTCCTTGCCCCTTTTTACTTTATTTCACACCATTTTGGGGTGAAACATGATACTTATACATTACACACTTATAAACGTTTGAGACTTGTAAAGCACTTGCAATTCATCTTTATATCTTGTCATGGTTATTTGTATGTTGTAAGTGATTATATGAGATACATAGTTTGTTACAATCATTAACTATTGCTAGCCTGGCGACGTCTTAGATCTTTGGGCCTGACAAGCCTATTTGGTGCTAAAGTCGATGTATTGCCGACTCCTAGGAGCCGTATGCTTGTGCACTAGGGAACCAAATACACTTAGCCAATCTTATATACTTGTAATCAAGTCGAGGTTTGATTGTGAAGATATGTGTTCTATAACCTTACTAGCTTATAACCTATGACATGAATTGCAACTTATAATCTTTTCGTATTATGTATGAAAACCTTGGAAACTCACCAACTATTTTTAGTTGACCTTTTATTTTTATCATGTTTCAGGTAACCCCGAGTTTAAAGTGGTCTTTTGAAGCTTGCAATAAAACTAGAATGTGGACCTAGTTAAATAAATGAAATGTTATGTTATGTTTGATATTTGCTTGAATGTATTTCGTGATTGAGACTTATGTTGTAATTCCTGTTGAAACTATTAATTTGAATATTTACATTTAAACATAGCGTTATGTGGCTGTGAACAATCGTATTCCTCACACCTCGACGTTTCCGCCGTCTAGGTTGGGGTGTGACAGATTGGTATCAGAGCCCATAACTATAGGGAATTAGGTTATTAGAAATGGTGACCTAGACTATAGTTGCATGAACCTCATAGGAAGATCCTTATACTTTTGTACTTACTTATTGTTTACATGCTACATAATGCTATGCCTTTTGTGCAACTTGATGCCTTAGCATAGGATTGCCTTATTTGTGCTTAAGACTTAGTTACTTGTCTCCCTAAACTTAACTTTGACTTTGACTTTCCCCGACAAATGAACTTCCTAAACCTATTCTCAACGACATGTGGAATCTACACTTATCATCGTGGGATTAATTCCTTAGACTCTATGTTTAATCTATGAAAATCTCATCAAGGTTTTGATTTCATGAACCTAAGAAATTTGTGTGACACATAGACACCTGTATTCTGGATTTCCTGGCAAAAGGCCTTCGGGCTAAGGCAAGCATATCGTATAAATCTCATTGCGAGACCAGTTATGCTTACCTGGGGATTTCTGGGATGAGTGATAAACTATGGTCAACATACACAAGTCTCTAAGGCAAGTGGGTCAATTTACCTTGACGTGTCAACGATTCCAAATGGTAATGCGTTACTAAATGGAACCATCCTCTTTGTATCTTAAAAATCTTTGATTCCTTGAACTGGTTTCTTCTCATTCTTATCATATATAATGTTCCTGTGATATTGAACTCGTCTTACCTTTCAACTCCTACGTTTAAACATCGTTACACGTTAGGCGTTTCATGTAGCTATTTCTATACCTTAATCAACGTGTACATGACTCTTGTTATACCCAAAGATATTGGGAATCTAAACCGAATGATCTTTAAAACTTTAAATCGTTACTTATGGTTTTCAAATCTTCCTAAGGGTGTGTCCCATAACTAAAGACATTCAATGTTGTAGGTGGAATTCCTACATCTCAGGATACTTTGCTAATTGAATGTTAATTTTGTTAACTCAAATATTATAAGTGGTCACTCACCTCAATGATCGAATAAACTAATTATAACTTTGTTACCACTTATAAGTACACGTGTCTTCAATAAGGTTGTGGTTGACCTCATGATTTGAGAAGTCCATGCATTCCCTTTCATTGTGAATCGAATGTTCACATCCCATTGTGGTGTTGAATAATTATTGTCCTTGATTTCATTTTTCCGATTTAAACCATCCAAGATTAGAACACCATAACAAATTCTGTCATCTCGAACCTTGATCTTAAGCTTGTAAGAATGATTTTCTCTTTTGTTACATTGATGTAACTTGAAATTTTCTGAAATTTTAATTGATTCCCTTTCCTTTCGTCGTTAAGTCAAACTTCGTACCGCTTGCACCGTGGGAGATGCAAGAGTTTGCAAGTCAACCTATGACTAAGAACACTCGTATCTTAAATGATTCTAACTCATCAAAACAGGGGTGATTCCCTTACTTTGATGATTCTCTATTCGTTTCGATAAATGGTTTCCAATCGTGTGTTTTATGAAATTTTATCCTCTGGATTGGGGTGATTACCCTATCTTGAGGATTGACTTCAATTATTTTCTTTGGAATGGCATTTCACAAATGACATGATCTCACCAAAATAGGATTGAAACCCGTACTTTGGTGACAATTGTCAATTTCCGATTGTTTTCTTGTTATTATGAAATTCAATCATCAAGATAGGCATGAATTCCATACCTTGATGATAATTTCATTCTTATGGATCGTTTTTTTTTCAAATGAAACAAACTCATCAAAGTAGGAGTGAATTCTGGATTTTGATAAAGAAGTTCATTCTGTTATATTTTGTTTTTGTAAAACTTCACTGTTAAGATAGGAGTGATTTCCCTTACCTTAATGGTGAGTTACCTCGTCTTATTTCTGTGAATTCTCAACAATGAGTTGGGATTGAACTTTTGATTTGGTAAGTTATGAGTCATACCTTGGGAATACACCATCAAGTTAGGAGTGAAAACCACACCTTGATGACTATTCTCATTTCTTGACCTCCCACTTACCAAGGTTGTAATCAAGTGACAAGAAACATGTAGTAACTTGAAGGGTGAATCGATGTTAGTGTTTCAACCTATCAAGCCAAAGCATGATTCCTGAACTTGAAAGAAGACCCGATCGCTTTAGGTTAATTTTTATTCGAACTTGGAGCATTTAAATTCTTAAATCGATGTCTTTACCTTTATCCTTATGTTTTGATTTGATCTAGCTATATGGAACCATTTATTCCTTACTTATCGACTTTCATTTTGAGTTATCATCAAAACCTGATTGCGCGATGGTAGCTTTCCTAAACAATCTTTCTGCTAATGACATTATCAGCTTATGCTCATGTCTTTCTAGACATACAAATGTTCTTAGATGTGCTTATGGTTTGTTGAACTGCATATGTAAACTGTACTTAGAGATTGCTACCTTGCAAAATATGTTTACAAATACCTTTCTTATTGTTGCGTCATTACTTGAATCGCTTTTGAATCCTTAAACTTAGAAATCTTTAAAACTCTATTTGATTTCGATCAACGAGACTCGTTATTACTTACATTATGACGTGGAGGTTCATAAACCTTCGTAACTTGTAGTCATGGGTTTGGCATAAAAGAAAAGACATAACTTGGCATGTGTCCAAGTGTCTTACCTTTACATATGACAAAACCTAACCTCCGTGTTCCCGTGAATCTCCTGTTTAACTTTTCATTCACTAAATTCTTCTTATTTTAAATGTCATTATAGACCGATTGGCTACAAATTCAATTTGATTTATGTGGGATGACGGGTCGAGAAATTGACCTGTATCTATTTCAAATATTCGTATACCGAGTTATGACGTTAAAGCATCGATCGTTATTGTGGATGACCGATTCATTTTCTGCTTTTAATAATGTTCCTAATCATCATCGCGAACTCGTTTCAAAATCTTCGCATATCGTATTATTCTTAGACCGATGGTTGGTCAAGAGAGAAATACATATTTCCAAGAAATGCGTTAAGATCATTTTATATAGCGACGTTTGGGATTCTTAAATCCCGACGGTTAATCTTTCCTACCATTGTTGGCCTTTTATTGATTTCTAGACATCACCTTACCACGAAATTATATTCTGAAAGTTGTGATTTATAAGTCTGACACACCATGGTAACTCGTCATCATTTTCTAACTTTTCAACTCAAAACGTCTCGTATTTCCCTGGAAGAGTTTAAGTTGGCATATATTATGTCAAGAATCTTGTAAGATTACATAAAGTGAAACATTTCACCTGTAATCAAACGTCAAACATTGTTCGTTGTACACTTACCTTGCATCATAATTTTTTGTTCATCTAAGTTCATTTTTAATTTCGGGACGAAATTCTTTTAAGTTGGGGAGACTGTAACATCTCGTATTTTCGTTATATTAAAAGTTAACTTTGTTAAATCTTAAAAGGGCTTTTTATGCCATTTTAAAACTTTGAGGTTTGTTATACATAATAATTAATTTGGTGATTAACAAATTAATTTAATAATGAATAATAATAACATTATAAGTGTTATAATGTTTACTTATTATTATAAAATTTAAGATGATAATAATCTTAACTAAAATAATTATAATAATAATAATAATAATTTTAACAATAATAATAATAATAATAATAATAATAATAATAATAATAATATAATAATAATAATAATAATAATAATAATAATAATAATTTAAATAAAGGTTAAACATTAAAACTTAAGTTAAGGGGGCTTTAGTGTCACTTTATAAACTTAAAATAAAAGTTTATACATAAAATAATGGAAGCTCTAAACTTCAGGGACCAAAACTGTAATTATTTCCAAACCAGCCCCCCACCCCCGCTTTTCCGGCAACCTCGCCGGCCTAACTCCGGCCAAGTCCGGCGAGGTACCAAAACCCGCAAAACCTTATCCGTTTTATTTCCAAATTATACCAATCGCTTCGTGAACACAATTCGAACCTCGTTATGAACTTTTAATGCGTTTAAACGTCGGTTATAAACCCGATCGAGTGGATAACCGAAACCTCTTAAAACTCCATAGCCGTTTGTGCATTAAGAAGCAGTAATAACTCGATTAAACGAACCTGAACAATCATCTAACTATTCCGAATCTTTCACACCATTCAATTGCACCTAAAAACACACAAATCAAGTGTTCGATTACCCCTTTCGTCGCGGACCTGCAACTCAACCAAATCCACCTTCCAAGCTTCAAGTGTTGAAATTGGAAAGGTTATTTGCATCAAGGGCATCACAGGAAACAATCTGAAAGTTTAATTCGTTTATCATTGAGGATTGCTCATCCCTTGGGTACCCACAACCGCGACCTATTCATCGACTTGTTCATCGTTGAGTCCATCTTCAATTCCAACGAAATAAGGTAATTATATACATGTATCTGCTCGATTAAGCATGGGGAACAAAAGCCCCATGGTTAATTTGGTTATTAACATCGAATTGAAGTTCAATTTTGGATTTGAATAAGCTAGGGTTCATATGTGATTTGGGGGTTTTTGCTAATTTGGTATTTAAGAATTAAAATCCGTATTCTATCGCGACTTAGAGCCTTGGTTTACTGGTTACACACGCGCATGATGAACCTGAGGTTCCGGGTTCGAACCCGGGCACCCTCATTATTTTTTAAAATAGCTTTTTCAGCTTTAAATTAATTATAGAAAATTTCTAAAAATTATAAAAATCATTTTTGTAAACCTTGTTTATTTTTAAAACCATCAAATAATTTTCTGTAATTTTTCTTTAAATTTTAATATTTATAAAACAATATAACAAAGGTTATTTTTGATTATTTCATTTAAAATGGACTTTAAATTATGGTTTAAATTAATAAATTATTATTGGTCCAAATGTTACTTTTTAATCTTGTTATTTTAAATAATTATAGAAATTATTTACACTTTATACTTAATTTTATCCGTTATTATAAAAACTTAAATTACGTTAAATTATCTAAATGATATAATATATTTTTTTTCACTGAATTAAAATACAAGAGATTCTACTATTAAATTTTACTTATATATAATATTAAAAACCCCAAATTGTTATTGAAACCCTAGTTCACATTTTAACCATCAATCTTATTATCAAAATTTAAACCTTGCGAATATATATACGTATTTAGGTGACTTGTGACGATTCACGTTGGAACAACGCCTATTATTATTCTTATTAGTCGTCATACTTATACTTATTTGTCATGTGAGTTTTCCTTGCCCCCTTTTACTTTATTTCACACCATTTTGGGGTGAAACATGATACTTATACATTACACACTTATAAACGTTTGAGACTTGTAAAGCACTTGCAATTCATCTTTATATCTTGTCATGGTTATTTGTATGTTGTAAGTGATTATATGAGATACATAGTTTGTTACAATCATTAACTATTGCTAGCCTGGCGACGTCTTAGATCTTTGGGCCTGACAAGCCTATTTGGTGCTAAAGTCGATGTATTGCCGACTCCTAGGAGCCGTATGCTTGTGCACTAGGGAACCAAATACACTTAGCCAATCTTATATACTTGTAATCAAGTCGAGGTTTGATTGTGAAGATATGTGTTCTATAACCTTACTAGCTTATAACCTATGACATGAATTGCAACTTATAATCTTTTCGTATTATGTATGAAAACCTTGGAAACTCACCAACTATTTTTAGTTGACCTTTTATTTTTATCATGTTTCAGGTAACCCCGAGTTTAAAGTGGTCTTTTGAAGCTTGCAATAAAACTAGAATGTGGACCTAGTTAAATAATGAAATGTTATGTTATGTTTGATATTTGCTTGAATGTATTTCGTGATTGAGACTTATGTTGTAATTCCTGTTGAAACTATTAATTTGAATATTTACATTTAAACATAGCGTTATGTGGCTGTGAACAATCGTATTCCTCACACCTCGACGTTTCCGCCGTCTAGGTTGGGGTGTGACAAGAAACTGAAAAAGTGCTCTGAAAAAGTGATTAATAAATTCTTAGAGTCAAAACCTTATTTATAAGCAAACACATTAATTTCTTTTATTAATTATGTTGGGCCCACTTCCCCTTTATCCCGTTCCGTTTATCAAGTTTATTCCGAATGTATCACATCTTCCGCAGAACATCTGTGGAACCTTAACATCTGCGGATGTCTTAACATCTGCGTATGCCTTAGCTCAAATGCAATACCTCTTGTTACTAGCACATCCGTAGTTTACCAATCCTACGATTATGCAGTTACACTGTTACTGTTACTTCTGCTGAAGCAGAAATTTCACTATTACTTCTGCGGATGAGAAGTGTTACTGAAACTTCTGCGGATGCAGAAATTTCACTGTTACTTCTACGGATGAGAAATATTACTGAAACTTCTGCAGAAATTAAAGTTTTGTTAAAACTTTAAATGTATGATATCTACTAAGTAGAATCATGTGTTGATATTGGACATTGTTGACGTTGTTTGCATGGCAATTACATACAAGAAGGCAAGTGTCCTGTATCCTGCATTCAAGTTAGTGCTCAAGTTCCAATTCCTTCAAAGTGAATTGGCAGCTTTTATTGATTTTTCATGCATGAACTACTCCCCTTAAATTTGTGATTAATGTTAAACTGTTGCATTCATTATAAATTTATGTTGGAAATAGGCATGAAAGACTTATGACAGTCTAAATGAGATGAAATCAGTTAAGGGGACAAATTAAACAACTGATTTAAACGATACAAGCATGCATATATATATAGAGGGATCATACTATGACTCTAGGCTTCTGCTGATGTTGATTATTTGAATATGTGTTGATCTGTTGCACACCTGATTGTAAGTATATCGGTCTACTTAAATTCATACATGAGCAATGTATCAACTAAGCATGTTGTTTATCATGTTTTGAAGTTTGTTAATCAATAACTGTTGTGTGCTCCACATTCAACTCTCATTAATGTTTGTCCTCCGTAGGTGAGGCAAATCACCACTTTTTCACACTTAGTGACTATGTACATTAAGTTATAAGTTCTATCTTAAGACATATTACAGTCACATTAATGCTTTGATGTTGAAGCTCTTTGAATTGATGTACAATTGATCACAAGTGATTCTTTTGAGAGCTGAGATATGATATTCATAGTCACCAGGTCTTTACTTTTGTAAAACAGAGGTGAACTTAACCCAGGTCTTTGTTTACACAAAACAGAGGGAGAATGAAGATCACACTCTTGAATCATATTCCCAGGTCTTTGTTCACACAAACAGAGGGAAAATGAATTTGCAAAGATAGATGATTATAAAGTATTTTACATAGTGTGCTTTTGTAAGTGATTTGATCACATCAGGAGGTGACTTACTTTCCTGATCCTTAAAATGGAGATCCCACAAACAGTTACCTGTTTCATTTAGTTTGGCATGCTTTTAGCTTAGTTTCCACTCAAGATGAACCTACTCACATATCAAAATGTTACAAGTCAGTTTGAATTGTAGTTAAAGAAAGCCAAGCAAAGTGTACTATTATTTCCCTTACATATGACATGCACATACATTATATCAGACAATTATATCATCCCTAACTATTACTCTACATAAGGACAGTCACATGCTTTTAAGAATTTAATCTAAGTTAATCATCCCCAATTATTCTATCAAAAAGTTAAATCTAACAGAATCAAAGGCTTTAGTGAACAAATCAGCAAGCTGATTTGTTGTGTCCCCTTTGATTAACTTGATTAAACCCTTTTCTGAACAGTCTCTCAGAAAATGATATCTGATTTCAATATGTTTTGTTATACTATGTTGAACTGGGTTAGCAGTTATAAACATAGCAGCTGAATTATCAATATGAATTAGTGTTTGAAGGAAATTGTAACCATAATCAAGCAATTGGTTTTGCAACCAAAGTACTTGAGAGCAACCAGCTGAAGCAGTAGCTGAAGCAGCTATGTACTCAGCTTCAGCTGTGGACACAGATACATTAGTTTGCTTCTTGCACTGCCAAGAAACAAGTCTTGGTCCCAGAAATTGACATCCACCAGTTGTGGATTTTCTGTTATTGTTGCACCCTCCGTAGTCACTATCTGAATATAAGTAAAGACTGAAATCTCCATATTTTGGATACCACAATCCTAGAGCTGGTTTGCCTTTTAGATATCTGAATATTCTCTTCACAGCATTCAGATGAGACTCCTTTGGGTTTGATTGATACCTGGCACAAACAGACACAACAAACATTATGTCAGGCCTACTGGCAGTTAAATACATTAAGGATCCGATCATTGATCTATACAATCTTTGATCTACTGATTTTCCAGCAGGGTCGGGCATAATCTTGTCTATTGTTGAGGCAGGTGTCTTGCATAAAGTTGTATCAGCAAGATTGTACTTCTTTAGAATTTGATGAATGTACTTTTCTTGATTGATAAAAATGCCATCTGTTTTCTGATGAACTTGTAAGCCAAGGAAGAATGTCAATTCTCCCATGGAGCTCATCTGAAATTCAGATTTCATTAACTCTTCAAAGCTTTGACACAGTTTCTTATTGGTTGATCCAAATATTATGTCATCTACATATATTTGAACCATGAAAAGATCTTGATGTTCTTGTTTGAGGAAGAGTGTCTGATCAATGGTCCCTCTTTTGTAGCCATTCTTCAGTAGGAAAGATGACAATGTGTCATACCACTTCCTTGGTGCCTGATGAAGTCCATATAAAGCTTTATCTAGCTTGTATACTCTAAGTGGATAGTCAGGATCCTCAAATCCAGGGGTTGAACCACATATACTTCTTCATCAATTTTCCCATAAAGAAAAGCACACCTGACATCCATTTGATACACTGTGAACTTCTTGAATGAAGCATAAGCTAGAAAGACCCTGATAGCTTCAATTCTTGCAACTGGTGCAAAAACTTCATCATAGTCTATCCCTTCTTCTTGAGTATATCCTTGAGTAATAAGTCTGGCTTTGTTTCTCACGATTATACCCTTGTCATCCAGCTTGTTTTTGAAGAGCCACCTTGTTCCAATTGGATGCTGACCTTGAGGCAAGTCTACAAGGTTTCACACCTTTTGTTTTCTGAATTGTTGTAGTTCTTCTTACATAGCCTCAATCCAGCTATTGTCCTTTAGAACAGCTGTAATGTTTACAGGAACTGTCTGAGAGAAGAAGCAGGTGAACAAGCAAATATTTGCCACTCCTCCTTTGCTCCTTGTAGTTCTTGCATTCAGATCTCCAATGATATTATCTGATGGATGAGACTTGTGAATTCTGCTTGTTGAAACAGCATCAACTGGGATTGTTGACTCTAAGTTTGAGAAACCCATTGAAGCAGATGGATTCAGCTGTGATGTTGAATCTATGAAGTAATCAAGGGGTTCATGGTCAATAGGATCAGCTTGAGCTTCAGTTGCTGCATGTTCTTCTTCCGCAGGAAGTTCTACGGAAGAATTTTGTTGTTCCGTAGGAGTAACAGCAACATCTACGGAAGCATTTTGTTCTTCCGTAGAAGTTACAACACCATCTATGGATGGACATTGTTGATCAGCTGGCAAGTTTTGTTGATTCAACACATCCTCTCCATCCCTAGGATCAGTGGTTGAAACAGTATTTACATCTACGGATGATGGTGCATCTGCGGATGTATTTACATGAGCTGCGGATGAAGGACTTGCTTCTCCGGATGCATCTTCATGCTGCTGACTTGATTCTTGCTGTGGTGCAGTTGAAGGTTGTGCCCTTGGTGGGTCAGCTGTCAGTGGCACTTCATTCAAACTTGGAGGAACAAATGGATAGCATGTATCAGTAGAACCTGCATTGATCAGATATCCAGTGTTAAATGATTCAGTTAATGCATCTACATCAAATAACCAAGATGATCCTTTTACAGTTGTTGTAAACATGGATTCATCAAAAGAAACATTGGGAGTCTCTTCAACAATGTTATGTTCTGGAATATAGACTCTATATGATTTAGAAGTGGATGAATATCCAACAAAGAAACCATCATAGGCTTTTTCAGAAAATTTTCCCAATTGTTCTTTAGTATTTAATACAGACACATGACACCCAAAGCTCTAAGATATCCTATAAAAGGTTTCCTTTTAAATAAGAGGTCATAAGGAGTTTTATTATGTTCTTTGACAATTAATGTCCTATTTTGAACATTGCATGCTGTATTCACAGCTTCTGCCCAGAATGTGATGGGCAACTGAGAACCAGCTAGCATTGTTCTGGCTGCTTCTATGAGAGTTCTATTTCTTCTTTCAGCCACTCCATTTTGTTGTGGAGTTCTTGGTGCACTGAATTGTCTTGCTATGCCTTTATTCCTGCAAAAAGAATCCAGATCAGCATTAACAAATTCAGTCCCATTATCACTCCTGAAAATTTTAACTTTTAAATCAAGTTGATTCTCAATCTTGATCACAAAGCCCATTAATATTTCAGATGTTTCACTCTTATGTTTTAAGAAAAATACTCATATGAATCTAGTGAAATCATCTACTATCACCAAGCAATATTGGCTTTTTCCAATGCTCATCACATTGGTTGGACCAAAGAGGTCCATGTGAAGCAATTTGAGTGGTGTAGTGTTAGTGTTGATTATTTTGGATTTATGAGACACTCTATGTTGTTTTCCTTTGTAACATGAAGAACAATGATTTGAATAATGAAATTCTTTCTTTGGTAATCCAATGACCAAGTCATTTTTTACCAATTTATTCATGTTTTTCATGTTGGAATGAACAAGCCTTCTATGCCACAATTGTGATTCATCTTCTGAAGACTTAGATAGCAGGCATGTCTCATGGCTTGTGAGTGATATGTTGTTCATATCCAAAACATAAGTGTATCCTTTTCTTGATGCATTAAGAAGGATCCATTCTGCTGGAACTGCAAAACCTGGCTTAAGAATATAACAATTAGTGTTATCAAATAGTGTTGTATAATTTTGATCATAAATTTGAGATACACTAAGTAAATTATATTGCAAATTTTCACAGTAATTCACTTTTTCAAATGTTAGTACACCATTTGTTACCATTCCTTCACCAACTATTTTACCTCCCTTCTTATCCCCACCAAATGCCACATAAGAGGCATGTTTATGTTTGAAGTCATGGAGAAGAGAACAGTTTCCTGTCATATGTCTGGAACAACCACTGTCAACATACCACTTGTTGTCAGCTCTCCATGATTGTTCCTACATAGAATAAGAAATCAATTAGAATTGACAACCAAAGCTTTAATTGTCTTGGGTTTGCCAGATGTGTCTACAATAGTTACTCCTTCATGAATTAATCTTGAAGTTCAATATTAATTGATTCTTTTTGAATTGATGGTGGTGAGGATGATTCTGTTTAAGATGATTCAGATTTTTGGATGGCTTCTTGCTTATCTGATTCTTTCTTCAACTTATCTTGTTTTGGTTGATATTTTGATTTTGAGATGCCCCTAAATTTCTGAAAGTTACTTCATCTTTCAATTTTGATTGAGGTACAGGAGTTCCTCTTTCAAAATTATCAAAGAAACCATTGATCACTTCAGTCTTCTTATCTGACAGATCCAACTTTTTGTGAGGTGTTTTAGACTGAATTGGCGCTTTCTTCTTCAAAGGCTTATCCGCAGCAGAGGATCTTTGCTTTGATTTTTGTTGTTCTTTCTGCATCTTTGATTCTTTGTCACTTTCTAAAGACTGAGAATCTGATTCAGATGATTCAGCATGTGACTTCTTTTTGCTCTTTTTCTTGTTCTTCTTGTTGAAATAACATTCCTGGTGGAATGATTATTTTTGTCACATATTGCACAGTGTTTGTTGAAGTAGCAATCAGAAGTCATGTGATTGTTCATATTGAATATGGAACAATAGCTGCTGAAGTAGCAGTCATCTGTATTGTGATTCTTCATATCACACCATTTGCAATATTTATCTTCCAAAGTGTCTTCAGATTCAGACTTCTTTTTCTTGTTCAGCTTGTTGGGCTTCAACTCCTTTCCTGATGGATCACTTGATTTCTTCTTGCTTTTGCTAGGAGCATCATCAGCTGATACTTGATTACCTTTGACTGCTTTTTGTTGTTTGAGATCCAATGTTGTCTGTGCATGTTTGTTGGCAGTCCTTTTTACCTCATCTGGGGATTCGGTTTTACTCTTTCCCGGCTTCTCTACGGATTCAGTAGTTTTTCCCTTCCGCAGATGTTCTACGGACTTGGCTGATTTTGCCTTCCGCAGATGTTCTACGGACTCATCAGATTTTGACTTCCGTAGATCTTCAACATTTGAGTTTTTCTTGTGCTTGGTTGAAGTTTGTTGCTTCTTACCTTTATCTGAGTGGGGTAAAGGTACCTCCTTACTTTTGTGAAGGTTCATTTCTTCAATTCCTTCATTCAGTTTAGCAATCCTCTTGCAGATAGTCTTCAGCATGTTTCGTTGCTTGGAGGATATTGCAGCTTTGATTCTTCAAGAACTTTTGGAAGACCAGTTTCAACTTGAACATTCTTACCAATGTTCAGTTGATCAATGTTATGTTCATCAGAATCATCCAAGTCATCATATTTATTATAATCAAAATCTGAGTCATTATGTTTTAGTGATTCTGATTCAGAAGATTCAGTTTCACTCACCTCAGCTTCATTGTTAAAGTTTATTTAAGTTGTTTTTATGTCAATTTTGGTGCTTGGCACAAAATGGTTTGACAATGTGTTTGTCATTATTTCAGGTAGAGTTGTGTAATTATCATTTATAGGTGGTGCAACAGCATTATAACCCAACCCATACCTATTTTTTTGATTCAATATGAGAGTTTAACAACTTCTCATATTGCTAAGATGATAGTTGAAACTTCTGAAGTTTCACTTCAGTAGATGCATAATCAGCCATGGATTTTGTTAAGGAAGTGGTTAGATGCTCAACTTGGGCTTTGAGGCTGTAATTTTCAGAAACATATTTTTCTAAATCCTTTTGCAAAGAACTAATTTTGATTTGATATAATTTATGTTCTCTTAAATGGGATTCATTTAAAATCATGGTTTCTTTTACTTTATCAGCCAACTGTTGAGCATGGACTCTATAACGTTCAACTTCCTCAACACATGATAATGAACATAACATGTCTCTTACCTCTCTGGTCATTGGAGGGACTTTGTTTTCCATATGAGCCATTAATTCTTGATTCTCTTCCAGGACTTCCTTCTCATACATACTCCAGTCACATGTTCCATCTTAAAGTATGATCAGACCAGATTCCTTTGAATTACTCGGACCTGCTGATTCATTTGTGGTTGGTGGGGATGTGTTTTGTCAGCTGAGGTTGTCTGAGCGGAGATTTTTGAGAGGTTTGTTGTTGATGCTGATACTGCTGATGCTGATGCTGATGCTGTTGCTGCTGATGCTACTGAGATGATTGTTGATTGCATTATCTAGAGAAGTGTCCATAGAGATTGCACTTGAAGCATCTGACTTTGGACTTGTCAACACCAAGCTTTGATGTTTTACTAGCTGCAGCTAGATTCTTGTTTCTCCTTAGATATTGCTTAGCTCTGTAAGCAATCATTGTCATCTGCCATTGTAGATCCATCTCTTCCACTACATCAGGAGGTAGTTCTTCCAAGTCTTGTTGGCAAATGTTTGCTGATGTTAGTGAGCTTCCCAGGTATGCTTGAAAGCTAGAACTAAAAGCTGCAAAGGCTGCTTTTTGTTCTTCAGAATCCAATATCACAGTGATTGGTTCTGACTGATTGTTTTGTTGAGAAGATTTTGCAGTTGCTATAGTTGTCTCTCTTTTCTCAGCAGATCTTCCTTTTTCCTTTTGATTCTTACTTTGAGATGATTTCTTAGAGGGTTTAGAGGCATAGAAACTGACTTCCTCTTCATCATCACTCAAAGTACAAAAGTTATCACCATTGATGTGTTGCAAAACACATCTGTTTTCCATCCGATTTCTGTATATATTTTTAGTCTTTATTTCCCATTTTTATTAGTTTTCGGTTTCTATTTACGTATTTGTGTATTTGCAGGTATTTGTGGTTCAAGGAGCATAAATGGTTGATTTTTGAAGAATAAACAAGCATGCGAGCTAAGGAACGGAAGAAGCTTGGTCAAATGGAAGAATTCTGAAAATCCTTATCTTGGCGCGTCGCCAAGATGATGACAGGATCTGAGAGATGCGCCAAGATTCCCGCGTCAGAAATCGACTATTTTGTTTTTAGCGCGTAGCGAAGATTTTGGGGTTATTTTAGCGACGCGCTAAGATTGCTAAACCGAGAAATTTTGCCCTAGATCATTATTTAAGGTTTTATAAAAAAACCAGAGGGGGAGGCAGACGGCAGAGGTGATTGAAACAGACTTTTGAGACGATTTTGGAGCATTTGGAAGGCCAAGAACAAGATCCAAGCAAGAGAATCAAAGAACCTCGGGTGTTAATCATTCGGTTTTTAGTTTTCTTTCGTTTAATCTTTCCCTATCCATGTTTCGTACTTTTGATTTCTATTTCGTCTCTGTTTGGATGATGTTTCTTGGCTAAACTTCTGTAGCTACCTAGGTTAGATGAATATACATTGTTTAGTTTAGTATTCTTTCGGTTTTTGGATTGTACTTGTGTTTAAAGTTAATGATAATGATTTGGTTTGCATGATCAGTTATGGATGTGTATTTAGATCTGTTCTTGTGATTGATTTATTGCTTCACATGTGTCTTGGTGATTGTCTATCATATAATGGATGCATGCTAGATCGTTTGCCTTGTGTTTGCGGTTTTTAGATGATTTGGTAGACTTATTGAATCATTGAAGTAATTGATCTTGAATTGGACTAATCAAATATGCAACTAATCTTAATACTGTGAGGTTAATAGGTTATCAGGTTATCTTGTGTGATTGATTGCTAGGTTAGAGTCTCTGTGAGGAGTTCAGTCTAGTTTCCCGCTCATATCATAGTTTCCTGAGTCTGATTAGGCATTCCAGATCTATCCCCTTACCTTTAGGTATTGTGACACTCGCGCCGTGAGGTAGAGTGTCTATCGGGTGTGTTATTAGCTCTCTTGGAGAACCTGTGAGGGTAATCCACAAACCGGTGTTTTATCGGCTTATTAGGTCTATCTAGTTGCTTTCCTTGAAAGTGTCGAGGTTTCTCTAGGTTCCTTTTAAGTTAGCATCTCTAGATCCCGGTTACACAAGTCTTTCCAAAACCGTTAGAAGAACAGCCAAAACGTGTATAGGATTCTGCCTAGGTAGTGTTTTTAATCATCTGAACTCAATTCTAGTCTTTTCCCTGTGTATGTCCTGTTTTCAGTTCTTTCTAAAACAATTTAAAAACAAACCCCCTATTTTACTTTCGCTTAGTATTTTAGTCTAGTCTTAGGTAAGTTTAGTTTTCGTCTTCCATACAGAAGTCTTTGGGTTCGATAACTCGGACTTAATAGCTATTCTGCAGTCGACCGGTACACTGCCGGTTGTGTTGCTTAGGATCGAGTCTTAGTTTTATAAATTTAAAGCTTTTTAGTGTCTAGTTAGAGTTTTATTTGTTAGTTTAATTTAGTATAGTCTAGCACACATTAAAGTTTTTGGCGCCGTTGCCGGGGACTTCTTGGCGATTGCGTTAAATAGACTTACTTGATTTAATTGCTATTTGTGCTAAGTGTTTTTTAATTAGTTTGTTTTTAATTCTATTTGTTTTATTTTATTTGTTTGAGTCAGTCTTACAGTTTTAATTTTGTGTTTTGCAGGTTTATGCCCCGCTTGAGATCACAAGGACCACCTCCGGATCAAGATTTGCAGCTTGCGTTGCCCGAATTTGAGGTTGGTACTTCTTCTCTTTCTGTTTTTGATTCTACACCTTTTCCTACAGCACCTTCTTCTACTTCTTCTGCAGATTCTAGCCCACCTAGTTCACCACACACACATATGGCTGAGAATTAGACTGTTCATCAGCAAGCCACCAATGGCTTCACAGGAGTTAGCAATCCAATCACACTTCCTGCCATTGCTAATGATAACTCCTGGCAGATCCCATCCTACTTCATGACAGCTATCTCTAATAACTGTCAATTCCATGGACGCGAGGATGAGGACGCACCTGCACACATAGGTCGCTTAGAGCGAATTGGTAGAACTTTCAAGTTGCAGGGTGCGTCTGATGATGCCATTTTCTTACAGCTGTTTCCATTTTCACTTGCTGATAGAGCCACCACTTGGCTCGAATCTCATGCAGCTGGTACATTCACCACTTGGCCGGCTCTTCGTGAGAGTTTTCTTCATAAGTATTTTCCGCCGGCCAAGGCATCTAGGCTTAGAGATGAGATCCACTCATTCAGGATGGAGCCGGACGAGCCTTACTATCGTGCTTGGGAGATGTTTCAAAACCTCCTTAGTCGTTGCTCCCAGCATGGCTTGTCCGAATGGGCTTTAGTTGAGAAATTTTATAATGGGTTGAATTATGAAACTAGGGCTAGATTCGATACTTCTGCGGGCGGGCACTTAATGGGTAAGAAAAACGTGAATGAATGTAATGAAATGTTTGAGAGTTTTGCCCAAGCAGAACATGAGCAGCGGTCTGGAAACAGGAATTCCAGTCCTGCTACTAGTACCTCATCCAGAGGAGTTCACCATGTCACCATGGATACTAGTGTGGCTGCTGCTTTTGATAGTCTAGTTCGTGAGGTGAGAGAGTTGAAGAAAAAGGTTGATAGGTGTGAGCTATGTAGAGGTGACCATGCCACTAATGAGTGTCCTCTGATAGGTCAAGAACAAGCTAGCTATGTTAATAATTCTTATAACTCCGGTTGGAGAAATCAAAACAATTCTAGCTGGCGTTCTTCAGGTGCTCCCCCAGGTTTCCAACAGGGTTCTAGTCAAAACCAGGGACAAGGTAGTGGTCAGAATCAAGGTGTTAGTCAGGGTAGTGGAGAATTAAGTAGGATAGAGAATCTGTTAACTTAATTAGTGGTCAAAGATGCAAAAACACAACAGATTCTAGCTGAGCATGATATTCTTCTAAAAAACCAACAGTCAGCTTTCCTAGATCTCCAGAGGACCGTAGGGGACATAGCTAGAAGGTTAGATGAGAGGCCCCCAGGTCAGTTACCCGGTAATACTCAACAAAACCCGAATGCACATGTTAAAGCCATTACTACTAGGTCGGGTAGGAGGTTAGATGAGGTTAGAACTCCTATAGTTGAGGAAGTTGTGTTTGAGAAAGATGAGAGAGAGGTAGTTGAGAATCCCTCTGGGGATAAGGTTGTTAAGAAGACTAGTGTGTTTGAGCATTCTCCTGAGATTGACCATTCCCGTCTCCCGTTTCCTGATAGGCTTAAACATCAAAAGTATGAAAGGGATTACATGCACTTTTTAGATCTCTTTAAGCAATTAAAGGTCAATCTCCCGTTCATAGAAGTGATTAAGTGGATGCCTAGGTATGCGAAATTTCTGAAGGATCTCCTAAAGAATAAAAGCAAACTAGGTGAGATTTCAAGTGTCTCTTTGTCGGGTGAGTGTTCTGCGGTGGTTATGAACCAACTACCGGAGAAATTGGCAGATCCCGGGATTTTCACAATCCCGTGTCTGTTTGGTAGTGAGGTTCAATGCCACGCGTTGGCGGACTTAGGAGTTAGTATTAACCTTATGCCTTATTCCTTGTATGAGAAATTAGGTTTAGGTGAATTGAGTCCAACGCGCATGACACTTTCCCTTGCTGATAAATCTGTTAAGCACCCACGGGGAATTGTAGAGAATTTGTTGGTGAAAGTTGGTAAGTTTGTATTTCCCGTTGATTTTGTGGTTTTAGACATGGAGGCTGATGAACGTGTTCCTATTATCTTAGGTCGACTTTTTGTGTACTGCTAAGGCAAATATTGATGTGTTTAGGGTCAGATCACACTTGACGTAGGAGAAGAGAGTGTTGTGTTTGAGGTAGCCAAATCAATTAGGAGTCCTAGCATTCCGAAAGAGTCGGTTTCCTTGATCAATTCTTGTGAGGTGGTTGATAGGAAAATGGAGAGTGTTAAGAGTATAGAGAATAATACTAAAGTTGTTTGTGTTGAGAGAGCATATTCTGTCAAGGAAGAGGAAGAATTGGATAAGATAGTTGATGAGTTTTTGAGAATTTGTGAAAAAGATGATGAGTTGTTTGCTTCTGAGTTTGAAAATTTTGTGATGATTAAGGATAGCAAATCCCCAAGTGTGGGGATGTTAGAGTTTGAAAGAAAACCGCCACCGTTTGCAAAACCCAAGTGTGGGGATTGTGATAGCTTTATTGAGTCTGAATATGGTGGGTTTTTCTTTGGTGATGAGTTTGGTTATGATGTAGTGAGCATCGGGGGTGAGCTAGGTCTTCATGATCCCCCATAAGTTGATCTTGGAAGATAGTATTTGGGTAGTGACCCGTTTGTAGAGTTTGTAGAGTTGGTTTGCTTGAGTTTTAGGTAGTTTGTGTCGGTTTTTTGTGTTTCGTGTGCTTTGTTTTCGTGTCTTGTTAAGTGTTTGCAGGGAAACGATTATTCGGTTGCAATTTGACACATGACCGGGATGCTACCAGGTAAGTTTTCCCACTTGAGTCATGTTAAAATAGGTAAAAAGATTATTGGGGTCAAAATTTGGCTAAGGCATAAAAATTTTCGAAACCTTCTGAAAAAAGTGCAACGTCGCGTTACGCTCCAGGTTGGTCTTGATGTTCTCGCGTAGCGCGAGGGTCCTCGCGTGTCGCGCCGTACTTTGCCTTAATCCCTCGCGTTACGCGAGGGATCCCAGGATTTTCAAAATTTTTATTTTATTTTACCTAAACTTGTGTTCCCCTGTTTGTTGAGTCAGATTGTTTATTTTTATTGAGTCTGTTTGATGCTGTGTTTGCCTGGTAGAGTGTTTGTTTTGCAGATTTGGAATAATTCACCCGTACTCAATCTCCATTCGGGTGAATATATCCAACACTTTTTAAGGAGGCAACCAGTGATTCCTGATCGCGAATGAAATGCTATACGATCAGAGGTTTTGGATTCAGACTGTGCACAAATGGAATCTGCTTATTACCAGCTAATTCCTTTCCAAAACTCTTCTTATTTATGTCTTTCTTTTTAATTTCCACATTGAGGACAATGTTAAATTTAAATGTGGGGATAGGAAGACATGTGTCTTAGGTTTAATTTAATTGAGTTAGTCAGCCTTTAATATTTGAGTGTGTTTAGTTAGTTTTATTACTTTTGTCTGTTTATTTGAGTCTTAAAAAAAAGTCCCTGATTTTGATGTTTGCATATACTAAAAAATGGAAAATGATAGATAAAACCAAGTGTTTGGTTTTTCAAATAGCTTAAGGCTCATGCGTTGGTTGCGGGGGATAGTGACTCTTGCTTGCAACACCTCTGAGAATTAGGCATAATAAGGCAATGCTCAGAATATATATATATATATATATATATATATATATATATTGAGAAAAGCTCAGAAAAGATGCCAAAAGGGCACAAACAAATTCCATCTAGAGTTAGAGGGATTACAATTGGGTAGTGGGTTACGGTGGTGGAAAAAAATCTTAGAAATTTGATTTATTCTGAGCCTCGAAAGCTTGAAACGGGAATAGGTACCGAATTGTGAGACCCATAATGAATTAATCGAATACTTTAACTTAATTGCAATACGATTGGGGACCTGAATGATTGGCGGTTGGGTTTAAATGAACAAACATACCTTGTGATCGCGGTTAACACGTTAGTAAATTTTAATAAGTAATTGGACTTAATTGTTGGAAACCAGATTTAAACTTGACTATGATTCCATTTGCATAAGTCCTTTTCAGGGACGAAAAAGAGGTAAGTGTGGGATACTTGATGTGTTGCAAAACACATCTGTTTTCTATGCGATTTCTGTATATATTTTTAGTCTTTATTTCCCGTTTTTAATAGTTTTCGGTTTCTATTTACGTATTTGTATATTTGCAGGTATTTGTGGTTCAAGGAGCATAAATGGTTGATTTTTGAAGAATAAACAAGCATGCGAGCTAAGGAACTGAAGAAGCTTGGTCAAATGGAAGAATTCTGAAATCCTTATCTTGGCGCGTCGCCAAGATAATGACAGGATCTGAGAGACGCGCCAAGATTCCCACGTCAGAAATCGATTATTTTGTTTTTAGCGCGTAGCGAAGATTTCGGGGTTATTTTAGCGACGCGCTAAGATTGCTAAACCGAGAAATTTTGCCCTAGATCATTATTTAAGGTTTTATAAAAAAAACCAGAGGGGGAGGCAGACGGCAGAGGTGATTGAAACAGACTTTTGAGATGATTTTGGAGCATTTGGAAGGCCAAGAACAAGATCCAAGCAAGAGAATCAAAGAACCTCGGGTGTTAATCATTCGGTTTTAGTTTTCTTTCGTTTAATCTTTCCCTATCCATGTTTCGTACTTTTGATTTCTATTTCGTCTCTGTTTGGATGATGTTTCTTGGCTAAACTTCTGTAGCTACCTAGGTTTGATGAATATACATTGTTTAGTTTAGTATTCTTTCGGTTTTTGGATTGTACTTGTGTTTAAAAGTTAATGATAATGATTTGGTTTGCATGATCAGTTGTGGATGTGTATTTAGATCTGTTCTTGTGATTGATTTATTGCTTCACATGTGTCTTGGTGATTGTCTATCATATAATGGATGCATGCTAGATCGTTTGCCTTGTGTTTGCGGTTTTTAGATGATTTGGTAGACGTATTGAATCATTGAAGTAATTGATCTTGAATTGGACTAATCAAATATGCAACTAATCTTAATACTGTGAGGTTAATAGGTTATCAGGTTATCTTGTGTGATTGATTGCTAGGTTAGAGTCTCTGTGAGGAGTTCAGTCTAGTTTCCCGCTCATATCATAGTTTCCTGAGTCTGATTAGGCATTCCAGATCTATCCCCTCACCTTTAGGTATTGTGACACTCACGCCGTGAGGTAGAGTGTCTATCGGGTGTGTTATTAGCTCTCTTGGAGAACCTGTGAGGGTAATCCACAAACCGGTGTTTTATCGGCTTATTAGGTCTATCTAGTTGCTTTCCTTGAAAGTGTCGAGGTTTCTCTAGGTTCCTTTTAAGTTAGCATCTCTAGATCCCGGTTACACAAGTCTTTCCAAAACCGTTAGAAGAACAACCAAAACGTGTATAAGATTCTGCCTAGGTAGTGTTTTTAATCATCTGAACTCAATTCTAGTCTTTTCCCTGTGTATGTCCTGTTTTCAGTTCTTTCTAAAACAATTTAAAACAAACCCCCTATTTTACTTTCGCTTAGTATTTTAGTTGAGTCTTAGGTAAGTTTAGTTTTCGTCTTCCATACAGAAGTCTTTGGGTTCGATAACTCGGACTTAATAGCTATTCTGCAGTCGACCGGTACACTGCCGGTTGTGTTGCTTAGGATCGAGTCTTAGTTTTATAAATTTAAAGCTTTTAGTGTCTAGTTAGAGTTTTATTTGTTAGTTTAATTTAGTATAGTCTAGCACACATCACCATCATTATTTGAGATAAATGCACTTCCAGCATTTTTAGTTTCTTTGAAGTGAAAAGGTGAGACATGTGTCCTCACACTCTTTTTTCTTGATTGTTCATCCATTTCAAGAGATTCTACTTTAGCAACCAGAGTATCTAGACCAGTTGTCTTAAGATCTATGGTGTTCTTAAACATGGACACTGTCTGCTTCTAACTTTCAGGCAAAGTGTGGAGCATTTTCTTGTTGAGTTCCTCAGTAGTATACTTCAACTCCAAGATGTTCATCTCAGTAACGAGTTGCATAAATCTATGGAGTTGTTGAGGAATTGATTCACCCTCAATATGATGAAAGGTTTCATATTGTGATCTGAGGGTGTCTTTCCTGATGCTTCTGATCTCATCACTCCCTTCATAGAGAGTGTGGAGTATCTTCCACAAGAAGTTTGCTGTTTTATAGTTCTCACACCTGATTAATATCTCTTCTGGCAAAGCCATACTAAGCAAACTGTATGCTTTAATATCGACTTTAACCTTCTTGACATCATCAGGTGACAAGTCTTTTGTCCTGATAGGCTGATTCTTGTCATTATAATCCGGCCCAAGAGTGGGTGGAATATAAGGACCTTCAGTGATGGACTCCCACAAGTCAGAATCTGTGTAGTTCACATGATTCCTAAACTTGATTTTCCAGGACTTGAAATCAGCTTTTGTTTCCAACTTCTGTGGTTGATACGATCCACCAAAAGTACTCATATTTAATTGAGAGTAATAAAACAAACTTTGAATGTTGAATTAGACAAATCAATCAAAGACTCAGATCTAGTATTCAATTAATTTGAATATAGATCTAAATCAATCAAGCAATGAGAGAATGCTTGCTGAATGATAAGTCGTTGAATTAATTATTAAAAAGACAATTAAACAATTTTAATACTGATAGATCAATTGATCTAAATCAATGAGCACTTGGCTCTGATACTACCTGTGACCTGTGAATCCAAGGATCTCAATTCAGGAATTATCAGTATTAAAATAAAATCAAATCAATGATTACGGAATTATCATTAATTGACGTTTAATTGTTTTAATGATTATTGAAGAACACAAACACAAAATCACATTAAATGCGAAGGTAATAATTATTCAAAAGTATTTCATTAATTATCGTGTAATGATTACAAAAGAATAATTATAAATGACTATGAACAATGATTTCTGTGAATCGAATTAATGTTGTTGTTGATGTGACGGCGGCTAGGGTTGCACGATGATGTGATGCTTGACAGCCGTAATATTGCTCGATTATGTTCTCCCCATTCTGTTCTTTGGATGTGAAACCTAGGACTCATATTTATAGACGGTTTGAGTCAGTTAAGGAAACACAGGATCTCTTGGGATTTGATATTGATTGGTTGACTTGTTTGACTTGTTGATATTGTAATCATACAAGTGTTCTGAACTTCCGCAGGAGCCTTGTCTTCCGCAGGAGTTTTGCTCTTCCGTAGATGTCTTGGTCTTCTGTAGAAGTGTTGTTCTTCCGTAGGAACTCTGTCTTCCGTAGAAATCTTCACTTCATGCAATCCTTGATCATCCGCAGGAATCTTCACTTGTGATGTGGTCTTGTAAGAAACATATCTACGGATTAACAATAATGTTCATTCGTAGATGTTTCTTACCAATTGGTCGATTTTAGGAATCCTACCAAGTATATTGATTTTGCCTGTCAACAATCACAAAGCAACACACATATATATGGGTTAACCTATAGATTCAATGTTCGTATATATATATATATACTTGACAGTTACAATTATTAATTGCAAGACTTGATTAAAGTTCTAAGCCTATACAAAATGATCTAGACCTATACTATCTAGATCCAACATTTACTGGTGGCCAAACATGAAAGCCGATATCGCCACATATGTAAGCAGATGTTTAACCTATTCTAAGGTTAAGGTGGAGTATCAATGACCATCTGGTTTGCTTCAACAACCGGAAATTCCAGTATGGAAGTGGGAATAGATATCAAAGGATTTCATCACAAAACTGCCAAAAACTCCCAGCGGATGCGATACCATTTGGGTGATCGTGGATCGCTTGACGAAATCCGCACATTTCCTGGCAATCCGGGAGACTGACCGCATGGAAAAGTTGACTCGTATCTATTTAAGGGAAATAGTCTCTCGGCACGGTGTACCAATTTCCATTATCTCTGATCATGACGCTCGATTCGCTTCACACTTCTGGCAATCCTTACAACGATCATTGGGAACGCGGTTGGATATGAGCACCGCATATCACCCTCAAACCGATGGCCAGAGTGAGCGTACGATCCAGACTTTAAAAGACATGTTGCATGCCTGCGTGATAGATTTCGGCAGCAGTTGGGAAACTCACTTACCGCTAGTTGAGTTTTCTTACAACAATAGCTATCACACATCGATCAAAGCTGCTCCATTTGAGGCACTGTATGGGCGTAAGTGCCGATCACCTATTGTTGGGCAGAAGTTGGAGAAAGTCAACTTACCGGCCCTGAACTTGTGCACGAGATGACCGAGAAGATCGTTCAAATCCGTAACCGTATGGCAGCAGCACGTGAGTGACGGAAGAGTTACGCTGATAAGCATCGCCGACCATTGGAATTTCAAATAGGTGACAAGGTGCTTTTGAAAGTGTCACCTTGGAAGGGTGTGATTCGTTTTGGAAAACGTGGGAAACTAACCCTAGATACGTGGGACCGTTTGAGATTGTCAAACGGGTCGGCCCCGTGGCCTATCAGCTGAACCTACCCGAAGAACTCCGTGGAGTACATGATGTTTTCCATGTTTCAAACCTGAGGAAATGCCTTGTAGACGAGACTCTCGTCGTTCCGTTAGACGAGATACATGTTGACGAACAACTACGTTTCATCGAGGAACCAGTGTAAGTTATGGACCGAGAGCTCAAGACACTCAAACATAGTCGTATCCCTATCGTCAAGGTCCATTGAAACTCAAAGCGTGGACCAGAATTTACCTGGGAACGCGAGGATCAGATGAAGAAGAAGTACCCGCAACTGTTCCAGAATCAGTCATCTACCTCTTAAGATACGCAGAAACTATATTCAACATACGTTACAAACCGCTGAGCCTTGTATTCCCCGTTGAACCTCGTAACATGATGTTCTAATTTTCGGGACGAAAATTCCTTCGACAAGGGGATAATGTGACACACCGTAATTTCAGGTTAACACCATTCCGACTGTTGTCGTTATCATTGTTTGTATCGTTATCACCTAAAACGTTTACAAGCATCGCCACCGTCATCGTTAAATATATTATGTTATATAATACTAACGTCGTGAATGACCCCATTTTCAAGATAGAAAATGGTGTTTGTGGAGGATTCGGATAAACGGGATTACATAAGGAATCCTCTTAATTAATATAACTCGCCAATTTACGTCGTTATCAACCGAAACAGATTCGGGAACTCGGGGACTAAGTGCGAGGATCAAAGGTGACAAATTGCCAAACTAGGGCGGGGTATATAAACCCCTTACCAGCCCTAACTTTCATTTCTACACCCTCTTCTTCATCTCCTTCTCCACTTTCTTCTTCTCCACCTCTCTACCACATCTTAGCACCAAAACCACCTCGTTTGATCTCGTTTTCGCCAGGGAAATCGTGGCTACAGCTGAGTTAACACTTAGCAGGTAGGCGACCTTGGCTACCCTTTTCTTGCTTGTCTCACTTCTGCGAATTTAGGGTTCTGGGTGCTCGGGTTCAACCCGAGCACATGAGGTCATGTGGGTGCGTGTGTTGTCCTTCTCATGTGCATTTTACTTAGAGATATTAGAAAAGTGTTTCTGGAGGTCCTTGATGTGGGAAACTCGTGCCCGGAGCAGCTGGACGCTGATCTGCACCTCCAGCAGTCGCGAACCTGCTGTTTCACGACTGGGCCTTTCAGGCGACTGAGTCCATGCGTCTGAGTCTATCGTGCGACTGAGCGGTGCGACTAGGGTGAGTCGTGCGGCTGAGTCTATGCGTATGTGCGTGTCGTGCAATTGAATGCATGCGATTGAGAGTGTGTGCGATTGAGTCAATGCGGATGAATGTGTGCGACTGTGTGTATCGCACGACTGAAGGTCCAATCGTACGAATGAAGGTTCAGTCGTACGAATGAAGCTGATTCGTACGAATGAAGGTTGAATCGTGCGAATGGCTGTTGAGTCGTGCAAATGGGTGTTGTGTGGTACGACTGAATGCTGAGTCGCACGAAGGAGGGTTCAATCGTACGAAGGAAGCTGATTCGTACGATTGAAGGCCTATTCGTGCGGATGGAGTGTTGAGTCGTGGGTCTGGTCCTGTCGTGCGAGTGGAATTGCTGTGAGTGAGTTTTCGTCTTGTGTGCAGTGTGTTTATCGCGTGATGTTAAGGTGACATCAACACGAGTACCGTTGCTAATGACGATCTTTAAAAGTTACACTATCAAACTTTTTAATGGTATTCCAGATCAAACCAACTTAACATTTTACTATTAACAACAATCGATTTGTACCACTAATGCTTACTAAGTAATTCTCTAACAACAACAACCCTTTTACACAAATATCATCAACAATGGCAACGATTCTAATACTCGGATCTACACAAGATCCATTGCGTGCGTTTATGTGTGTGTTACCCACTACCGAACCGATACGACCCGACCCGACTAAACATTACTATTAACACTAGACACATCATTAATGCTTAACATAACTGTGAATAGGTGTTTGACCGTTCATTGTAAACAACACTTGGGAGGCTTCCATCCTACATAGTTACTACATAATCTGTGAGTCTTCACGGCACCTATTTTACTTCCTTTCCTTTTGGGGGAGAAAACATGCAAACATATTTTCATAAATGGTTTTAGTATTATTGATATCGCCTGTTACGTTAGTGCAAATACACATAACAGTCCTGACATTCTCGAACCGTTAGTAATGTGTAGCGAGGTAATTCTGAGTAGTACTACTGGGTTTGACAAACCCCGCCCGGGCTAGTCGTGCTAGCTTGATTGGAGGTCAAACGGGTGCATTATTGACCTAACATTAGTCACTGTCTGGTGAGACGTGACGGGAAGACAACAAACATATGGGACATGCGAACAGTCAGCTTAGGTTCAAAACGCTAAGTAACTTAAATATAGGCTAGCTACCTATGGATATGCTTTAATTACTTTACCATTTGAACAGTTACCAACATTTTATCTGAAATTAAACCTGTGAACTCACCAACTTTATGTTAACACACTTTAGCATGTTTTCTCAGGTCACAGGAACGCATAGGCTCATGATGCACGCTTCAGGAACGCATTCAGGACATGCATCATCAATCTTAATTTCTTGCATTGAACATTATTTTTTGATTTGGCACTTGTAACTTTCATGTATTGATTTACATTCCGTGTATACGCTTCCGCACTAATGTTTATTTCGTTTATGTTCCTCTGATTGAAGTCAAATGTTTATTTTAAAAATTCATGTAGTGTCGTTTGATATGACTGTGTCTGAGATCCTGGTTTGTCACACGCCTAACGGTAAAACCCCGTTGGTGGAAATTAAGGGTGTGACAATTTAAGACATTTGGAATTTTGATACTTTCTCCAAGACTCATTTTTATCGTTCCTCCACAGTTTGTTGACACGGTTCCCTTCATTTCGTGTGATATTTCTGTCCTTTCTTGGCATCTGGTTTCCATCCTCATTTCTCTTTCTTTTGTTGTTATCAGTCATTATGCCTTCTTCTTCATATGCAATGGCACTTAATGCGATTGCAGACTCATAGGTTTTGGGGGCAGACAATTTAACTAATTGTCGAATATGAGGGGGTAACCCCTGCACGTATCTTTTTACGCGCTTTGCTTCAGGTGTTACATGCTCAGGAAGCAGTTGAGCCATCTCATCAAACTTGGTCGTGTACTGTCGATGTGTCATGGCTCCGGCTTGTGGTTGTAAGAATTCTCTTTCAATTTAGTCCCTTTCAACTTCAGGACAAAACTTTTCCATCACCAGCTCCTTTAGTTCATTCCAGGTTAAAGTAGTAACAACTACAGGTCCTTTAGCTTGTTTAACATTGTCCCACCAAAACAATGCTTCCGACCTGAATGAGTGAGTGGCATACATGACAGCTTGCGTGGCTGTGCATCCACTAATTTCAATAACAGCTTCCATCTCATGGATCCACTGAAAAGTTGCCATGGCATCTCTTTTGCCATCAAATATTAGAGGTTCACATCCCTTGAAAGATTTGTAGGAACAACCCTGCTTAGGTTCAGTTTCCATAGCAGCATCACCATTACCATTGGTGTTATTTATATGATTATCCTGCCCATTATCACCATTACTCACGTACCCTCCAGAGGCGTTCATAACCTCGGCTATAATAGTTGGCAAAGCATCTCTAATTATACAAGCTACAGCTGCTTGGAATTGTGGTCCAGCAAATTGTTGTGACTCATGTTCATCATGATGAAGATTTTCATGATCATCGTTCGTAGATGACATGATTTGCCTTCTACTACTAGGAGGCCTACCACGACCCCTACCATGAGTATTTCCTCCTCTTGGCATAGTCAAATCCTACATGAGGGAGCAAGGATTTATTATTCACATGATGGATTATGATCCAGAACATAATAGTATTAATAGACAAGAAATAACAGTGGCCAGGTGTCATTGCTTATCTATTGCAATTATAATGTTCTAGCCATTATCCTCCATGGTTCACCAAAACCCATTACCCAATACCTATCCAATTTATAAAATTATCTTAAAGCATCTTTCTTAGTTTAAGTCTAGATACTATCTTTGTACCTAGTTCACTTAAACTACGGCTCTGATACCAACTTGTAACACCGCCCCCCAGGTCTCACCGTGGGGAGTGTTACGCATTAGATATACAGAACAGATAGGGGTTATAGAGTACATAGCGGAAGTCTAACTTTAATTATACATCAAAGTGTAAAATACATTTGTTATAATAGAAAATACCATTACATCAGTTTAACTATGCTAAAGATTCAAATCTTCAAAAACATTCTAGAACTTTATTTTCTCATAAACTAGCTCGTAATCCTTCAATCTCTGCAATTACTTGGCACCTAGGATGTGTGCCCATAAAAATAGAAAACATTTGGGACTCAGCATAAAGCTTGTGAGTTCATAAACATGGCATTCTTCAAAATTCAAAACATGTTGTTATTGACTATTGCATCAAGCAGATACAGCCATGGCAAACAGATAGGAACAGAGTAAGCACAGTATAAATTCACATAACCAGGCTATGTATACAAACTCCACTGGCTATAGCAGAATCATACAAGCAGCCTTCAAGCATCCTATCAAGCATTGCCACATATCACAGATGCTATTGATAGTCAATTCTTCAATTATTACCAGTTATCAGAACATCACATCCCGTTTTAGAAAACAGTTCAGAGGAACTTACCTCAATCAATCAAGTCAGTGATATCGTCTGCTCAGGTTCACTGCTATCAGGTATTATCCTATAGGCAAAATAACATTATTTAAGCAATATTCTAGCTAGTAACAATATTAGGGATGATTCGTTATCTTTTTCTATTGGTTGGTTTTATTCAGGCACTTTCTTTTATCCTATGTCAACCCTTTGGTACAACCCTTACTAGTTGGCATAACTCGGGCGTTTCTATCATACTCGAGCCAACCCTCGGGGTTACCCAATACCTTCCCTAATGATAACCTTAAAGTCTAATAATAATAATAACAACTCCAATACTACTAAAATAACAAATAATAATAATACTAACTATAACAACAAAATAACAATAATAATAATAACTATAAAGATGATAATAATAATATTAATAATAACTATATTAATACTAATACCTAAAATGATAATAATAATATAATAATAATAACGACTATAACAATAATTAAACATAACCTTAAACAAGGGCGTACCTGAAAACTATCTACGACAATTTGATGTAGAGTCTCCCCTACTCGCGCTCCTACTCGAGTATCAAAACGACTACTAGCAACACCCAACGGGTATTGAGAACTCGGGATTCTCTTTATATTAGAGCGTTTCCAAAGAAACTTATGTTTTAAATTCAACCTTAAGGCTTCTATTTATAAGGGAGCAGAAGGCAGGTGGAAAAGTTTCAGAGGCGATGTGAGATGAGACTCTTTTCAGAATTCGATGCGGGATGAATTGAATTGCAATTCTTACAATTGCAATTGTTTGCATAATATATTATTATTTTATTATATATTATTATATTATTATAATTAATTCAGCTGATTAACTAGTTTTTCTCTTATACTTTTAATATATAGCGTATTACGAAATTTCAAATATGTCATTGTGACGAGCTTATTTTTCTCTACGAGTCAACCTAAGTTTCATAAAAAACGGAGCAGGTTCGAATATAATATATTATTATTATATTTAAACGGTCTCTTATAACATAAAATTTCATCTAAAAACTTCAAATTTTAAATAGACAATTTATTCATTACTTACTCGTTTGACAATATATGAAATGCGAAGTTCATATGACCCAAACGCTCGGGTTGTTACAGTGATATTGCATTATGATGCATATTTGGTGAGTAACAGGCAATATTCCTTGGTCTGAGTAAACTACAAACCCTTGAATCGGGGGTGGTTCTCGGGTGGGAAAGAAATCGATGAAGTATGAGATTTTGTTTCTGCAGTGACGACTCTGTGACCCTATGGTACCATATTATTTTATGATATTTTTGGTTTATTTTTCATTTACTGATTACACAATAAGAAACCTCATTCTTATATATTTATCTTCATATTCATATCGATTATGTTTTCATTTACTATAATATATTATACATACATATTTTATAAATTTATTACAAGTCAGGATATACATACACCCATGTTGACTAATACAGTCCGTTGATTTGCAAAATATCAAATCAGTTAATTTATAAATTTTTGCGGCCCGCATCATAAAATTACAAGTCAGTCTTATGACCGTAAGTAAAATTTCATATTTTTCTATTTTTAGATTTTAATATTCATAATTTTATTTATAAAATGTTTTTATATTTTATAGTTTATTAAGTTATATTATTTTTTAAGATTAATTTTTAACTTTTATAAATATTTATTTATAAATTTAATAAATAAATTGACTCATCATATTAGATCATTTACTCATCCTTTGATTAAACGATTTAACATGATTGAATCAATTTAATTATTAAATCCAAATTATTTCTTTTCGGTTTCATTTTCTTCTATACTTTATTTAAAAATTTAATAAATAAATTGATTTATCGTATTAAATCGTTTAAGATGAGTAAAGGTTTTAATTTGTTGAATCAATTTATTTATTTAATTTTTAAATAAGTATTTTATAAAAGCGAAACATAAACTCAAATAATAATATATATTAATAAAAAAAATAAACAAAATAATCTGAATATAAAATAAGCGATGGAATAATTCACATGCAGATAAAATAAGGGGCCTACTAAAGAGACGCCCAGATGGTTATCTGGACGCCCTCTTTATGGGCCGTAAGGCTCTTCACGGGCCGTAATGACTGTCGGGCAATCAAATCAGTCATTCAAAAACGTAACGGCCCGTGAAGGTGTTCATGGTGTTAATTTTTCACGGCCCGTTAAGCGTTTCACGGCCCGTTAGCCCTTTCACTTACGGCCCGTGAACCGCTTTACGGATCCTATTTTCACCTTTAATAATTTGACGAGATATATTATTCCTCGTTTTTCATGTAATTTTGTATTTATTATGTTATTTGATATGACGTAATATTCCTCGATAGTCGTGTAATTTTGTATTTATTACGTTATTTGATATGACGTAATATTCCTCGATATTCGTGTTAATTATGTGACGGGATGCAATATTCCATGTGAACTACTATATAAACGTTAGTTTATAAATTCATTTTATTATTCAAATTTCTACGATAAGTTTGAAATAATATTTAACGTTACGATGTCTTTCTGGGATAGCAACTATTTATTCGGTTCGGAACCTATCTATTACCCTGAGGAGGGTTACGGTTATTACGATGAGGGTGCTTCAAACTATTTAGGACAGTTCGCGTCCAATTACGACGGGAATGACGGCGGCGATGACGGGGGTGATAACGGTGGCGATAGCAGCGGTGATAATGACGGTTTTGGTTCCGGTAAAAGAGGTTTATACGACACGAATCAGGTTATAAGATATATCATATTTAATTTTACTTTCATTTAGTAATAACTAACTAAAAATATAAAATTTATTAGGTTTTCTCATCTCGTGAAGAATTAGTTGATTGGGCAAGTAACGTAGAGCGAGAAAATGGGTTTGTTATTATCACCAAACGTTCAAAAAGAAATTCGAATGGTGTGGTGGTTAAAATTTGGTTGAAATGTGATCAGAGTGGTGTATATAAGGGAGCATCCACTCTAAGAAAAAGTGGCACGAAAAAACAAACTGTCAATTTGAATTGCAGGGTAAGTACGAGATGAAGAGAGATGGGTGGATTATAGTTGTTGTGGACGATACTCATAACCATGAACCTGCTGAACACCTGGAAGGACATGCATACGCAATGAGGCTCACCGAAAATGAGCTTTCTGCTGTAAAGAATCTGACCGAGCAAAATATTGACCCTCGAAACATTCTAGGCACGTTGAGGGAACAAAATCCCAATAACGTGTCTGTGTTACAAACCATATATAACGCTCGGGCAAAAATTAAAAAGTCCACCAGAATTGGTGAAACCCCAATGCAGGTTTTTTTTCTATACTACAACAACATCAATATATTTACACCCCTCACATAGATGAATCGACAAATACCATCGACGGGGTTTTTTTATACATCCCACATCTCACACATTATGGCGTGCGTACCCACACATGTTGATGATTGATACAACTTACAAAACTAACTTGTATAAAATGCTATTTGTTCAAATGATTGGTGTGACATCCACCCTGAAATCTTTTTCTGTTGCTCACGCATTCATTGATTATGAGCGTGAAGCCAACTTCAGATGGGTGTTAGAGCAACTAAAAGCAACGCTGAAAGAAAAGTGTATGGAGCCCCGTGTTATACTAATCGACCGAGACCTCGCTCTGATGAAAGCGTCAGAAGAAGAATTTCTGAGTGCTGTTCGATTACTTTGCAGATGGCATATTTCAGAAAATATTGCTAAACATTGCAAGGCGATTTTTTCAAATGAAGAGTGGGGTGCTTTTGAGCATGTGTGGTCGGTACTTATTAACTCTGCAACGACGGACATATACGCTTATAATTACGACCGCCTTTATCGCATATTAGTGTCCAAACATTCAAGTAAGTTTTGTAGTGTTATTCTTAAAAATATATGTATATTTACATAAAAATAACTATATTTTTTTAAATAGGAGTGCTGATGTACCTAAAAAATAACTGGTTGGACCCTACAAAAAGAGATTTGTGTCGGCGTGGATAAATTTTTATGGCGTGAGTTGGATTGGATGAAAACAAACATAGGTACGCTGCGATATTTCCTGATATAAATGAAATAAGGGAATCATTAAACTGGAACGGCTTAGGTGCAGCTCCCAAAAAAAATTGGATGACAGTGCCACCTGCTACAATCCTTATTGCTAACAGGTTTCGAGTGGTTATAATTTTTATATCTATCAGCAACTCCGCTACTTTTTTCCCGTTCTGGTTATCTTCTCGTGATATCAGTGAACATCATATGATTTCAATTGCTTATGTTCAAGATAACCATTTCATTAGAATTCGATTAGTGGGTGACTATCCAATGCCTGTTCCGAGCAAATATTGTTACTTGTACAAAACAGAAAACGCTAATGATTGGGAGGTTATATACGGAAGCCGATTTCAAAAATATCTCGAACTAAGGCCCGTAGACCCGGTTGAACGTATAGATTTAGTATAATTTACACATTTTTTATTTAATTTATCAATTTTGTATTTAATTATTTTTAATGTAGTTAATCAAGAATCTCCAAGTCGGATTAATACGTTTCATCATACATCATCAAACAAACATTTAAACGTCATCCAAAATACGTTATAATATATCAACAAAATTTATCAAGTTTTTTACATGAAAGCTAAATAAAACAATACAGGCCTACTATCTATGCCTGATCACCACCACCAGCATCCTCCTCATCAACACCAGTAGACTCCTCGTCATCACCCCCAGGTCGTCTGACAAACGGAGGCAACTCTGGCTGAGGGGGGTCGATACTTTCGCGAGTAGCCCAAATGCTGTACAGATCCACCATCCATACAAGCAAGGCGTGGGACCGGCGCGCCAAATGGAGTGACTCCGCCATAAACTCCCTCGTCGGTGTAATCTGCCGAATGATAGTCTTAGCAACAGGCAGTACTGGCAGTGGGCCGGGTGCTCTGGCGTGTGCCTGCGGCTGCGGCTGCGGCTGCTCCTCCTCCTCACCACCTCCCGCCATAGGCTTCCAGATGGTCTGACCACCGTCAGTGGACCATCGAAGTTCATCGTCAAATTTGGCGGCAATCCCCATGACCATGACGGTCTGTCGGCCCAAAATCCTAGGCGGCGTGTCCGTCGTCTGCCTCGCAATTAAGGCGTCCGTAAAAAACCCTAAGCGCGAGGCAATGACGGTTATGTAAGAGCCGCAAACAATGAGCAGACAGCTCTTAATAAGCCCAAACTCGTCATACAGATATTATGACAACAGCTCAAGAACGATATCGGGAGACTTTTGGAATTTCTTTTAACCATTTTGCGGCTTGGATCTTTTATAAAGATCAAGAAGATTAAAAATTATGTGTTTTTAAATAAAGTGTACTAATAAACATTTATGTTTTAATAAAATATTTATTACTGTTCTACATTATACGTCTAGAATACAGTTCGTCTGCCATAAATCTTCGAAATCTAAAGCAAGCATCCTGTAAGCTTGTAAGGCCCCGTTCCCGGGCACCTCACAGTTGGTCGTTCACAGCATAAAACATACATAATATAAATTTAAGCAGCGGAATCAATTTGACAAAAACCCATTCACTCATTATAAACACTGTTGTTAAGCAATACATTCTAGTTCATGGGTCACAAAATGATTCGTCGAATGAATTACAAAACAACAGTATTGTCAAAACATAAATGGATGTCAGTCTCGCCGCCAAATAGCCATCCCCGTGTGCCATCAGCAACAACCTGTTACCTGCCAACTGGAAAATACATAAAAGTCAGCATTGCTGAGTGAGTTCTAGTTTTGTAATTAAAATACTTTACTTTTCATTTCAAACCGTTCATTATTCATATGTGATCACATGTAACCCGATCGCCATATATTGTCACCGGACTTCCGTCAGGCACCGTCAGTCTAATCATTTTCTTACGACATACGATATTCGCTTCATGGGTTGCTAACCAATCCATCCCTAGTACTACATCAAATCCACCTAGGGGCATCACATGTAATTTAGCAACAAACCTATGACCTTCTAACTCTATGGCACAGTCCTCTATCATATTTGTAACCCTAGTGGACTTACCAATAGCAGTCTCTACGTCAAAGGGCTCATCAATGCATTTACTACTAAGGGCAGTTTAGCACAGAAATTGGTAGAAATAAAACTCCTACTAGCACCAGAATCAAATAACACAGAAGCAAGAGTTTGATTTACTAGAAACGTACCTGACACAACATCGTGGTCCGTCCTAGCCTCCTCCCTGGTCATGGTGAAAGCTCTGGCACTTGCCTTCTGCCCTTCAGCCCCGGCCGTCTTCTTCGCCCCGGAACTCTCCACCCTTGGCTTTCTGCAGTCTTTGCTCATATGGCCCGCCTCACCGCAGGTGTAACACCTCAGCTCCTTACAGTCTTTCAAGATGTGGCCCGGCTTCCCGCACTTGAAACACACGTTGAGCCCTATTCTGCACTCATCCGTATGCTCCTTCCCGCACTTGCCACACCTTTTAGGCCCTTAGCTTGATGACCCCACCCTACGGTCATCCCTCCTCATCTTCTTGTTGTTCGGGGTAAAACCAGCACGCCCGAACCGTTTTCCATTCCAGTTTCGATCACCACCGCCCGCCTTTTTCACCTCCGCATCTGCTATCTCCCTTTCATCATAGAGTCTCCCAGCCAAATCCACTGTCGACCTAAAAGTGCTTGGTCGGGCAGCAATCATGTGCCTACGAATGTCGGCTGGCAGCCTCTAAATGTACCGGTTAATCTTTTGAGATGCCGGTGTCACTTGATCCGGCGCTAGCCTAGCCATCTCATTGAATTTGGTAGTGTACTGTTGGTGGGTCATGGTTCCTGCCTCGAGTTGTAGGAACTCTGCAGGATCGATTATGGGTGGTTTTTCTCTCAACTCACTTTGAACAACACTCAGCAAGTAGTCTATGAAGAGTTGATCACAATATAACAAGTAACAAGCAGTAAGAAAATTAACACAGGAAGTAAATTTTCAAGGTACTTTTATATATTGCTTCTCAACTCAAAGGATTACAAGACTCTTGGACTCAAATCGCTTATCTAATGAGTTACATGGAGAAGATATATATAATACTACCTACAGCCGGATATACTTTGATACCAGCTGGACAGCTCTAACCTTACATCTATACTACAAGACTCTAGGTGAGGTCTTTCAGACATTTTGCCTGAGAGTTGGTAGTCAGGACATGTCCCAGACTTACCTTTTGTCACCAACTAAAGTTGGTAACATGTACTATTATAAAAAGGTGAACAGTAGAATAAAGCATGGTCAATAACATGGCTCTTTAGGAAGATGCCATGCTGTATCAGAGGTCTGCAGTGGACTGTCAGGGACCATACTTTTATCTGCTGGTCATAGCAATGTCTTCCGAAGAATAAAGTACTTCGGAAGAATAACTTCTTCCGAAGCCACTTTTACTTCGGAAGACTGCTTCTTCCGAGGCTTGGAGTCTTCTTTGTCTTTGGAAGCTCAGACTTTGTCTTCAGCTCTTTCATCAGACTTTGTCTTCGGAAGCTCAGACTTTGTCTTCAGCTATTTCATCAGACTTTGTCTTCGGAAGATAGTCTTTAGCTGTTGACTTCAGCTGTTGTCTTCAGTTGTTGACTTCAGCTGTTGTCTTCAGTTATTGACTTCAGCTGCTGTCTTTAGTTGTTGACTTCAGCTGTTGTCTTCAGTTGTTGACTTCAGCTGTTGTCTTCAGTTTTTGACTTCAGCTGTTGTCTTCAGACTCTCGGAAGATCTCTTGCTTTGCTTCGGAAGCCCTTCAATGTAGCACCAAAAAAATGACTATGAAGTGGTTTTGGTTGCATCAGCCTCATCATGATCCAACAAACTCCCCCTAGGCTGATGCTACCAAAACTTCACTTCCCTCTTCTTCTCAAAGTTCTCAGCACCAGGGAAAGTAAGTTTTATCAGTGTCTTTATTCTTTCCTGACGTGGTGCTGAGAATCTTGTACAGATCCTTGGTAGACAAAACCTCTACTCTGTCACCTTGGATTATATGTACCCTTTGTTGTGGCCCTTTGAAAAGAGTTAGTTGATGGGAACTATAGTCATATTCCCATCTAACTATTGGTTCCAATTCAGGACCTTCCACCATCTGTAGAAAGGCTGTGCCTTTGGTGGTTGGTCTTTCCTTGTCTTCCGCTCTTTTCAGCTTCAACTCTTCTTCAATCTTGGCTCTTCTACTTTGTTCAGCCAAGTGGAGACCGCCGATATGATTTCTGATGTGTGCAGCAGTCTCAGAGTTGGAGGGATTGGAGAATGGCTTCTCAGCAAGCTCAGCAAGATCAAATCTGCTGAGATGCAGGAGAGAAGTGGCATTGAGCCTGTTGGTTTCACCATTCTCCCTTTCCACAACAAAGTTGTGAGAAGGTTCATCGAACCTCCACTGGATTATAGCATTCCTAGGTCCAGGAGATTGACTAGAAATCCTGTCCTCTTTCCTTGTATCCAGTAGAGTCACCAGTCTCCTTCTTAATCTCTTCTCCTCAGCATTGAGGGTATCGGAGTTGAGACCAAGAAGTCTTGCAGCCTGGCCCAAAGTGTCTCTAGGCAACTCAAGAAATTGGCCTAGGGTGAGGGAGCTTGAAGAGTTATCAACATAGGTGATGTTGATAAGGTCTCCCTCACAGGAGATGCTGCTCAAAGTGGTGCAGTTGATGAGCCTTGTCTTAAACTCCTTTATTTCCTCAAAGGAGAGATGTTGAGGAGGCTGAGGGGATGGTCTTGGTTTTTGTTGGGTAGGCTTAGGTTTAGTGGTTTGGGTTGTGTTTTGGGTTTTAGGATGGGTAGTTGGGTTTGTGGTTGAGGTGATGTGGTAGGTTTGGTAGTGTTGTGGGTTCAGGGGTGAAGGTTTCATCAGTGGGTTCTGTTTTGATGGGGAATGGGGTCGGTTCTTCTGGTGTGGGTTGTGGTTTAGTGGTTGACTGTGGTTGAGTGGCTGGGATGAAGACCATTCCCTTTACCCTCCTGTACATCTCCTTCCTTTTCCACAAACGGATGTCAGCTTTAATTTCACTGACTATCCGCTGGAGTGTCCTTTCGGACATAGGTCCCACCTGCCTACCAGAGAAGCCATGAGCTCGGAGATAGTCTTTCATCCAGGCTTTGTCATTTGACTTCTTGGCGGCAGTGACCCCTTCTCTTCTTCCTTCCTCTTCTTCTCCCTCAACTTCTCCCTAGCAACTCTCTTCCTTTCCTTCTCCATTTGATCCTGCTCTTGGTTGTGGAGCAGCAGGATCATGTCATCATCATGAGGAGACAGTTCAGGATGACTGAAGCCTCTTGAGAGTAGGAATTTAATCCTGTCCTCTCTCAGCTTCAGGGCTGCTTCTCTTCTTTCTTCTTCTTCCCTCTCCAAGGTCAACCTGGCTTGTTCTTCTTGCTTTAGCCTGGTTGACCTCTCCAAAGACACCAACTCCTCTAATGGTAGCAGGAGTACTTCCTCATTGACAGCTCCTAGGCTGATGAGCTGGTCAATGAGTGCTGTCCTTCTCTTTTGGTTGATCTCTTCCTGATTGGTTGCAGCTGCCTTAGAACTAGCAGCTAGCAGCTTTTCAGTAGGAAACCTACCTTTCTTTTTGAGTTTCTCAATCCTCTCATCCTCCTGAAGCTCTTCCGCAGTCAGCTTTCTTTTTCCTTTGTCTTTGGCAGTGCTTGACTGTGGTGGTTCTTGGATGGAGGGTTGTGATTGAGAGAGAGGTTCAACTAGTGTTTAGGTTGGAGGAATGTCAGAAATGTCCTCTCTGCTCACCTCAGATGCTATTTCAGCAATAACATCTGTGATGGTCAGTTCCTCGGACATCTGGAATAAGCCTTCCATAGCTTCTATTTCGGCCTCGGAAGACTTTTCTTGTTCTTCCGAGGCTTCCATGTCAGCTTCGGAAGCTTCAGCTTGAACTTCGGAAGATAAGATAGCTGCAAGTTCTGTCCCAACTGTTTCAGTTGCTGGGCCATCAGTCCCCATTTCCCCTTCGAAGCTAATCTCAGGTTCCATGTGGACTTTAGGTTGACCAACTTCTTCCATAGTGGTAGAAGGTGCAGTCAGTCTTTGAAGCTCCTCAGCCCCAAAATATATGAGTGTGGTGTCGGGGCTGGGCTATTCTAGGGAGGATCTCAATACAAACTTTATGAAAAGTCTGTAGAGATCTTGAAGCATCTTTGAGTCAATCTCTAGAAAAGATTGAGATGACTCAGGTAGTGTGATGAGTTGGGAAGTAAGGGATTGGGTCTGTGGTTCCTCAATTGTTTGTCTCTGAACTTTCTCCCCCTTTTTGGTAGCATCATCTTGAGAGCTAGATGAGCTAGAGGAAGAATTCAGTGAGACCTGAATTGGTACATGCCTAACAGACCTCTCCGTCTGTTTCTCAGCTAGTTTGGCCTTGAGAGTGTTAATCTCAAGTTGCTGAGTGGCAGTCCTTGATTCTAAGATCCTCACCTGTGATTCCAGGTTGGAGACCTTAGAAAGCAAGTACTGAAGTGTTAGTTGCATACTTCCCTCATCTTCATGAGAAGAATCACAGGGAGATGAGATAACATACCTAGTATGCTCAGTCTCACCACCAGATGTGGCTTCTTGGCACCCTGGTTTCCTTTGCTCAGAGTCATCTCTTTCAGAGATGTCAATGGGCAAAGTTACCGTAGACTCAGTCCTAATTATGTTACCACTGTCCTGAGGGCTCAATGAGAGACTCTGAGTAGTGGCAGCTGAGTCTATATGAGTCCCCTCCACATCAGTGGGACTCACCTCAGTAATTGGCTGCTGATGGGGGCTAGAGACAAGGGATCCCTCTTGGCTCTGTTGATCTTTCAGAGGGTCTTGTAGATCAACTTCATGGCCATGGAGAGATGTAATCTCTTCATCAGTGCGGAGTAAAAGGTCAGTGAAAGATAGGGAAGATAAACCTACTGACCCGGGACCTAGATCAATGTCTACAGGCATTGAGCCTATGGTGGGGCTGTCTCTAGAAGGCTGCACAGGGGAGTGTAGAGACTCACCCTGTGGGCTTAAGGCTTGGGGTTCGGGCTCTTGGGTTTGAGACTGAGGAGGCTCAAAACCCACATTGAGGTCGAATGTGAAGGATGGTGTGACCTCGGACTGAGTGGGAGCCCATGATTCCACTCTAGCCCTTTTGGTTTGAACTGAAGGAGCTTGTTCAATCAGAGTAGATTGAACAAGGGTTCGTTTGGGTCGTCTCTGGTATGTAGCTTTGATGGGTAAAGAAGATTTTGGCATTGTGGTGAAGGTTGCTGGTGTGGGTTCATCACCTGTGGGGATAACAGGGATGTCACCAGGAGCTATGCGCTCAGTCATCTCTGGAGGTAATGGAGTGTACCTTCCAGTGAAGTTGATGGAAACCTTCTTCAGTATTTTGAAGATGGTAGGCCTTATTTGTGGAACGGTAAGAGCAGCTGCGCAGACAAGCTTGCTTGGTTCCAGCTCACAGTTGATTATGTGTTGAATAATCTGGGATACATGAAGAATGTATCCCTGCTCAGATTGCTGATAAGGTTGGTCAACACAAATCGTGAGTAGTTGAATCGGAGACCTCTCACCAACCCATGAACTAGGCATCCTAGTTCATATGGGATTTGATCCCAACCCCCTGATTTGTTGGAGAGGCAGTGCAGGATAATGTGCAGCAGGAACTTCCAATGGTAAGAGAAGTTAAACTTGTAGGGATAGACCTGCTTACATCCCCTCCATATCCCATGAGGATATAGGTGCCTTCCAAGTCTTCTTTGGGGAGCTCAGTAGGAGCCCCATCATCATGGAGCTCGAGATGCTCCCTGATGAGCTGTTCAGTGATGACCAACTCTTGGCCACAAATGTGGGTTCTCAGGACTCGAACCCCATTCAAAACTGCAGTTTGACCGTTGCTCCAGAATTCGGACATATGGTTGGAGTATACGGTGGGGTTAACTGTAAGTGCAGTGAGGTATGTGGATTCGGTAAGAAAGGTGATGATTTGGGTGAAGTCGGCATCCCTTGACGAATCAAGTAATGCGACTTGGTTGTGCTGAGGGTTTAGCGCCATTGAAGAAAAGGTAAGCTTGAAATTTGGGTGAAATTGCAGGTTTGACAGTGAAGGAAATAGTTAGGTCAGTAAATTGGTAAAAAAGATGAAATTGATCAGTCAAGATTATTTAAAAGGGATGAATTGTGGTAGTAGCGGTAATAGGGTAACTGTTTGGGGTTACTGTGGGTGGTATGGTGGCTTACGGCGGAGAAATGATAGTGGCGACAAAGGATAATTTTAAATAATCTGACCATCATGGACAAAATCTTTACTTTTTACAGAGTGGGGCCCAAAAGATATCCGTTACATATAAAAACCTTTACTTCCGAATGTAAAACATTTCCGAAGGTAATTGTCTTCCGAAGTCAATTTCTCTTCCGAAGCAAGGCATTGCTTCCGAAGGTAAAATGGTCTTTTAAAGATACTTTCTCTTCCGAAGTAAAACTTGCTTCGAAGGTAACGTTATCTTTCCGAATGGAGAGTTTTATAAGCTTCGGAAGTAGATCTGATGTAAAATCAATCGCTTCTTTCCGAGACCAAAAACTCTTCCGAGAAGACAATTTCTATTTAGGAATTTTGGCTTCGGAAGATATTCAAGAATATCTTCCGAGAGTTAATTCCTCTTCGGAAGGAATTTACACTTAGAATAATTTAAAGATTTTTTTTGTAACAGGGCTTAAATTGTATTGACCCAAGACATTACACATTTAAAAAGCTTTTCAAAAGAGGTAGTTAATCAAATTTATCATCCCAATAGCTGATATAAGATATTTAAATCTTTGTTCATCAAATGCCTTTGTGAACAAATCAGCATATTGTTCATTTGAGTCAACTTTGATTAACTTGATCAGATGTTTCTCATGAATATCTCTAATGAAATGATACCTGATATCAATGTGCTTTGTCTTGGAGTGCTTCACCGGATTCTCAGTAATGGAGATAGCACTATGTTGTCAATATGGATAGGAGTAGTCATGAAGTTGAATCCATAGTCTAACATCTGATTTTGAATCCATATCAGTTGAGCACAGCAGCTAGTAGCAACAATGTATTCAGCTTCAGCAGTTGATGTAGATACACAGGATTGTTTCTTGCATTGCCATGAGATCATCCTTCCACCAAGAAATTGACAACCTCCTGATGTTGATTTCTTGTCAATGTTGCAGCCACCATAGTCACTGTCAGAGTATCCATAGAGATTGAAATTACTATTTCTTGGATACCAGAGACCTAGTTTAGGTGCTCCTTTGAGGTATCTGAGGATCCTCTTTACAGCAGCTAGGTGAGACACCTTTGGAGCAGCCTGATATCTTGCACAAATGCATGTGGCAAACATGATATCTGGTCTACTAGCAGTGAGATACATCAGAGAACCAATGATTGCTCTATACTGATGTTGATCAGTATCCTCCCCCTCAAGGTCAGGGCAAAGATTATGGTTTCTAGTATGGGTGTCTTGGCTGGTTTACAATTCTTCATTTCAAATCTTTCTAAGATGTCTGAGACATACTTAGATTGACTTATGAAGAACCCTTCCTTCATCTGTTTCACCTGAATTCCAAAGAAAAAGTCCATTTTTCCCATGGAACTCATCTCAAACTTCTGCTTCATAATGTTTTCAAAGTCCTTGCACATTTGATCGTTTGAAGAACCAAATATGATGTCATCAACATAGACTTGTACTAGCAAAATGTCTTCTCCACTCTTTCTGATGAAAAGAGTCTTGTCAATGGTACCTCTAGTGTATCCATTCTTCAGGAGAAACTGAGACAAGGTCTCATACCAAGCCTAGGTGCTTGGTGCAGCCCATATAGAGCTTTATCCAGTTTGCACACATAGTTGGGGTGCTGCGGGTCTTCAAATCCTGGAGGTTGACATACATAGATTTCCCTATCTATATCCCCATATAGAAAAGCACACTTGACATCAAGTTGGTAGACTGTGAAGTTCTTGGATGCAGCATAAGCAAGGAAGATCCTAACTGCCTCAAGTCTTGCAACAGGTGCAAAGACATCAGTATAATCAATTCCTTTCTCCTGGGTGTACCCTTGAACTACTAGTCTTGCCTTATTCTTGATAATCAAGCCTCTATCATCTTTCTTGTTCCTGAATACCCATTTAGTGCCTATGGGTACTTGACCAGATGGTAGTGGGCATAGATTCCAGACCTTTTGTCTTCTGAATTGAAGCAGCTCCTCCTGCATCGATTCAACCCAACTACTATCCTTTAAGGCATCTTCTACCTTCTTTGGTTCCATCTGAGACAAGAAGCATGAATACAAGCAGACATTCCCATGATGAGTTTGTCCTCTTGTTCTCACACCCTCAGAGACATTCCCTATGATGTTCTCAGTTGGATGAGTGTTGTGAATCCTAAGACGAGGAATCACTTCCAGTTGCAGAGATAAGTCTAGGTTAGACATATTCTGATCAGGAACTGGATCACTCTGTCCAACTGCTATTTCAAAGTCATTCAATGAGGACTGATTGAATGATTGAGAAACATCATCAATGGTTGGTTGTGGAGTAGGATTAACAGTTGCCTGTTCCTTCAAAATACTACTTCCCTCAACCTGGTGTTGTAATGAATCACCTGAAGAACTTTGAGGTTGATCAAGTGATTCACTTGTTGAAGCTTCATTATTCCTGGAGATAGTTACACTATCAGATCTGTGAATGGTTGAAGCTTGTTGCCTTTCAGCTCTTGGAGAATTTGGAAGAGGTCTGGGAAGCTCAAACAGTTGACTTGCATCAGCATCAGCATCAGCATTCTCTTGAGCACCTGTTCCAGCTGAAACATTCTCACAAGATGGTTTAGAATAGTTTGGAAACAATTCTAAATCAAAGATATACTCAGGTCCATTCCCCCTAATACAAGGAGTGTGCTCATTAACAACTATATTGGATGATTCCTCAAATTGTTGATTCTTGATATTGTATACTCTATAAGCTTTGGAGCTAGAAGAGTATCCAATAAAGATAGCATCATCCGACTTCTCAGCAAACTTTGCTAAGTTGTCCTTTGTGTTAAGTATGGTACACCTGCAGCCAAAGGACCTTAGAAAGCCAATGAACGGTGGCCTCTTGTTCCATAACTCATAAGGGGTTTTTCCATGGGGCTTAACTAACTGCACATAGCATGCAGTGCTGACTGCCTCTGCCCAGAATGTTAGAGGCAGCTTTGAATCACTAACATGGTCCGAGCAGCCTCAATAAGTGTCCTGTTCCTCCTCTCAGCAACACCGTTTTGTTGAGGAGTTCTGGGAGCACTATATTGTCTGGCAATCCCTTTTGAGTCACAGAATGAGTCAAGAACGAAGTTCTTAAACTCTGTCCCTTGATCACTTCTAATGATCTTAACCTTGTGATCAATTTGATTTTCTATTTTAAGAATAAAAGATTTTAAAGTTTCAGCAGTTTCATCTTTACTTCTTAAAAGAATACCCATGTAAATCTTGTAAAATCATCAACTATCACAAGGCAGTATGATTTCCTTCCAATGCTCATTATACTTGTGGGACCAAAGAGATCCATGTGCAATAAGTGTAATGGAGTAGTGATAGAGTTAACACATTTGGATTTATGAGATGATCTGTGTTGTTTCCCTTTCAGGCATGCAACACAGTTATCTTTGCAGAAAAATTCCTTTTTAGGCAAACCATGTACCAAGTTATTTTTAGCCAATTTATTCATTGTTTTAAAATTCACATGACACATACGTTTATGCCATAGTGTTGACTCATCACTACCAGCTTTGGAAAGAAAGCATGATACTTCACCCATAGGAGAAGCATTGTTCATATCCAGCTTGTACATATCCCCTTTCCTGGGAGATCTAAGAAGCACCAATTCCGGAGGAATTGTCATCCCTGGTTTGAGGATAATGCACTCATGTTCTGTGAAGAGCATCTGATGCTTCTGGTCACAGAATTGAGAAACACTTAACAGATTGTGTTCAAGCTGTTTGACAAAGTGAACTTTGTCAATGTTTATTCTGCCATTGGATATACTTCCTCTGCCCGAAATATATCCTCCGGCCTCACCTCCAAATTGGACAGGCCCTCCATCAAAGTTCTGGAATTGTTGAAGGAGAGATCTGTTCCCTGTCATGTGCTTGGAGCATCCACTATCTACAATCCAGACATTGTTATTCTTGTCAAATGGACGTCCCTGCACATAAGATGAGATGGTTAGTTTTGTTTGGAAGCTCAAGCCTTGCTGGTCTTGGGCTCTTCCAACGATAGTGACATAATTGAACCAAAAGATATGCATTGGGGTTCAATAGAGGTCGTTGTCGAAGAAGTGGTTTGGGCTGCAGCATCTTCCTTGATCTTCCAATCCATCCCTTGGTTGTTCTTTGAAGATGAGCTTGTTGAAGCTTGTGCAGCATGGTCTTCTTCCGAAGCTTCTTTCTTTTCGGAAAAAGCCTTCACCACCTTTTCTTCTGAAGTAGTCTTCTTCTGAGATAGTTTCAAGGGAGCCTTCTTGTTCTTCCGATTCCTAGAAGGTTTGGCTTCCGAAGCCATTTTCCCTTCGGAAGAAGTAGTTTCTTCCGAAAGCAACTTGGCTTCCGATACCAACCTTCCCTTTTTCATCATTTGGACCTTTTGAAGTGGTCCAACTGAGAAAATTCCTCTGACTCCTTCTTTTCTAACATTATTTCATAATGTGTGCTTGCTGGATTGTAGTAACAATCTTTAGCCATGTGGTTGTGCAGACCACACATTATGCATGCAATGTTAGTTTTCTAGGAACTTGCAGGTTGCTGTTTCTTAGGTTTCTTCTCTTCATCAGCAACTTTCCCTTTCAACTTCTGATCCTTCAGTAGGATAGGAGTGCTGGTATTACACTCCTTTCCTGAATCAGAAGTACCTACCACTTGAAATCCGGCAGAAATGAAGACACCCTTTTGCTTTGGGTCGATCTTAAGCTTGGACTCTGCAACCTTCTTGGCAGTCCTTCTAGTAGCTTTAGCTCTGCTTCTTCTTGCCTTCGTGGTTAGGATTTGGTCTTCACAGGTGGAGATGAGTATATCCTCCTGTTTCTCCCCTGTGGTGGCCACTATTTTTGCCTCATCCTTTAGTTTCAATGGAGAAGGGTCAGCAGTTGGAACCTCTTGCTCTTCAGTACCACATCTAGGTAGTCTAATAGACTTATAAGAGTGTGGTGGAGCTATTTCATTGGTTCCCAACCCTTCTTTGTTTTGATAAAACATTTTGAAATGAGAGGTTGATGCAAGAATAGTTTGGAAGCTTTGCTCAGCAATAGCTTGCTTCCTGGCCTGAGCCTCAGCTGTGACCAACTGGGCTTGAACCTCAGATAGTTTGGATATCAGATCTTTAATTTGAGTCTTATAATTAGTCTTTTCATGCTTTAAAAGAGACACAATTTTCTCTAACTCCTAATTTTCTTTTGATAGTCAGATTCAGCTCTCTTAAAATCAGATTTTAGCATATTTAAAGACTCAACCTCAGATCTGATTTCCGAAATGTAATCCTTATAGAGTTTAACTTTAGCAATACAGGCGTTAGTACAAAGATGTTCATATACCTGATCATCATCTGTTCCGGCCATGAGTGCTTGAGCAGGAGTCACATCCTGTACCATGAAGCTCCAGTCAACTTCTTGAGCCACAGCAGCTGTTTCAGTTGACTTCTCTTCATGCTTTGAAGCAGTGGGATGTGTGGAGGCCTGTGGGGTTCCCGGGTTGTTCTTGGGAGCCTTGCATTCCCTAGCAAAGTGACCAAGTTGGTTGCAGTTGTAACACTTTGCTTTGCTTTTGTCAAACCCAAACCTGTTGTTGACTGGGTTTTGAGGGAATTGCCTTCCAGTTCTTTTGAAGAACTTCTTCGCTCTGTAAGTTAAAAGAGCCATCTGCTGGACAATATCCATATACTCCACATCATCTGGACTGAAGCACTCAAGATCATCAAAGCAGTATTGAAAATCACCAGAGTGTCCACTTCCAGAGACAAAGGCACAACTATCCTGAGAGGAGTTATGTTGAACCTTTTGAGACTTTGGAGTCTCAGGTAGAGTAATGTAAGGTCCGCTGTGTGAGTTGTCAGGGTAACACAGCAACTGATGTTGTGGTTCCGTGATTTCCCTTTCAACCACATGAAGGGTTGAACTCAGTTGGTTATTGGAGTGACCAGAGGAGTTCTGCATGTTCATCTCCATCTGGAATGCACTTAGGATACCATACAACTCTGTCAGAGTAAGAGTCTTAAGGTCCGAAGTTCTCTTGATTACAACACAGTAATGTATCCATAGTTTAGGAAGGGAAGACATGAACTTCCTAACTATGTCTCTATTCTCAAGAGCTACTCCAATATCCTCCAGAGTATCTACTAGCTCAACATACCTGAAGTATTGTTGAGTCAAGGTCTCACCAGCCTTGAAAGTAAAGTTCTCAAACTGCTGCTTCAAGAGATCCTTCTTGTTCTCTTGGGTTTCCTTGGATCCTTCATACATCAGCTTCAGTGCTTCCCATAAATCTTTAGCAGTTTTGCACTTCTTGAAGCGTCTGTAGACGGAGTTGGGGAGAGCAGTTTGGAGAGAAGTCATAGCCCTTTGATCCAGCTCTATTCTCATCCTATCTTCTTCTGAGTAATCATCAACATCTTTTGTAATGATGCGATTACCAGTGGCAGAAGTGGTGCTTGTATGAAAGGACCATTGACAATGGAGTCCCACATCCTTGAATCTTGACACTTGATGAAGCCTTCCATTCTGATACACCATGTGTCAAAGTCTTCAGGGTGATCAGTGGGGACTTGGTCATGGTACCGGTTTCCATATCAGCCTTGGAGAGAGCAGCCATTTGAGTGAGTGGTTTGTAGTGAGGAGTGAAAAACAGGTTGATTTGGATGGTAATATCTCACAATCAAGAGCCTGGAGCTCTGATACCAATTGCAGGATCAATTATGGGTGGTTTTTCTCTCAACTCACTTTGAACAACACTCAGCAAGTAGTCTATGAAGAGTTGATCACAATATAACAAGTAACAAGCAGTAAGAAAATTAACACAGGAAGTAAATTTTCAAGGTACTTTTATATATTGCTTCTCAACTCAAAGGATTACAAGACTCTTGGACTCAAATCGCTTATCTAATGAGTTACATGGAGAAGATATATATAATACTACCTACAGCCGGATATACTTTGATACCAGCTGGACACCTCTAACCTTACATCTATACTACAAGACTCTAGGTGAGGTCTTTCAGACATTTTGCCTGAGAGTTGGTAGTCGACATGTCCCAGACTTACCTTTTGTCACCAACTAAAGTTGGTAACATGTACTATTATAAAAGGTGAACAGTAGAATAAAGCATGGTCAACAACATGGCTCTTTAGGAAGATGCCATGCTGTATCAGAGGTCTGCAGCGGACTGTCAGGGACCATACTTTTATCTGCTGGTCATAGCAATGTCTTCCGAAGAATAAAGTACTTCGGAAGAATAACTTCTTCCGAAGCCACTTTTACTTCGGAAGACTGCTTCTTCCGAGGCTTGGAGTCTTCTTTGTCTTCGGAAACTCAGACTTTGTCTTCAGCTCTTTCATCAGACTTTGTCTTCGGAAGCTCAGACTTTGTCTTCAGCTCTTTCATCAGACTTTGTCTTCGGAAGATAGTCTTTAGCTGTTGACTTCAGCTGTTGTCTTCAGTTGTTGACTTCAGCTGTTGTCTTCAGTTGTTGACTTCAGCTGTTGTCTTTAGTTGTTGACTTCAGCTGTTGTCTTCAGTTGTTGACTTCAGCTGTTGTCTTCAGTTTTTGACTTCAGCTGTTGTCTTCAGACTCTCAGAAAATCTCTTGCTTTGCTTCGGAAGCCCTTCAATATAGCACCAAAAAAATGACTATGAAGTGGTTTTGGTTGCATCAGCCTCATCATGATTCAACAAACTCCCTCTCAATCTTATCAAGTTCCCTGTGAGGACAGAATTCCTCAATTACCAGCTTCTTCAGCTCGTTCCATCGCATTTTCCTGATGGCCCTGGAACCTTCAGCTTGGACAATGTTGTCCCACCAGCATATGCTGAGTCAGTAAAGGAGTGGGTGGCAAACTTCACCTTCTGATCTTCCCGGCACTCGCTAATCTCGAGTACCGCTTCCATCTCCCTTACCCAATGGTGGGCGGCAGCAGCATTGCCATTTCCATCAAAAGTCGGGGGCTTGCACCTCTGGAATGCCCTATAGCTGCATCCCTTGGCCGTCACCCCACCATACCATCCTCTTCCTCATCAGACACTACTATCTCGGGATTCGGTCGTTCCTCTCCTTCCTTGCTTTCCTTCCCAGTCGACTCTCTCCCGTCCTCCTTCTCCTTTCTCTCCTCATTCCTCACAGCTCGAATAACATCGGTCACTACAGATGGCATAACTGCCTGCAGGACCTGGTGTACCTCATCAGCAATCGCCTCCCTAGCTGAGGCATTCAGGCTGGCATTCTCGTTTCCCTCAGTCCGGTCAGGAACCTCAGGGTTCTCAAGGGTCGTCTCAGCAGCCTTGGCACTATTCCTGGTCATACGCGGTTTACCTCTACCTCTAGAAGCTTTGGTAGGTTTCTTCCCAGCCATTTCCTAAGCACTACAAGATTCAAACACCAAAACAGTCATTCAGGGTAATAGCTCAGTTTATGTCAAGTATAGTAAGTCTCTAATTACAGTGGCCAGTTGTGATTAGCCACTTACTTTACTCTCCACACCCCAAGCACTTCCTATCCTGACTACATCAGCATCTAAATCTACTAAGAACATATAAATCACATAGCACACGCACATAATACTGATTAACTTTCAAGAAAAACAATACCTGATGGCACATGGCTACTCGGGCTAACATCCCTCTTCCTGTCCCATTTTGTCACACCCTCGCTTATAGCGGAAACACAAGGATGCGACGGACGGGATCGTCATAACACTTGGTATAATTACAGAGATATAATACATGCAAATTTCTCGTGTCATAACGTCGCCCGACACAATGGTGACTTGTGTCGTGGTTAGTCAGTTCCACGACTATCACAGTCTTATTGATTTCTAAATCCAAAATACACATAGTTCATAAATGGATACAAATGATATACATTACAAAGGCAAAACTATTGAAATCCTGAGGTCTCTGCTAAGGCATCAGCACTAGCTATCCTCTTTGATTATGTTCACCTGAAAAGATATGCTCAAAAATGTCAACACATAATGTTGGTGAGTTCCGCAGGTTTAAATTTAAAACATTTGATGCTGTATAGAATTTGATGTGGAATCATACTGCAAGCACAAACCACATAACATGTGTTTAAAGACAACCAAACCTAATGACGTTATGCATATAAATCTGACGGAATATATTCACCCTTGGCCGGATTGCTGGCAGCTGTGTTGGTAACTCGCAAGTTAACCAATCGTCGAAGGGTGGGGTGTCAACCCAGTAGTACTACCAATACCTAACCGTTGGTTCCCAAACCCGGGAATTAATGGTTGTATGAGTGTTCCCAAGAATAACACCATGTATGCATGCAAACAGTATCACATTGATTCCAAGTATGAACATAAAATATACGATGTACAGCATTGAAAATGGGTGAGCATACTTTCCCCCATTGATTTGAAAACATTGAGAATTTGTATAAGCATAAAAAGGGGCCACGAAACTCACCTTGAAATGATGTAATGCACAAAGACTTCACAGAATAGCAATACACGATCAAACACGATCAATACCTATTAATGATTATAACTAAGCCTTTAAAACTTGTTCAGCGCGAATTGATATGTTTGATTGAATTCGAGTCGGTTCGGTTTGACGTCCACAATCAGTTATATATATTTGAGTGGGTTTATAAATTTGATGATTTATATATTTAAGTTTAATTAATTTAAAATATATTTTATAAGAAATAACTTATAATTATATTCGTAAACAATTTGTGAAATTACATGTTGTGTAATTTCTATGATTCCCGTGATTATTTCATATTTAAACACAACTAAATGTTTGTTTTTATAAAAGTAGTTATTTATATGATTTATATATATTATTTTATAAGGATTATTAAGGTTTTTAAATGAAATAAATTTACAGAAAATATTTATGTAGTATTTTAAATAAGGAAAGTTTATAAAAATTATTTTTATAATTTTTAAGGATTTTTCCATAATTTTTAGGAGCTTAAAAAGCTTTAAAAAAAATAATTGCAGGTGCCCGGGTTCGAACCCAGGACCTTCTGTTGGACATAGAGCGCAGGGACCAGTGAACCAAAGGCCTTGGCCGCGACAATATTGGATTCCAAATTCTTTTAAGAAGACTAAACCCCTTCCCCCCCCCAATTCGACCGAAACCCTAATTCGAATTCGATCAAATTGAATTCGATTTCGATGCTGTTAATGTATAATTTCATGGGGCTTTTGTTCCCCATGATAAAACAAGTAGATTGGTGTGTTTAATTACCTGTTTCGGTTTGATTTGATGCTAAGAACAATCAAGAACAAGCCGCGGCTATTTTGAAATCGAAAAGGGGATCAAACAATGATGGAACTCAATTAATTGTACAGGAAGCTTTGAATGAGGTTGAGGATTGAAAGCCCTATGTTAATTGCAGTGTATATGGGTCGAAGGGTGGTGGTTCGATTAGTTGCAGGTTCGAAGATGAAGATGGTGATCGGTAATAGTGTGTGTGTTTTGTTTGTAATTAGGAGTTGCATTCGATTTACAGGTTGTTAAGGTTCGAGTTGACAGTATTATTTTGATTAAAGTGGTGTTTTAGTGGATGTTTTATCCGTTTGAAACGGTCGAAAATAAAGTGGAAAATTTAGCCGTTAACTTGACCGAGTCCACGCGTGTTTGGGTTGTATTTCTGTTCGATTTGGTTCCAAGAAACGGTTCGATCAGGTTATTAGGTTCGAAATGGGGTAATTTTGGTGATTTGGCCCTCACCGGAGGGTTGCCGGAATCGGCGCCGGAGTTTTGCCGGAAAAACGGGTGTTGGGCGGGGGGTTGGGTTTGAAAATTCGAAAATTACAGATTTGGTCCCTGTGGTTTATGTTTTGTTATATCATATTATAAACTTCTTTTGAAGTTTCAAAAATATCAAAACAGCCCCCTGGACTTTTATTATTATTATTATTATTATATTATTATTATTATTATTATTATATTACTATTATTATTATTATTATTATTTTATTATTATTATTATTATTTTTGTAATTATTGGAATTAATAACGCATTAAAATTTAATAGTTTATAAAAATACGGGATGTTACACATTTTCAGTTTAAGTTAAGGTTTATTTTGAAAAATTTACCCGTTTCACTTAAACTTTGGCTCTGATACCAACTTGTAAGGCCCTGTTCCCTGGCACCTCACAGTTGGTCGTTCCCAGCATAAAACATACATAATATAAATTTAAGCAGCGGATTCAATTTGATAAAAACCCATTCACTCATTATAAACACTGTTGTTAAGCAATACATTCTAGTTTATGGGTCACAAAATGATTAGTCAAATGAATTACAAAACAACAGTATTGTCAAAACATAAATGGATGTCAGTCTCGCCCGCCAAATAGCCATCCCTGTGTGCCATCAGCAGCAACCTGTTACCTGCCAACTGGAAAATACATAAAAGTCAGCGTTGCTGAGTGAGTTCTAGTTTTGTAATTAAAATACTTTACTTTTCATTTCAAACCGTTCATTATTCATATGTGATCACACATCGTACGTACACGTAGGTAATATCATTATTATCTTCATCATCGTTCAATTAGTACTTTTATCATTATCCTTCCGAGTCTTTTGCGACACAGAGTCACTCACCTCGTTAGCAATCTTAATGATTGCCCTTTTTGTTCCTGTGAGTCTTTTGCGACACTGAGTCGCTCACCTCTATGGCAATCTCAAGGATTGCACTTATCCTGTGAGTCTTTTGCGATACCAAGTCGCTCGCGAACCCGCATCACAGTTGAGCTAACACCTGCCAGGGGTGTGCACCTCCATTCATTTGCTTGCAAGACTTTCGTTCATTCATTTACGTTCCACTTTTCTTTATCAGTAATCTTACTCTTTATTAATGATAATTCTTCCTGTCTTGATCATGATCATACCACGTAGAGTCATACAATATTATTATTAATAAGCATATTAATAATAATAATAACATTAATAATAACCCTAATCGTAATATTAATTAAAATATTAAGAAAAGAGTCATAATGAAAATCAGACATAATCATATGCATTTAATAAATCCTTAGTCAATAGTAGTCCAAAACCCTAGCTGTACGAACTTCCACGAAAATTCTGCATTAAATTCTAAGTTTTGGGCGCATGAGTACTATTTGGACTCATGAGGACTATTTGGGCGTTTGACCACTGTTGGGACTTTTTACCTTACACATAGTAAATAATCCAGGCACAAGAGCACTGTTTAGGCTCATTACCCTGCACTTAGTTTTTCTAAGTCAAAATTCAGGCACATGAGCACTGTTTAGACTTTTCATCACTATGTAGGCTCATCAGCCTACACTTAGAAAATATTTTCACTTTGGGCGTATAAGCTATTTGGGCGCATGAGCACTGTTGAGACTCATGACCCTACACTTAGTGATCCGGCTAACTTTTCTGGGCATATGACCACTGTTCAGACTCATAAGCACTGTTTAGGCATATCACCTTACACTTAACTTTTTCTAAGTCATTTTCAAGCATATGAGCACTGTTGAGGCTTATGAGCCTTAGGCTTATTAGGTACTGTTTGGGCATATGAGAACTATTTGGACTTATGACCCTGTACTTAATTTTCTAAGTTCTAAATTCCAGACTCATGAGCACTGTTTGGAAGCATAAGCCCCAACACTTAAAATTTCTGTCATAATTTTGGGAGTATGAGGACTGTTCAGACTTATGAGCCTTGTATAGGCGTATTAGCAGCCTGTTCATGTTTCTAAGTCGTTTTCCAGTCCCAAACATCATATCACTTAATTCTAAACATTCACATACGGTTCTAAGCATGAACTTAACATATTCATCACCATACATCTTCCCAAAACATACCCGACCCACAAACACATACATATGAACATACGGGTATAATACCCAACTTTATAAAAACATACATACGTGTATTTCCAGCCCCAAAAATCGTATAAAACATGTAAAAAGGGGATCTAGAAACTCACCTTGCTGCCTTCAACCTTCGAACTCTAAAACTTGAATTTCTTAGATGTTTTTAACACCTAAAACACACTGAAACACACAACCCGAACATGCAATAACACATATGAGCATATAACCGAGACTAGATCGACCAAAAACGACTTAAAACACTTAATCTTACCTCAAACTTCGAATTATTCTCCTTTCTCTCTCTAAAACTCGAAGTCCCTGCTGTTTCTCTCTCTAAAAACCGAATGAGAATGTTGTGCAGAACAAATGGGCGACCATACCACCTTTTTCACCTACTTTTATCACTTTTTGCCCTTTTTACACTTTTGACCCCTCATCTTTGGATTAACTTTCATTTCCATCCTTTTCTTTCTCTTTTATTCCTTTATTTCCTTAAAAAAAATATGGGTGTTACAAGTCCACCCCCCTTATATAGGTTTCATCCTCGAAACCTGTTATTCCTCAAACAGATGAGGATAATGTTGTCTCATCTCTTCTTCAGTCTCCCATGTGGATTCGGATCCCTTTCTGTGCTTCCACTGTACACGCACAAGAGGAACCACATGCGTTAAACGGGGATATTAAGAAGGTTGGAGTTCCGACCATTACCATGAAGTGTGCCCTAGGTCGATTAGGACCTCAGGACAAGTTAGAAACAATCAGAATTAGGAAATGGCTATAACTAGAAAGTAAGAATAGTTAAATTATGGAAATAAAGGTCATATAAATCAAGGTAATACATTACGCGGTCATACATTTACGACTGAAGCAAGCCACATTCGACAAGACTAAATGTTGTTACATGTACGTACCTTATCATCAATAGCCACACATCTATTTGATACCAGGGTTGATAATAAGCTTGGATTCTTCTGGAATTATTCTTTAACTTAGCATTAACCCTAGTTGTTTAGAAATTATTTACTCTGTTAAAATGACCAATGGTAATAATTAGAGGTTACACCAAAGTACGCGAAGATCATGTCCTTGACATAGACTTAATACCGTATGAATTGGTTATCGGAGAATGAAACCAAGATAGCCCGTCAGGAGAAGGTGATTCGACCTATCAAACCAAAGCATGATCTCTGAACCTGAAAGGAGACTCAATCGTTTTAGGTTGATTTTTATTCTAAGCTTGGAGCACTTAGATTCTTAAATCGATTACTCTCCCTTTATCCTTATGTTTTGACCCAGCTATACGGAATCATTTATTCCTTATCTATCGACTTTCATTTTGAGTTATCATCAAAATGTGATTGTGCGATGGTAGCCTTCCTAAACAATCTCTCTGCTAAAGATATTATCAACTTATGAGTTTCTAGTCATACAAATGTTCTCAGCTGTGTTTGTTTGTGAATTGCGTATGTAAACTTACTTGGATATTGCTACCTTGCAAAACATGTTTACAAATACCTTTTCTATTGTTCGCGTCACTTCTTGATCGCTTTTGAATCCTTAACCTTGAAAATCATTAAAATTCTATGTTGGATTTGAACAACAAGACTCGTTATTATCCTCATTGCGATGTGGATATAAAGATTCATAAAACTTCGTAACTTGTAGACATGGGTTTGGCCTAAAGGAAAAGACGTAACTTGGTATGTGTCCAAGTGTCTTACCTTCACATATGACAAGACCTAACCTCCGTGTTCCCGTAAAATCTCCTGTTTAACTTTTCATTCACTAAATGCTTCTTATTTTAAAGGTCATGATGACAATTGGTGCATTATATACCGATTGACTAATCTCATATGGACTCATATGGAATAACGGGTCGAGAAATTAACCTGTATCTGTTTCAAATATTTGTATACCGTGGTATGACATTAAAACATCGAGTGTCATTTTGAACGGATGATTCATTTTCTGATTTTAATGATATCCTTAACCATCGTCGTGAACTCATTCCAAGATCTTCGCATAGCGTATTATTCTTAGACCGATGGTTGGTCAAAGGAGAAATATATATTCACAAGATATGCGCTAAGATCGTTTCATATGGTGACGTTTGGAATTCCTAAATTCCGACGGATAACCTTTCTCATCATTGTTGGTCTTATCTTGACTTCTAGACATCACCTTACCACGAAATAATATACTGAAAATTATGGATCCGAGAATCAAACAACTCAAGTAGCCGGGTACCCATTGTCAAAGTTCGCTGGAATCTAAACGTGGCCCAGCGTTCACATGGGAACGTGCGGACCAAATGAAATCCAAGTACTCACATCTTTTCATTTCAGCCTCCTCGTGATTAATTTTCGGGACGAAAATTCCTCTAACAGGGGGATGATATGACAACCCGAAAAAAATTTCGTTAACTTAAAATATATATATATATATATATATATATATATATATATATATATATATTTGAATAATAATAATGATATTATTATCACTATAATATAATAATAATGTAAATAGTAATAATAGTAATAATACTAGAAATAAAATTTATTATTATTAACTAAATTCTAAAAGTTTGGGGTGAAAAATGTAAATTCTAAAACTTGTTTTAAATACTTTTCACATAAAATAATAAAGTTTCATAAGTTGGGGGACCATTTGTGTAATTTTTTAAAACACAGCCCAAACCCCCGCCCGTCGCCCTGTTCCTCCGGCCGAGCTTCGGCGAGCTCCGGCGAGCCCCAAAACCTTCAAAATACTCGATTTTAAATCGCACAACCGGTCCATATCGAATCGTGGACCAAATTCGAACTCAAACACCCAAAATAATTTAGAATTGAATCGATAATCCGATCTAGAATCCAACCACCCCACTCGGCCGAAAGTTCATCCACTAATCGCACTAAACAGTATAATAATCCAAAGAAATCGCATATTCACGATCATTTTGTCGTTTCTAATCATCCACTGAACTCAAATCAGTATAAAACACACACGAAAACACACAATCGATCACTCTCACCTCGCGACCTGCAACTGGGTCGAACACCTCCCTCCGACTTTCTTAATTCGAATTAAACAGAGGGCTTTGCAACTAGAACATCACACGAAGCTACACACGAAGTTAATTTGATTTTCATTAACATTTGCACACGAATTGGATTCAAACTCTATTGCGGGTTGTTCATAATCCATTCACCATTCAATCGATATCAAACCTGGTAATTGAATACACCTAAATGCTCGTTTTTACATGGGGATTAAAAGCCCTATGATTCCAGTCGCTCACAAAGTCAAATTGAACTTCGATTTGGATCAAAGATTGTTAGGGTTTATACGATTTGGAATTTCTTTGAAAACAGAAGTTAAAAGATTTGGGAACCATGGATTACCGCAGCTGAATGCCTTGGTTCACTGGTTTCCTGCTTCCATGTTACCATTGAGGTCCCGGGTTCGACCCCGGGCACCCTCATTTATTTTTTAAGGCCTTTTTCATCTTTTAAAAATTACAGAAAAGTTCTAAAAATTTCAGAAATCATTTTTATAAACTTGGTTTATTTTTAAATCATCAAAAATTATTTTCTGTAATTTTTCTTTAAATTTAAATATTTATAAAATAATATAACAAAGATTTTTTTAGTTATTTATTATAAAATGGATTTTTAAATTATGGATTAAATTAATAAATCATTATGGGTCCAAACGCTACATTTAATTATAAGCTAAATCTTCCTATCTTAAATAATTATAGAAATTATTTACACTTTGTATATAACTTTATCCGTTATTATAAAAACTTTAATTACGTTAAAATTATTTAAGTGATATAACACTTTTCATTAAAATATAGGTGATTCCATTATTTTACCTATATATATATAAACCCCAAATTTCTATAGAAACACTAGTTCACATTTAATCACTAAATTTGTTATTAAACTTAAATATTAAATATATATATATATATATATATATATATATATATATATATATATATATTTGTGTGTGTGTCGCGCGTCAAACTGAACCGTGATCGCAAAACCGTACGACTGATTGAAAACAATTAATATTAATATTAATTATATATATTAAATGACGTTCAGGTTAATCGGGAACTCTAATCTTTGTGCTTTCGTTTACTGTTGCTGTGCATTTAAGGTGAGTTTCACGGCCCCATTTTACTTTCTTTCCTTTTTGGGGGAGAAAACATGCAAACACTATTTTGTTATGGTTGCCAGTATTATTGATATCGCCTGTTATGTTAGTGGGAAACGCATTTGAAAGTCCTTAGAGTATCAAACCGTTAAACGTGATTAGCGAGGTAATTTTGAGTAGTACTACTGGGTCTGACAAACCCCGCCCGGGCTAGTCGCGCAAGCTTGATTGGAGGTCAAACGGGTGCTAAATTGACCTAACGATTGCCACGGTCGGTTAAGACGTGGTGGAAAGGCACTAAACATACACAGTCAGCTTCGGTTTGAAACACTAACTAACTTGTTTATAGGCTCGCTACCTATCGATATGTTTTATATACTAAACCATGTGAAACGCTTTTCTGACATATTTCTGGTTGATTAAACCATGTGAAACGCTTTTCTGACACGTTTCTGGTTGATTAAACCATGTGAAACGCTTTTCTGACACATTTCTGGTTGATTAAACCATGTGAAACACTTTTCCGACACAATTCTTGTTGATTAAACCTGTGGACTCACCAACTTTATGTTGACACATTTTAGCATGTTTTCTTAGGTCACGGAAACGCACAGGGTTAAGCTAGGATGCATTCATGGCATACATCACAACTCAACTGATCTATTTTGTTGAACGATATTGATTCTTATGGTTGAAACGCATGTTGAAACGATTCACTGTTGATTTCTACTTTTGAAACGCTTCCGCAAATCTGAAACACTCATGATTGATTTAAAAGTTTAATTACTTAATGTGATGTTTTGTAATTACTGTGTTTGGTGTAACTGATGCTATCTGAGATCCTGGTATGTCACACGCCTGACGGTAAAACCCCGTTAGCGGATTTTGAGGGTGTGACACCAATTTTCTTCGTCATCAGTCATTGGTACGTAAACCTACAAAACAATTTAATTCACAGTTATGAATTCATGATTTTTATTGTAAAACATGAAAACAGTATTACCGTATCAACTTCCCATAATGCGGGATATAGATAGTCACTCCCGTCACCATATTCGTTACCCTTAACGGGCTCCGAGTATATTAAGTTAAACCACTCAAATGGGAGAATCGTCCAACGATCACTACCCGGCAACTCTTCTGTTCTACCTATTTCTTCGTATCTACATATTATGAGTATATTTGTCCACGCCCGAATATGCTATAAAATAACAACTTTTTTAATTGTTAGAATTTTAAAAATAAAATAAAATTTACAAAAAAAAAACTTTAAATCATACCTCTGTACCTAAAGACACGTTTCCGAGTAATTCACGCCAATATTCTAACTGAATATCAGAATTACCCATATAATACACCCTACATGTTTGGGAATCACCGTTACGTATAAACTGAATGACATTTTCAGACCAGTTCCTCCCATTCTGTCAATTATGGTTATCTATTGGATCAGGAATACTTTCCACAATATCGCGTGAGTTTGAAGAGGACTCATTTTGACGTCTTCTATTACCTCTACGAGAAGACATTTTAACTGTTTCGTTTCTCACTAACCGTATATAACAAGTAATATATATAACGTTTTATACAGAATCTTAAATCAAATCAATGAATAATACGTCACGTCACATAATTATAAAATTTAAAAATACACGCAAATCGAGGAAAATAAATTCTCAGAAGGACTACTACGGCCCGTGAGATAACTCACGAGCCGTTATGGCACTTGTTCACGGGCCGTGATGTTAGACGATTACGGGCCGTGATGTGTTTCACAGCCCGTGTGAGGATAAAGCTGCGAAATTTAAATTTCGAACACCTTATGGCCCGTAAGGCCCTTCACGGGCCATGAAAAAAGTAAAGGACGTCCAGATAACACCTGACAGGGTGTTCAATTAGCTGGTGCCTAAAATAAGCGACCACTTTATTATTTTACTACTCCCTAAAAACATTTAAAATTAATCTGATTTTACACTAGAAAAGAATTTTACCACCCCTTTGTTAGAATAGATTTGAAGTTGGTTTACACAAGAAGAGTATATATTACATCATAATGTATCTATAACATACCTCTTTATTATTTTACTACTCCTTTAAAACATTTTAGCAAATAAAATAAGCGATGGAATGATTTACACGCATAAAATGCATGTATTACAATGTTAACGTTAATTTTGCTATGAATAAATATTCTTTTCTTATGTAAATCACCTCTAAAAGAATAATGGAAGAATAACCACCTTAAGAAAAGAATAAATATGTAAAGCATTTTCAAATTTATTGTATCTAATAAATAAGTTTTTTATCATTTTTTCTTCTGTTAATCCATCTTTTTGTCACGTGTCTTTTTTTCGAGACTTTCTCATATTGTTTTCCCTTCAAAATGATATTATATTAATTTAAACATTCAAACTAATTTCTCTCTAATTAAAAATTAATTTTATAAATGTTATGTTTCCTCTCACATCTAGATTTTTAAGATCAATCTATCTTTTTAAGAATAGATTTTATTAAGAAAATTAAAAATCACATATTTTTTTAATTTTAAACAAGTTTTTTATTTTAATGTAAATTTTAATTTTAGTAAAGCAATTTGAAAAAATAAAATAAAATGGTGTGGCGTAGTGTGGTGTGAGTGCCCCCGTAAATTGGTGTGGTGTGACGTGGTATTTTTTAATTGGTGGGTTGTGTGGTGTAATGTGGGGGTGTGGCATGGGTACCCGTACCACCCTAATGCAACTTCTTTTTTATTTTACATCAAACGATTCATCTTCGTGATCATATATCATGATGTATGTTCTTGCCGTTCAAAAAAATGATGTTATGTTCTTGAAATATTACTGCAGTAGATAGGAAGTTAAAATTTGACATCCTAGAACCAAAAGAAATTTGTTTTAAATTGGTTTTGGAGAGATGTACGTATCCAAACAATGAGCTATTCGAGGGGCATTAATTGTTACTTATAGCATTCAAGTTGTAGTTGATTATGTGGGTATGTTTTTGCGGTATGTTGATGTTTATAACCCACACATCTTTTTCATGTAAACTTTTTTGATAGCTTAAAGTTTTCTAATTTGAATTTCATATTCTGTAAAGATTTTAACCTTCTTTGTATGGCATCTATTGTTGGATAGATTGGTTAGTCTGTTCCAACAAAGATTTCTTATCGTAAGTAATCGTAAATCTAGAATTTTCTTTTAAAACTATTCAATATATGATTGTTTTTATGTTACACGTTATTAACCGTTTGCGAAATAAAAAAATAATGAATATCTAAAGAATTATATATAAAAATAATAAAACAACGAAAATTAAAAATTATAAAATTACATTTAAAGATAAAATATAATATAAATCATATAGTTTAGAATGTTTTAATAAATTATTAGAATAAGAATATTTATAATTTATATATTTGATTGTTTAATTTACATATTTAAAATTATTATCATTTAATAGGAGATAGATACGAGAAACATAGATACCTCGTCATGTGTCCTCTTTAAACCTTGTTTTATTATTGATCTAGATCATCACTATAATAGATATCCCTGATGTGTTTCTCTTTTTTTCTTTTTTTAACCATTTAAACATTGTTTTATTATAGATAGATACTCTCTATAATGTATATCCCTGATGTGTTTCTCTCTTTTTTTTTAATGTTTTGATTTGAACTTTTCTAAATAAGTACATAGAAAAGTACATTACATATTAGGGTAATTATAGATTAGATCTGTAATATTTATTAAGTAAATAAAATGACCTTAAGTTTGATGGTTTACTCTCTTTTTTCTTCGTATTAAATGATATTTAAGGAAGAGTAATATAGTCATTTAACAACAAACGGTGATGGTTGCCTATTATTGCGTGATACTTGTTTAAATCATGTTCTTAAAGTTATTCTTTTCTTAACAAATTGTCTTATACCGCTCTTTTCTTTATTCTTTCTTAGCGAATACCGCTCTTTTCTTTATTCTTTCTTAATGTGATTTGTTCCTCGATTATTAGATATGCCGTTAAAATAATAAGATAATAGACTTTTGAGATTCCTCAAGAGCCCATCGGATATAAAAAAAATAAATAGCATCTTCAAAATACTCTACAATTTATTTGAATCGGCAGTAACTTTTTAATTTCTTGATGGTACATTTTATCGCATGATTATAGTTTTGGTATAGTTTTATCACAAACTCGTCTGGCATGGTTGTAATTATTGAATTAATTAGTACTAGTCTCATCACAAACTCTGCATAGCATGGTTGTAGTTTTCAAATTAGTTTCTAATCTCGCAAAAAAACTAATGTGTTTTTAAATTATTAAGTACAGTACTCTCACACAAAGCTTTTGTATTTAATAACCTTGTTTGTAATTTAACTCAATATATAGTTATACTTTTACTTTTCGTACCAAATAAGAAAAGGACGTGAATCATTTAAATTTTCTCCTATATAATCTCTTCTTTATGTCATCTTAATTCTCTTCTATATCTCATCTTTAGCTTATCATAAATCTTTCGATTTGCTATTAAGTTCTCTGGTTCACGTTGAAAAACATTTCCTTTTTCTTCTTTCCATTGTTAACTCTTAGATCGTGTCAAAAAGCAGTAAGAGAAATACAATTAAAGCAATGGTGCTTTTACAACATAAGCACTCTCTAACTCTTATAGATTTGAATCCAAAATATCCAGATGATGAAGTAGTATACGATGATGAAGAAGATTTGATTGCCCAACAAGCCTTTCAATGTTCATGTGATCTTTGTGAACAAAAAATCACGTATATACATAGATATTACTATAAATGTGATCATTGTGACTACTCACTCCACAAATTATGTGCAGAGCTTCCAAGAAAACTAGAACATGCCTCCCATAGTGCACATACTCTTACACTCTTTCTAGACGAGTCACAGGGGAAGTGTCATACGTGTAAAAGTATTCGTCGATATAAACAACTTTGTTATCATTGTTCTGAATGTATGTTGTTTAACATATGTTTAGATTGTGGTATGGAAGGAGTACAATACCACACTATTTACCACCCCAGTCATCAGCATCCATTAGTTCCTGTATCTAGACAAAGAGATATTTTGGCTGAATGTGATGCTTGTGGGAGGAAACATGAAGGGGTCTTCTATGAATGCTGTACATGTTTCCATTTCTTCATCCATAATGACTGTGCTTTTCAATCGAAAAGGCTGCTAATTCAAAATGCTACACGTGGTCGTTTCTTTCACATTCACAAACTCACCCTTTCTTACTCTTTTCCGAAAGAGCTTCAAGAGGCTAAATTTTATCCTAGATGTAAGGTATGCGACAATTCCTTTGTTGGTGATGAGAATTTTTGGATCTATAAATGTGAGAAATGCTGATACTATACTCATGCAGATTGTGCAAATTTAAGACGTTTACGTATGCCCTCAGGTGAATCTTTTACTTAATTTGTAGAAAGTAATTTTATTATACAAGTTTGCTAATTATATATGATTTTTATTTGTTAAGTGATATACCTAGCTACTCCTAAAATTCTTTTCATTTAATTTTCTATTTTAGTGTCAAATTAACCAATTATATTATTACTGGAGGTGTAAACGAAACGGATATTTAACGACAGTTCGTGAATTGTTTGCATGAATTTTGTTTATATTCATTTGTTTGATAAATGAACTAACAAGAATACGAAAAAACTTCATTCGTTAGTTAAAAGAAGAACGTGAACTGAGGCCGTGTTTCTTCATTTATATTGATGAACGTTCGATGATATATTCGTTTATGTTTGTTATGTGTGTTGTTTGTGTATGTTCAATTAAAATTTTAATAGTTTATTCTTTTATTTTGTTACTTCTTAAAAATTTGAACGTTAAGTTATGCAATAGGTCTCCACTAAAATCTCTAAGTTTATTAAAAAGCTTGACAAAACTTTTTTAATTTTTGTGTTAATTATGTATATGACAATTATGTCAAGTATGTTTGATAGAGCATGTTAAGTATTATATTTTATGCATTTCGCTTAATTTTGTGATGAAATATGCGGATTTTATTTTAAAACAAATATATAATCGTTTTTATTTGTTTGTGTTCATGTTCTTTTGTTTGTATACGTTTATGTTTATGACTCGTTTGCTTTTCTTTGCGTTCATTTATATCTTTGTGAATAGTTTATAAATGTGTTGATTCGTTGATGAACGAACACAAACATGAAATCTTGTTCGATAAGTGTTCGTGAACAATTTATTACAAATCTATTTCCTTACCAACTTGTTCGTGTTCATCGATTCGTTAATTTGCAGCCCTAAATTAAAATTGTTTCCTTTGACCAACTTGTATTTAACTTACCGTCACCGTTTTTTTACCTAGCTACCCTGTTTTAACCAATTAGTCATCAATCAAATCTAACAATTATAAAGTTATATTAAAATTGCTTTTCTTTCACTTTTTGTAATCAACTTTTTATGCTTTCTCTATTCACTAATTATTCTTTTAGATGTGTTATATTAAGTAATTATATTGGCTTTTTAAGGCATGTAATTTTTTACTTAAATTTATTTGTGTAGACTTTATGTTTATATTTTTAATTTTATATATATTTATGTCAATGCCGTGCCAAAATTTTAAAATTTATTAAAAACAAATATTAAAAATTGCATGTCTTACATTAGTGCGAGGTTTCTGAATTGTTAAAAGATTATTATAATTGTATTTAAAAACCCAAAGTTCATAATTCTTATAAATTGTATATCTTTTCTTAATTTCAGTATTTTTTATCTTTCCAACGCCTATCTATTGATATACTTTCCATATTGATATACTTTTTTTATAAAAAAAATCATCCAACCGTTATTTACACATGTGTAAATCTGGTAATACACATGTGTAATACCGAATTTAATATGTGTTAATCTAGTATTACACATATTTAAAATGTATTTCGTAAAAAACGAGTTTTTTTAATTTCTTATAGATTTTTTTTATTTTTTTATGAAAGAGAGAAACGAGGAAAACAATTTTGTGTTTTTTTTATTTTTAAGTTATTTTTCATTTTATAATTTTTATTATGTTTTTTTAATTACTATATTGCATTTGAAAACTAATGACTCACATTGATTTCTCGAGTTATAACAAAAAAATGAGTTTTTATTTGAACCATCCCATATAATAGTAAATGAACATTAACTAAGAAAACTATTATAATCTTGTAATTTATAGCTTTCTATGTAATGAGTACATGTGTTCAAATACTAGGTGTACATTCTAGAAAAATATCATACGGCTTTCAAAGATTTTAATTTATTAGTATAGATGTTTATCTATATTTTGACATACAATTTATTCTAAACTGAGTAGGGTCAAAATATGATATATTTTTACTTCATTTTATTTAATTGGAAATGTTTGTTGATACTCATTTCTAAAACGGTGTAACCTTACCTTGATTTTAAATATACCGTTGTGATGTATTTATTTATCTATACTTCAATATTAAAACCGACAATAATTATTTTTCTTTACGTACATACTTAATTAGGTCGATGTCACTGCTGCAATATGTGACAGGTCCTGAGTTATTTAATAAACTACATGACTAAAGTAAATGTATTATTTGGAACTCCAAACGGGTTACATTCATATTTCTTTCGTTTATTTCATTGGTTCTCTCATGAATTCTCCATCTTTTAATCTCTTGTTCGGGTTTTGTTGTCGTACTTACTTAAGTTCTTAGGGTCACATATAAATTTGTCACATTAAGTGAAAATATATTAGATGCATTTGTTAATAAATTTTGTGCAATTATTTTACATACATCTTTATGAAAAAGCAAGTATATAGCATCCAACGGTAAAATGTAAATAAAGATGTTGAAAGGGGAAAAATACGGAAAATATATACCTTTCATGCCATAAATCATTTTTATAATAGCCTTTAATTTCATTTTGTACGTTCTATATATTGATTATTTAATGACCAAGTTATTCCATGGTTGATCAGACGTGAATATGGCATCGATCAAAAGGTTATGAAGATGACCCTAATGCTCTCCATCTCCCATTCGGCGCCGATGATCAATCTTACAACAAAATCATCAACTTTTTGTTTTTTAAGGAAACTAATCATGAGATGACGATTACTCATGAACATCCACTAATTCTTGTGGATCCAAGATGCAATGATACTACAACACCAATGAATAAGGTTGAACGACATATATGCAATGGATGTGTGGAACCAATATTCATGGGTATGCCATTTTACAAGTGCACATCTAATGATCAGGATTGTAACTTTGCTCTCCACGAGTGCTGCACTCGGTTGCCAACTAAATTACAAGGTTACATAGGTCACCCACAACATACCCTTCTTCTCTTGCCAACACCACCTCCCATTACTATTGGCGGTACCGGTTGGTTCGTTTGTTGTGAGTGCTTCCGATATTGCAACGGATTTGCTTACTCCTGTGAAGAATGTGAGTACTATGTCGATGTTTTTTGTGCGTTCACACCTAAAAATATCAGACATAAATCTCATCCACATCACATTCTTTCAAGATCAGCAATCTCTAGACGTATAAAAGCTTATTGTCGTATGTGTTTGACTGGTTTTACGCATAAAGAAACTTCAATCGGTTGTGTAGGATGTCAATTTCATCTGCATCTCGGGTGTGCTTTGTTACTACCGGAGACAATAAGGCACAAGTATGACAAGCACCCCATGGTCCTAAGTTACGGTCCTATTGAAAACCATGAGGGTGATTATTTTTGTGATGTTTGTGAAGAGGAGCTTAATCCTAATGCTTGTTTCTATCATTGTCATGAATGTGTTCAGTCCATGCATACAACTTGTGCTCCACTAATACCTCAAATCAAATCACTTGTTTTCTGTGGCTCAGGTTCTGAAGATGTTACTCCTTTTGACAATGTAAAGTTTGGAGTCCGGTATAAGATTAAAGATCACCCACACCCTCTTTCCTTTCTGATAGGGACTATAAGTGATGGTCATTGCAACAGGTGCCATTGTAGAATGACCAACGTACTCATCTTAAAGTGCCTACAGTACTGTAAGTTTGTAGTTCATAGCTATCATTATCCCATGAGCCGTTGATGGGTTCTTTATATGCATGTGTTAATAAAGCCTGTATTGCAAATTCGTCTATTAATTTGTGTATGATAAAAATAATATTTATACATAACTGGTTATTCATTATGTCTTGAATGTTACAAATTATAATTATTACAGACATTATTATCGACATTATGTACCATCTTATCTCACTACAAGAAAAATGACATTCAGCAAGGACAAAAGTCCTCGCTAAATGTTAGAATGTCCTCACTGAAGATGTACATCATACAGTGCATATATACAAGTAATACATACATACATACATTGTACATTATACATGTGATACGTATATGCATACATTGTACATCATACAGTGCATATATACAAGTAATACATACATACATACATTGTACATTATACATGTGATACGTATATGCATACATGTCATACATACATACACAATATATCCATACATAGATACATACATTGTACATCATACATGCCATACATATTACATACATACACAGTATATCCATACATAGATATATGTGATACGTACATACATACATGTCATACATACAGTGCATATGTACAAGTAATACATACCTACATACATACACAGTATATCCATACATAGAAACATACATTGTACATCATACATGCCATACATACATACACAGTATATCCATACATAGATACATGTGACACGTATATGCATACATGGCATACATACATACACATATGTACATACACAAATACATTGTATTATATATATGATAAGTAAATACAAACATGTCATACATATTATACATACAAACACGATATATACATACACCACACAAATACATGTAATAAATACATGTCATGCATATATACATACAAAAAGACACTACATACATACATACATATATACATACATACATACATACATACATACATACATACATACATACATACACATATATATACACACATACGCTATTGCAAATCTGAGCGGATTTTTCTTTCATTTACGGAAACTGAAAATATATTTAAATACAATATTTTGTATTTCTATTAAAAACAAAATTAAAATTCAAAAATACTTTCAGCAAGGACAATGTTCTCGCATATGTGACCCGGGATTTTTTAGTTTTGGAGGGAATCGAAAATACGTATTTACGCGGTATTTTTCAAGTTTGGTGGGAATTGAAAATTAAAAAAATATGTATTTATCTATAGCGTGGACATTGTTCTTGCTATATATCTAGTCAAAAAAGGACTGACACTTTTATATATTTTCACGGTCAATAAAATTAATTAAAAAACAAAAATAATCTGAAAATTGTACTGCGAGAACATTGTTCTTACTTTTTTGTCTTTTAGTGTGCTATAGCAAGGACATTTTATCCTTGCTATAAAATTTCCTTGCTAAAAGTTCTTTTTCTTGTAGTGTCTCACATTCATTATAGGCTCGGTTCATGTTGTATAATGTATAGTGTATGTATATGATGCACAAAATATGTTTAAATGATATGAAATGATAGTTTTCTCTCTTAGGTTGTCTTGTATTCTCTCTTGTAGAAGCGCCTACAAACTACGAGTTAAGATCAAGATTGATTACCAAATAACCACCTTGAGCTATAAGTATATGTTTTCAAATTAACAAAACTTATAATATTTATTAGCTTCATCTTAATCTAACCAATTTTATTTTAAATAATGATTAATGAATTATATAGTAGTTTTCATCTTTTGAGATGGAACTAAAATAATGATTAATGAATTATATAGTAGTTTTCATCTTTTGAGATGGAACTAAGGATAATATTACTTGTATAATGTTTATATTTTGTTGAATATACTTAGAGATAACACCTTATGTGATTGATTTTAAAAAACAAAAAGGTTTAAAAAATGTTAAAAAACTATATTATTATTTTATTACTTATAATCCTTAATCATGTTTAATTTTAATCATATTTTATCTCAAACTATCGTTTTATAACTTATTAGTTTCCGGTATTAACTACTTTTATTTATCAACGTGTGTAATATACGAGGTACTAACATATATCATAGTCTAACTAGTCTAACGACCCGTGTATTACACGAGTTTAAAATATTAAATTAGAAATAAATATAATTAAAATTATAAGTGATTATTCTAAGTCTGTAATATATAAGCATTCAAAAATCTATCCTTTATAATAAAAGAAGGTTTCAAGATGGCACTTGGTACAATTTTAGATCATATAATTTTTATTTTTTGCTCCTCTCTACTATTAAATAACTACATTAAATATTAATATTATTATTTAATTTCTTTTGTGATTTATTTTTTTTCAATAAATTAAAAAAGCATCTATCTTCTATAATAAAATAAGTTTTTAAAATGACACTTGACATATTTCTAGACCATCTAATTTTTATTTTTCTGTTTCTATCTCCTATTAAATAACTACATTAAATACTAATAATTATTTAATTCCTTTTGAGATTATTTTTTTTCAATAATTTAAGAAAGAAATGCTTTTACAAATGTAACTTCTAAATAAATAAAATTTTAAAAATATGAAAATTTTCTAAAACAACATACATTTTTTAAAATATGAAATATTTAAAATGGTTTTCTTAAAATGATTTTTTATAAAATAAAATAACTAAAATTAGGAGTTATAATAAGGAAATTTTTAATATTGATATTTTTTAAACATTTTGTTTTGAAACAAAATATTATTTTTAAAAAAAGCAATAAGCGTTTAAGAACAAAAGTTTAAAACAATGATATCGTTGTTTTATTACTATATTCTTACTCATATGCAATTTTAATCATATCATTTTTTAATTAATAAATTTTATTAATAATTATTTAATATTTTGTTTATTCAACCCGTGTAATACATGTGGTACTAACCCAGTTAAATATATATGTATTAGAAATATATAGAAACATAAATGCTTATTAGTATTATTTAAATATATTGTTTATCATTATCTACACAGGGTACCAATATAGAAATCATCATAACTGGAGTGATTAAAGATAATGATAAACATATAAATATATTATTTAATTGAAATGAGAGAGAAAAATAGTAGTTTTTAGTATAGATTTAAAAGTTATTACATGATTGGTGGGTGCTTTACCCATATTACAATATTGCATCCAACTTTTGAGAAATTATAGGTTTGGTCCTTACTAATTACAAAACCGAATATAATTGTTGTGACAACCTGAAAATTTTTCGTGATTTAATATAAAATTTATGTGAATTTACAATTTATTTTTATATTTTTATATTATTTAATAATAGTATTAATAATAATAAAAATAATGACAATGATAATAATAATATTATTATTATTAAAACTAATAATGTTAATAATGAAAATAATAATAATAATGAAAATATTATTATTTACAAAATTAATATAATTGATTAAATAAGTTTAGGGACTGATTTTGTAATTCTTGAAACTTATTTTAAAAACTTTACACATGAAATAATAAACATTCTAAACTACAGGGGGCCATTGTGTAAATTGTTTTAAAAACCAACCACCGCCCGTATCCCCTTCGATTTTCCGGCCGGTCTCCGGCGGCTCTCCGGCAGCCCCAAAAGCCAAGATTATCGCAGTTTTTATGCAATCCAACTATCCCGACACCATCTAGTGCATTAATCGAACTCAGGGACCATTTCAATTTGAAAATTTGAATCGGTTAGGTATGTTTCCCACTTCGACCGAAAGTTCGGCCGACCCACTCACCAAAAACGCACCACCAGACTATTTTATTCCAATTAATCGAACAGGAAGGGCTATATAAGCATCCCTAAACTGATGATACATTCACACACATCTTAAACACTTGAAAATCCATCAATCCGATCCCCTCATCGCTGCGGACCTGCAACCGGTCGAACACCCACTGTGGAACTTCGAAACAGGTACTTAAACACACCATTGTGTGCGTTTTTACCAGGGAACAATAACCCCATGAGTTCTGATGCAATTGAAATCGATTTGGGATCGATTTGGTCGAGAATCGAACCTGGGGTTCTTAGGTGAAATGGGGTTTTGGAGTTTAATTTTAAAAGAATTAAAGGTGGAGAATTACCGCGGCTTAGAGCCTTGGTTTACTGGTTTGGGTGTGTGCTTGTGAACCGGAGGTCAGGGGTTCGAACCCTGCCTCCAACACATATTTTTTAAAGCCTTTTTGAGTCCTATAAAAATATAAAAAAATCTGAAAAATTATAAAAATAGTTTTTACAAACTTTGGTAATTTTAGAAATTATATAGTTAATTTCTGAAAATTTATTTCTTTAAACCTTAATTATTTATTTATTTAAATAATTATTACATACGTAATAAATTGTAATCTTTATAAAAATGGATTTTTAATAATAATTTAAATCATTAAATTATTAATGGACCTCATATTATTTATGGATTAATCATGATAATATGAATGCAAAATTTGATTTTATAAATATTTATAAAATCTTACAAAATTAAGTATAAATTTACATAATTAAATAATGTTTATAATTTATTTAGAATGTAATGGTATGTTAAAATCATTGATAAGCTAATCAAATATAAATCTTTAGTTATTAAAACAAATAACCAAATGATTTAATTATATGTTTATAACAAATTCCCGAGAACCAAATCCTAGATCAATTGAACACCAGGTTCAAAGATCTAACTTATTTAGGTTTTGAATTTGTATTTTTGTGCTCATGTGAATTAAATTCCTTAGAAGGAATTTACTAGCTTATCAACATCACACGAGAACTGAGGTGAGTTCAGGCCCCACTATTTTACTAAATCTCTTTTGGGTAAGTTCATTTTATCAAAACTCTTTTGGGGGAGATAGCATACTGGTAATGTTACAAACGTTTTCATTATATATTTAAGATGTGTATGATATTAATATAGTGCTGTTTATCATTATAAAAGTCCTCACACTTTCGAATTGTTAATATTGGATAGCGGGGAAAGTTGGGTAGTACTACTGGGTGTGACGAGCCCCACCTATGTGACTCGAGGTCAGTCGGGTGCAATTTGTTCTATGAACATTAGTCACGATATGACATCGTGGCTGGAGGCAAACATAACACAGTCAGCTTCAATGTCGAAATCACTATTTAATATCGTTTGGGAATGGGCTAGCTAGCCATTACAATGCACATGCTTAAATATACCCTATTGTTAAACTGTGACGTTTAACTGTAAACTCTTGAACTGATCAACCGTTGGGTTGATACACGCTATTGTTAAACTAGGATGTTTAACTGCAAACTCTTGAACTGATCAACCATTGGGTTGATACACACTATTGGTAAACTGTTATGTTTATACGCAAACTCTTGAAACACATCAACCATTGGGTTGATGACACTTTTGTTAAACTGTTATGATTAAACGCAAACTCTTGAACTTACCAACCATTGGGTTGATATACACTTTTGTTAAACTATTATGTTTAAACGCAAACTCTTGAACTCACCAACCGTGTGTTGACTTTTAGTATGCTATTCTCAGGTCATTAAATCTGGACTGCAGTTAGGAGCACTACACGGGTCAAGCATGCATCCTAACGCTTAAACAATGATATATATATATATATGTTTATCTTTATATATTTTGGGTTTGTTTATTTTGTTAAACGCTTCCACATGTATTATAAAGTTTGAACTTTGGTTTGTTATGTCAAACGTTGCATATAGAGTCGTTCCAAGTAACTATTGACTGTGATCCTGGTTTGTTCACACGCCTCGCGGTAGAACTCCGCACATGGATTTTGAGGGTGTGACAGATTGGTATCAGAGCCATTGGTTATAGAGAACTAGGTTGCATACACACTAGACTATAACCGCACACAGTTAGTTAGTTACTTGTTCCTAGACTTCCTAAACTTAACTGATCATCTTAGGTTCAAATCCTTAGTCTAATCTATGAAAATCTTATCGAGGTTTTGAATTCCATGAACCAAATGAACTTGTGTGACACATAGACACCTGTATTCTGGATTTCCTGGCAAAAGGCCCTCGGTCTAAGGCTAACATATCGCATATATCTCATTGCGAGACCTGGTATGCTTACCTGGGGATTTCTGGGATGAGTGATAAACTATGGTCAATACACAGGTCTCTAAGGCAAATGGGTCAAATTACCTTGGCGTGTCAATGATTCCCAAACTTTACTGATCCTTTCGTATACCTTGATTGATCGACCCCGATACAATACATACATATTTGGTACTTCAACCATTGATGACCACTATACTTGACAAGATATGTTAACCTGATAGGAGGAACCGGGGTGATCATGCAAAGCAAGTTACCATTACGGGTGCACACGTAATTGTAATTTGTCGTGCATGCTAAGTCCGGTGAATCTGGTCGGGAGGTAACATTGTAGTCAGTATAAGTCATCATTCCTATACCTTGAGCAAGAAAGTCTCGGTCTTCATAGAACATAGCCACTAACTATCTATTAGTTCTACTTGTAGGAATGCTCACCCTTACCTTGAATTTGGACGAAATTCAAACCATGACATTTGTGTTAATCCCACGGATTCGGACTGATTCTCTAGCTTGTCTGTTTCTTTAAATCCTTGAATTTCTCTTCCTTTTCATTTCAAGACAAAAGGTCTATTTTCATACGACTGATAGCTTTTGATATTTGGTAATTTAAGGAATGCCTGGAAGAGGACGTGGACGTGGGAGAAGTAACGATCATGAGTATTACAAGTTTCTATTCTATACCCTAGGGTGCTAGGATCATAATTTTAGTAAGACCTTGTTAAGGGTAACAAAACATTACTGACACTTGTTATTACTTAAGTCCTGTCCTACTTAGAGCCTTCATGGTATTTCCAATCATTTTAAGAGACATTCCTCCACTTAGTATTTCGGTAACTGAGGAACTGATTGAATACCTAGAATGTAAGTGGACTACAGGAAATATAGAAGAGTGATGAAACTCATTGTACATATTCTTTGGGATGATGCTAAGGAAAATTTGGATGTCGTGTAACCGATTTAAGCACATTCTTAGTATACCGGTGATGCTTATATATAGGGTTATTAAGGTGAGTTCAAAGCCTTGGTGATTGGGTACTATTACTTAAGAAATGAAATGCAAAAGTTAGAATTGTAATTCTAAAATCATGCAATGGTAGGGTTAGGTTGTGCTCTTTATACTAACAAACTCTAGGAATTGACAAAGCTGATGTCATACCTTATGACATTAGACCAAATAGAATTAAGAAGGACACTAGGAAAATCTAGTGAGTAGTAGAAAGAAGTTGGAGGGTTGAACAAGCAGTCTAGCGGTAAGGTAGACAAGAATGCTAATGTTGTAAACCTAGCTATGTTGGTTAATACGATTAAGCTAAAATGCGTTAAACAGGAACATTAAGAAGGTTGGAGTTCCGACCATTACTATAAGTGTGCCCTAGGTCGATTAGGACCCCAGGACAAGTTAGAAACAATCAGAATTAGGAAATGGCTATAGCTAGAAAGTAAGAACAGTTAAATTATGGAAATAAAGGCCATATAAGTCAAAGTAATACATCACGCATTTACGACTGAAGCAAGCCACATTTGACAAGACTAAGTGTTGTTACATGTATGTACCTTATCATCAATAGCTATGCATCTATTTGATACCAGGGTTGATAATAGCTTTGATTCTTCTGGAATTATTCTTTAACTTAGCATTAACCTTAGTTGCTTAGAAATCATTTTACTTAGTAGAAGTAACCAATGGTAGAAATTAGTACAAAAAGGTCATGTTTTTGACATAGACTTAATACTGTAGGAATTGGTTATCAAAGAAGGAAACCAAGATAGTCCGTCAGGAGAAGGTGGTTCGACCTATCAAACCAAAGCATGATCTCGGAACCTGAAAGGAGACCCAATCGTTTTAGGTTGATTTTTATTCTAAGCTTGGAGCACTTAACTTCTTAAACTGATTTATCTCCATTTATCCTCATTTGACCTAGCTATATGGAATCATTTATTCCTTATCTATCGACTTTCATTTTGAGCTATCATCAAAACGTGATTGTGCGATGGTAGCCTTCCTAAACAATCTCTCTGCTGAAGATATTGTCAGCTTATGTTCATGACTTTCTAGTCATACAAATGTTCTCAGCTGTGCTTATGGGTTGTTAAAACTGCGTATGTAAACGTACCTAAATATTGCTACCTTGCAAAGCATGTTTCCTATTGTTCGAGTCACTTCTTGAATCGCTTTTGAATCCTTAAGCTTAAAAATCATTTGGATTTAAACAACAAGACTCGTTATTATCCTCATTGCGATGTGAATATAAAGGTTCATAAACCTTCGTAACTTGTAGACATGGGTTTGGTCTAAAGGAAAAGACGTAACTTGGTGTGTGTCCAAGTGTCTTATCTTCACAAGTGACAAGACCTAATCTTCGTGATCCTATGGATCTTCTGTTTAACTTTCCTTTTAAAATGCCTCTTATCTTAATGGTCATGATGACAATTGGTGCATTATAGACCATTGTCATGAACTCATTCCAAGATCTTCGCATAGCGTATTTTTAGACCCATGGTTGGTCAAAGGAGGAATACATCTTCACAAGATATGCGTTAAGATCGTTTCATATGATGACGTCTGTGATTCTTAAATTCTGACGAACAACCTTTCTTATCATTGTTGGTCTTATCACCTTACCACGAGATTATATTCTGGAAATTATGGATCGATAAGTTAAACAACTTATGCATAGAAAAATTCTGATTGGCAGAGTTCGGTGTAACTCCCGGCATGGTCCTAAGTTCACTTGAGAGCGAGAGGACGAAATGATGCGCAAGTATCCTAACCTATTCAAGGATGTTGCCAGTACATCTTAATTTTCGGGACGAAAATTCCTCTAACAGGGGGATGATGTGACAACCCGAAAATTTTTCGTGATTTAATATAAAATTTATGTGAATTTACAATTTATTTTTATATTTTTATTATTATTTAATAATAGTATTAATAATAATAAAAATAATGACAATGATAATAATAATAATATTATTATTAAAACTAATAATGTTAATAATGAAAATAATAATAATAATGAAAATATTATTATTTACAAAATTAATATAATTGATTAAATAAGTTAGGGACTGATTTTGTAATTCTTGAAACTTATTTTAAAAACTTTACACATGAAATAATAAACATTCTAAACTACAGGGGGCCATTGTGTAAATTGTTTTAAAAACCAACCCACCGCCCGTATCCCCTTCGATTTTCCGGCCGGTCTCCGGCGGCTCTCCGGCAGCCCCAAAGCCAAGATTATCGCGGTTTTAATGCAATCCAACTATCCCGACACCATCTAGTGCATTAATCGAACTCAGGGACCATTTCAATTTGAAAATTTGAATCGGTTAGGTATGTTTCCCACTTCAACCGAAAGTTCGGCCGACCCACTCACCAAAAACGCACCACCAGACTATTTTATTCCAATTAATCGAACAGGAAGGGCTATATAAGCATCCCTAAACTGATGATACATTCACACACATCTTAAACACTTGAAAATCCATCAATCTGATCCCCTCATCGCTGCGGACCTGCAACCGGTCGAACACCCACTGTGGAACTTCGAAACAGGTACTTAAACACACCATTGTGTGCGTTTTTACCAGGGGAACAATAACCCCATGAGTTCTAATGCAATTGAAATCGATTTGGGATCGATTTGGTCGAGAATCGAACCTGGGGTTCTTAGGTGAAATGGGGTTTTGGAGTTTAATTTTAAAAGAATTAAAGGTGGAGAATTACCGCGGCTTAGAGCCTTGGTTTACTGGTTTGGGTGTGTGCTTGTGAACCGGAGGTCAGGGGTTCGAACCCTGCCCCCAACACATTTTTTTAAAGCCTTTTTGAGTCCTATAAAAATATAAAAAAAATCTGAAAAATTATAAAAACAGTTTTTACAAACTTTGGTAATTTTAGAAATTATATAGTTAATTTCTGGAAATTTATTTCTTTAAACCTTAATTATTTATTTATTTAAATAATTATTACATACGTAATAAATTGTAATCTTTATAAAAATGGATTTTTAATAATAATTTAAATCATTAAATTATTAATGGACCTCATATTATTTATGGATTAATCATGATAATATGAATGCAAAATTTGATTTTATAAATATTTATAAATTCTTACAAAATTAAGTATAAATTTACATAATTAAATAATGTTTATAATTTATATAGAATGTAATGGTATGTTAAAATCATTGATAAGCTAATCAAATATAAATCTTTAGTTATTAAAACAAAATAACCAAATGATTTAATTATATGTTTATAACAAATTCCCGAGAACCAAATCCTAGATCAATTGAACACCAGGTTCAAAGATCTAACTTATTTAGGTTTGAATTTGTATTTTTGTGCTCATGTGAATTAAAATTCCTTAGGAGGAATTTACTAGCTTATCAACATCACACGAGAACTGAGGTGAGTTCAGGCCCCACTATTTTACTAAATCTCTTTTGGGTAAGTTCATTTTATCAAAACTCTTTTGGGGGAGATAGCATACTGGTAATGTTACAAACGTTTTCATTATATATTTAAGATGTGTATGATATTAATATAGTGCTGTTTATTATTATAAAAGTCCTCACACTTTCGAATTGTTAATATTGGATAGCGGGGAAAGTTGGGTAGTACTACTGGGTGTGACGAGCCCCACCTATGTGACTCGAGGTCAGTCGGGTGCAATTTGTCCTATGAACATTAGTCACGATATGACATCGTGGCTGGAGGCAAACATAACACAGTCAGCTTCAATGTCGAAATCACTATTTAATATCGTTGGGAATGGGCTAGCTAGCCATTACAATGCACATGCTTAAATATACGCTATTGTTAAACTGTGACGTTTAACTGTAAACTCTTGAACTGATCAACCGTTGGGTTGATACACGCTATTGTTAAACTGGGATGTTTAACTGCAAACTCTTGAACTGATCAACCATTGGGTTGATACACACTATTGGTACACTGTTATGTTTATACGCAAACTCTTGAAACACATCAACCATTGGGTTGATGACACTTTTGTTAAACTGTTATGATTAAACGCAAACTCTTAAACTTACCAACCATTGGGTTGATATACAATTTTGTTAAACTATTATGTTTAAATGAAAACTCTTGAACTCACCAACCGTGTGTTGACTTTTAGTATGCTATTCTCAGGTCATTAAATCTGGACTGCTGTTAGGAGCACTACACGGGTCAAGCATGCATCCTAACGCTTAAACAATGATATATATATATGTTTATCTTTATATATTTTGGGTTTGTTTATTTTGTTAAATGCTTCCGCATGTATTATAAGTTTGAACTTTGGTTTGTTATGTTAAACGTTGCATATAGAGTCGTTCCAAGTAACTATTGACTGTGATCCTGGTTTGTTCACACGCCTCGCGGTAGAACTCCGCACGCGGATTTGGGGTGTGACAATTGTTCCCTTACACTAACTTCTGTTAAGTTGAGTGAGTGTGAAAAAATCAAAATATCCATTGTATATCTTATTCTTTGTAAGGACTGCAAGCAAAAGAGAAATGTTAACAATACAATGATTGATGTGTTGCAAACACATATGTTTTAGAGTCGGGTTTTGAGTTTTTATACGTCTATTGTGTTTAATTTTATTAGAATAAGTTAATGTTTTTGTTATTTGTCATTTGTAGGTGTTTGGATGCAGAAAGGAATGGAAAACGAATCGGAAACGAGGGCATTGGACGAGTGAAAGAGTTGCAAGTTGTTAAAATTGAAAAATAAAGAAAAATTGCAGAGAAATAGGGTCTTCGCGCTGCGTGCATGAGTTAACCACTCTGTACGCGCTGCGCGAAGAGGGGGTTCGCGGCCCCCGACTATTTTGTCCCTTCGCGGTGCGCGCATAGAGTAGTTATCTTGTACGCGGTGCGCGAAGGGATGTGACGCGGCCAAACCCTAATTTTCACAATTAAATAGAATGTTTAACACATTCTATGAGGAGGCCGACTTCCAGACGATCAAAGGAGACGATTTTGGAGATCCCAAGCAGAGAACAAGCAATTGGAAGCATCAAGGAGCAAGGATTGAGCAAGAGGATTGAAGATTCAAGGGTGTTATCCATCGGTTTCATCTTCTTCTTGTCTACTCTTGTTTTTGAATCATGTTTACTGAGTTGTTTATGAACTTTAGCTACTGTTTGATATGGTTGTAGGCTAGATCTCATAACACTACCTATGTGATGATGATTTTATGGTTTTAACATGTTAAATATTGGTTTTATGGGATAAACTTGTGATGTTCATTGGTTTAATTGTTATTGCTTTGAGTTCTGATGTGCATGCATGTTTAGATCAGGTTCTTGATCATGATTCTTGGTTCTATATACTCCTATATGAATGTCTTTCAATGGTTAGGTGTATGTTAGGTCGTGTACTTGGTGTTATCGACTAGTTTATGGTTTAATTGACGTCTTGAATCATAAGGATGATAATCATGAGTTTGAATAGGTCTAAATGTTCTACTAAACTTGTTAATTGTGAGATTAAAAGTTATTGATTTGTCTTGGATTGTCAATTGGCTAGTTCTAGGGTATTCGTGAGAAAATCCACCTAGTTAAAGTGTCGTCTTTCCTTGTAAATCAATTAGATAATCAATGCAATAACTAACCCGTCATTTAAAATGAAAAGTTGTCTTGTGTGTGAAACATTTAGATAAACTTAGGGTATTTCAATGAACCAATAAACTGCTGTGAGGTTGTTTGTTAATTAACCGGTAATTTTCAATAACTATTAAAAACCTTAATTGTCATACTTGAGAAGGGTTGAGTTTGCTTTAAGGGTTTGATTAGTACATATTTCTACATCCCGGTTTCACAAGTAAACCCATAAACCAATATGAGACTAGTTAAACACATAAAGGATTCTAGCATAGGTAGTGTCTGTTTCGTCATTTAAATTTCGTTTGAAATCGTCATCATTTCTTAGTTAATATTTATTTTTATAATTTATTTTATTACTTGTATTAGGATTTGCTAGAAAACCCCCCCATTTAATAATAAAAATCTTTATTTGGACTTTTAGTAAATTAGTTTTAAAGTTAATTTTCGTGCTCTTAGGGCTCTCGTGGGTTCGATATCCGGACTTACGTTTGCTTTACTATAGTCGATAGGTACACTTGCCTGTCTTTGGTTTAGTTTTAGCGAGTCTAGAATATTACTTAGTTCATTTTTAGTCTAATTTAGTTCTTTTTATTAGACTTTTGTTTTGACATCAAGTTTTTGCGCCGTTGCCGGGGATCTCTAGGCAATTACGTTTATTAGCTTTGATAACTTGTTTTCTAAATTTGTGTTTTCGGTAAATTTTATTTGCTTATTTATTTTCTTTCTATCTAAGTTTTAATTTTTAGTTTTCATCTGGTCCTTCGTTTGTGTCTTGGTTAATTGCATTCTTACAGTTTCTTTGTTGGATTTGCAGTTCATGCCACATACCAGATCGCAGGGACCACCAGATTTTTCAAGGATTGCTGATCTTTCTTTTCCTCTTTCTATTCCCCCTCTTTCACCTACTCACTCCACACCCACTGCACCCACATCACCAAACCCTTTCCACATGGCTAACCGCACAATTCACCAAAGAGCCACGGAAGGCTTCACAGGAGTTAACTCTCCCATCACTGTTCCCAACATTGTCAACGAAAGTTCTTGGCAGATTCCATCCTATGTCATGACTGCTATCACAAACACTTGTCAGTTTCAGGGTCGCGACGACGAAGATGCACCTGCACACATTTCACGTCTCACTCGTATTCTAGGCACTTTCAATCTTCAGGGAGCAACCGATGATGCTAAATTTCTTCACCTCTTTCCATTTCTCTTTCTGATCGAGCCGCTTCTTGGCTTGATTCTTATCCTGCTGGCACTTTCACCACCTGGAACGGTCTTCGTGACAAGTTTCTTGAGAAATACTTTCCTCCAGCCAAAGCTTCCAGGCTCCGTGACCAGATCCATTCTTTCAGGATGGAACTGATGAGCCCTATTATCTCGCCTGGGAGCGTTTCCAGAATCTGCTTAGCAGATGTTCTAATCATGGTCTGACTGAATGGGCCCTCGTTGAGAAATTTTACAATGGCCTGACCTATGAAACTCGTGCTCGTTTTGATACTTCTGCTGGAGGTCATCTCATGGGAAAGAAGGATGTTGTCGGTTGTAATGATCTCTTTGAAAGTTTTGCTCAAGCTGAATATGAGCAACGGTCAGCTATCAAGAATTCCATTCCTGTAACTAGTGCACCCTCATCCCTCGAGGTGTTCACCACGTCACTGTGGATACTAGTGTGGCCGCCACTCTTGAATCTTTAGCCAAAGATATGAAGAGTCTGATGAAGAAGATTGACAGATGTGAGATTTGCAGAGGAGGACATGACACTGTTGAGTGCCCAGTGATGGCACAAGAACAAGTTGACTACGTGGGAGGCCCAAACCGTGCTCCAACTAATCCTTTTAACAATTCTTAAACTCGGGTTGGAGGGGTGCTCAGAACCAAAACTGGAGATCTTCCGGAAATCCACCTGGTTTCCAATCGAATTGAATCATAACCAGGGGCAGGGTCATTTTGCTAGTGGGAGTTCGGGAACAAATCAGGGAGGGGTTAATAATAATACACCAATCTTAATGAAATCAAAGATTTGTTAACCCAATTAATTGTCAAGGATCAAACCACTCAGAAAACTTTAGCTGAACACGACATCATTCTTAAAAATCAACAATCTGCTTTCCTAGACCTTCAGCGTTCTGTTGGTGACATTGCTAGGCGGTTGGAACAAACTCCTCCAGGCCAGTTTTCTGGCAACACTCAACCCAACCCAGCCGCCCAACTCAAAGCAGTCACAACTCGTAGTGGAAGAGGTGGAGATCCTATGACCCCCAGTTGAAGTTGTAGAAGAAGAATCTGATAAGGAAGTTGATGAGCACATTGAGATGGAAACTCCTGGTAGGGTGCAACCGAGGCTAGTCCCAGCAAGTACCGCGCCGAACAGTGAGCCAAAAGTTGAGAAGGTCGTGAAAACGACACCTGTTTTTGTTAGACCCTCTCCTGAAATTGATCTTTCTCGTGTTCGTATCCCGCTCGTGTTGCTAATCAGAAGTATACTAAAGATTATGGATACTTCCTTGAAATGTTCAAACAGTTGAAAATCAATCTCCCGTTCATTGAGGCTCTTCAGCATATGCCCAAGTATGCAAAATTCTTGAAAGATCTCCTGAAAAGGAAAGATAGGTTGGGGGAACTCTCAAATATTCCCTAAGTGCTGGATGTTCTACGGTGGTTCTGAACAAGCTACCGGAGAAATTGACAAACCCGGGAATCTTCACGATCCCGTGTTTGTTTGGTAGTGACACTCTGAGCCACGCGTTGGCAGATCTAGGTGCTAGCATCAATCTGATGCCATACTCTCTCTACGAGCAGCTAGACCTTGGTGATCTGATACCAACGCGCATGACATTATCTCTTGCTGACCGATCGGTCAAATATCCACGGGGCATCGTTGAAAATTGCTAGTGAAGGTCGATAAATTTGTCTTCCCGTGGATTTCGTGATTCTGATATGGAAGCCGACGACAAGGTACCTTGATTTTCGGACGTCCATTTCTGAATACTGCCAAGGCCATCATCGATGTCTTTGACAGGAAGATCACTCTTCGAGTAGGAGATGAGAATGTCACATTTGATGTCGTCAAATCCATGAATCACCCTGGTGATCAGGATGTTTACAACGGTCCATTGATTCTGTTTACTTCCTTAATTCCTTCATCTCCCGAGTGGACCGTTGTCTTGATTACATCTGTGGAGCTGACTTGGTTGATGATCGTGAAGAGGAGCCGTTGGTGTATGAAGAAGAAGCCCCTCTGTTTCCCGAAGTTTTGAGATTGATGAAGTTCCTGAAGAGAGTCATAAGCCGTCCCTTGAGTCACCTCCTCTTTTAGAGCTCAAGGTCCTTCCTTCTCACCTAGAATATGCCTTCTTAGGTGGAGATTCTAGCTTACCCGTCATCATCTCTTCTAGATGACGGAGGAGGAGAAGAGAGTCTTCTTGATGTGTTGAAGACGCACAAGAAAGCCATTGCGTGGAGGCTTTCCGACATTCAGGGCATCAGCCCAGTTTACTGTACCCACAGGATACTCATGGAGGATGAGTATAAGCCTGTGGTGCAACCTCAAAGGCGATTGAATCCACACATGCAGGAGGTTGTGAAGACAGAAGTTAAGAAGCTTATGGAAGCTGGTTTGATCTATCCTATCTCTGATTCTAGTTGGGTGAGCCCGACTCAGGTTGTCCCCAAGAAGGGAGGGATGACTGTCATCACTAATGAGAAAAACGAGCTCATTCCGTCCCGTACGGTCACTGGTTGGCGTGTTTGTATCGATACAGGAGACTCAATGATGCCACCAGAAAGGACCATTTCCCTCTTCCATTCATTGATCAGATGCTTGAGCGTCTAGCTGGTCAGCAGTTCTACTGCTTCCTCGATGGTTTCTCGGGTTATTTCCAGATTCCTATTGCTCTAGAGGACCAGCATAAGACCACTTTACATGCCCGTATGGCACCTATGCATATCGTAGGATGCCTTTTGGGTTATGTAATGTCCAGCTACTTTTCAGCGTTGCATGGTTGCTATTTTCCAGGATATGATCGAGTCATCTATGGAGGTCTTCATGGACGACTTCTCTGTTTATGGTAGTTCTTTTTCTCACTGCTTGACTAATCTGGAGAAGATGTTGAAGAGGTGTACGGAGACGAAGTTGATGTTGAATTGGGAGAAGTGCCATTTCATGGTAACAGAGGGGATAGTGTTGGGGCACAAGGTGTCTCGAGATGGTATTGAGGTTGACAGGGCGAAGATTGACACGATTAGTAGACTTCCACCGCCCACGAGTGTTAATCTATTCGTAGTTTTCTTGGTCATGCGGGTTTCTATAGGCGTTTCATCAAGGATTTTTCTAAGATTACTCGCCCCATGACCGTCTTTTGGAGAAGGATGTTCCTTTCGTCTTCGACGAGGAATGTCTTAAAGCGTTTGATTTTCTGAAAGAGTGTTTGGTTAGTGCACCTATTCTTGTTTCACCCGACTGGAGCTTGCCTTTCGAGCTCATGTGTGATGCTAGTGACTATGCAGTCGGGGCAGTCTTAGGGCAGAGGCGTAACAAACATTTCCATCCCATCTATTATGCCAGTAAGACGTTGAATGATGCTCAGGAGAACTACACCACGACAGAGAAGGAGCTTCTAGCGGTTGTTTTTGCTTCGATAAATTCCGTTCCTATCTCGTGCTTTCTAAGACCACCGTATTCACTGATCATGCGGCATTGCGATATCTGTTCGCAAAGAAAGATGCCAAACCTCGTCTCATACGGTGGATTCTTTTGCTCTCCGAGTTCGACATCGAAATAAAGGATAAGAAGGGAGCCGAGAACGTGGCTGAGATCATCTTTCTAGATTAGAGGATCCTAAGAGGGAGGAGATTCGTGAGGAGGCAATTGGAGATAGATTCCCTCACGAGTCAGTAGATTTGTGAAGGCCGAGCAACAAGGTATGCCATGGTTCTCCGACCTGGCAAATTACCTAGCTAATGGAGTGGTGGTCAAGGGGATGACCACGCAGCAGAAGAAGAAGTTTTTCAGGGATGTGAGTAGATATGTTGAGATGATCCGTTTCTCTATAAGGTTGGAGGAGATAGAGTTCTAAGGAGATGTGAGTAAGGAGGAAGGATGGGAGATCCTTAGACATGTTCATGAGGGATGACTGGAGGACATCACGGTCATCATATCACCGCTCAGAAGGTGTTTGATTGTGGTTTCTATTGGCCTTCAGTGGTGAAGGATGCCCTCGAATTCGTTAAACAGTGTGATGCTTGTCAACGCACTGGTAATATTTCATCTAAGAATGAAATGCCCCAAAATCCCATACAGGTTCTCGAGATTTTTGATGTTTGGGGCATTGATTTCATGGGCCGTTTCCTGTTTCTAACAAGAATCGGTACATCCTCGTGGCGATTGACTATGTTTCAAAATGGGTTGAAGCTCAAGCTTTGCTACTAATGATGCCCGAGTGGTGGTGAAATTTCTGAAGAAGTTGTTCACTCGATTTGGTACCCCTCGTGCGCTTATAAGTGACTGTGGCACTCATTTCTGTAACACCTTGATGGAAAAGGTGTTAGCTTGCTACGGAGTCACTCATCGTTTCTCCACCGCTTATCATCCACAGACGAGCGGTCAAGTGGAGAATGCTAATAGGGGAGTGAAGAGGATTCTGGAGAGACAGTAGGAAAGAGTCGGAAGGATTGGTCCGACAAGCTCGATGACGCGTTGTGGGCTTTCAGAACAGCCTACAAAACACCGTTAGGCACCACGCCATTCATGATTGTTTACGGTAAAGCGTGTCATCTTCCCGTTGAGTTGGAACACAGAGCATTATGGGCTCTGAAGACGGTTAATCTTGATCTCACCGAAGCAGCTAGAAGACGTTCTTTCAGATTCATGAGTTAGAGGAGCTTCGGGATGCAGCATATGCACGTTCTTTGAGTATTAAGGAGAAAACGAAGGTGTTGCATTGTAACACCCAACCCGGAGAGGCTGACGTGTCACTATTACAGATATCAAATCAAAAACCATTTCACGATATTAAAGAGATTATCTAAAGAAATAAATTCAAGCAAACCCCATAATCCGAAAGAACCTAGTTAAGTTATTCATTACATCGAATAAAGAAAATACAATCTTGATCTTCAACCACTCTTCACTGATTTCCCGGAACCCCTGATTACCTACAATCAAATAATAAAACACCACAAAAGAAAATACGGCTGATCCAAAAGTTGCTCAGTGACGGAAATAACAATAGTAACGATACGAAGCATAAAATACTATATCTGAATACTGAACGGATATATGATACTGAAACGGAAATCTGATTCTAAACATATAATGCTGATACTGAACTGAACATGTAATACTGAACTGAACTGATCTACACGACGCGTATATACAAACAAAATAAGTCGTGATATAAGAAGTACCCAGAGCCAAAACTGAACTGATAAGTACATAGCTAGCTAGACTATGCACCAATGAGATGTGTGTGGGGCGTACACACATGATTCCATCCCCCGGAACTGATCTGAACTGAACTGAACTAGGATCGATCCATCCGCCTCCCAGATATTATGGCCAAAGTACTACCTGAGTACTAACGTGTTAACGGAGACGCCATGAACTATTTATTACACACCGTCACGAAAAAGTGTGTAACACCGTAATTTCTTATTAAAGAAATTAAAAGAATGAAATAGAAAGAAAGGAGAAGGAAATAAAAAGCTTGCTTTGTGGAAGGACCAAAAGTGTAAAATAATAAAAAATCTTATAAAGTTGGTAAAAAGGTGGAATGGCCGCCCATTACCTTCTGCATAACATTTTATTCGACTTTAAAGAGAGAAAGCAGCAGGAGCAGAAAACCATCGGGATTTTGAAGAAGGACCTGAGAAATTCGAAGTTTTGGTAAGAAATCTCGAATTTATGATGCTAGGACGATTCTAGAACCATATATGAGCTTATAAATGTGACTAGTGTGTTCGGGTTGCACTGTGTGTGTGTTTTAGTGTATATAAACGACTGAGAAGTTCAAGGAAAGGGCATCCAAAACCCGAAGACAAATTAAGGTGAGTTCTAGACCCGTTTTACTGGTTTTTAAATGTTTGGGGCTGGAAAATGCATGCAAGTATGTTTTTGTAAAGTTTGGGTTGAAAACCGTATGAAATGAATGTATGTATGCTTATGTTTATGTTAGATTTATGCCTAGAATCATATGTATATGTTTAGAACTAGGCATTATGATGTTTGGGACTTGGATTATGGATTAGGACACATGAACAGGTTGCAAATATGTCTGAAATTGGACTTAGAATAAATAAGAACAAGTTGATGAGTCCACCAGTGCTCATACGACCAACAGTGTGGTCGTATGACCAGGATTTTTCTAAGTGTTAAAGCCCACTAGTGCTCATACGACCAACAGTGTGGTCGTATGACCAGGAGATATATTTTCTAAGTGCTGATGAGTCTAACAGGACTCATACGACCAACAGTGGTCGTATGACTATGTGATGAAATTTCTAAGTATGAAGAGACCCACAGGACTCATACGACCAACAGTGGTCGTATGATCAGAATATATTTCCCAAGTCCAGGGATGGTACGACCAATAGTGCTCATACGACCAACAGTGTGGTCGTATGACCAGATGATAAATCTAAGTGTAAGATGAAAAGTCCAGCAGTACTCTTACGCCCAATAGTGCTCATACGGCCAGAGGGCTTTACGCCCAACAGGGCTCAAACGCCTAGGACACTTAGAATTTTTCAGAAATTTCATGAAATACCGAAGTTCGAGGTTTTGACCAGGGCTGACTAGGGTTAACAAATGATGATGTTTCATCATGTAATGATGATTATGGTTAACCCTTATTGTTTCTGATGTTATTATCAGTGTATTATAGTTAACAATATTATTAAAATATTGTTAATATGGTATGATGCTACGTATGATGATGAATGTATGATGATGTACGTATGGTGATGAATGTATGATGAGTATGTATGATGAGTGTGTGTGTTCCTTGTAATGTGTGCTTATCTTTCTGAAACTTACGAATAACGAGAATGAACTAATGAAGTATTATGTATCGTAAAGTGAAAGATAATGAAAGAGGAACATGATGACGAATGCATGTATTAACGAATGAACGAAAAGAAGAATGATGATGAATACATGCATTAATGAACGAACGAATTATGTCTTGCAAGCATGAATAACGTGATTGGTCCTTCTATGTGATTGACCATGGTCATGGTACCTCTACCGCTTACCTCTAGTACCGTGGCATACGATTTTCCGTCATATGTTGACTACGGCCCGGTAGCTAATAACGATCGGGGTGTAGCATATGGTATTGGTACAATTCACCTTTCAATGCGTGCAAGTAAGTATGAACGGAAAGAGGAACATGATGACGAATGCATATATTAACGAATGAACGAAAAGAAGAATGATGATGAATACATGCATTAATGAACGAACGAATTATGTCTTGCAAGCATTGAATAACGCGATGGTCCTTCTATGTGATTGACCATGGTCATGGTACCTCTACCGCTTACCTCTAGTACCGTGGCATACGATTTTCCGTCATATGTTGACTACGGCCGGTAGCTAATAACGATCGGGGTGTAGCATATGGTATTGGTACAATTCACCTTTCAATGCGTGCAAGTAAGTATGAACGGGATTCTTGTCATTCGACCACAGTAATCATAGCCAAGTGCTATGAAGTGGGTAAAGCCTGACAGAATCCATACGAGAAGTTAAAGATAACGATGAATAACGAATGATGAAGATAATAACGAATATTATCTCTGTGTACGTATGATGTATGAACGCATGCACGAAAGGATACTTTTAAATAAGTAAAAGTATGTTTTATTACAAAACTAGAACTCACTCAGCAACGCTGACTTTTATGTGTTTTCCAGTTGGCAGGTAGTGTTGCTGAGGATGGCACGAGGCGGCTACTCAGCTCTTTTGGGATGGCATTCTTTTGTTAAGTTTTTGTATTGTAATGCAAACAAATGATATTTTGTAACGGTGTGTATTACTTTACAAAAGCATTTATAGTAAAAATTTAAAGTTTCCGCTGCATGGTTTATTAAGTTATTTTAAATGTATGTTTTATGGGTAATGACGACCAACTGTGAGGTGCCCGGGAACAGGGCCTTACAAGTTGGTATCAGAGCCAAAGTTTAAGTGAAATGGGTAAATTTTTAAAACAAACCTAAAACTTAAACTGAGAATGGGACAGGGAGAATGAGAATGCCATCTGAGTAGCTGCGTGCCATCAGGTATTTTCTTGAAAGTTAACCAGTGTTACGTGCGCATGTTATGTGTTTATGTGTACTGTTAGACTTAGATACTAATGTAGTCAGGACAGGTAATGCTCGGGGTGTGAAGAGTAGAGTAAGTGGCTAATCACAATGACCACTGTAATTAGGGACTTACTATATTGACATAAACTGAGCTATTTCCTTGAATGACCGTGTTGGTGTTTAAATCTTTCAGTGTGATAGAAGATGGTCGGTGGTAGATCATCTAAAGCCCCAATTGGTGGAGGCAGTGGCGGAAGTGGTGCGGAACCACGAGCCACAAGAGGTAGGCCTAGAGAAGAGAAGAGGTTCCCGAAGAACCTAATACTACTCCCTCGGGGGGAGTGGATGAGAGTGATAATGTGAGAGCCTCGGTGAAAGAGACGGTAATCGAGGAGGTGCACCAAGTCATGCAGACGATCTTACTGTCTGTAGTGACTGAAGTGATAAAGGCAGTACGTGAAGACGATAGACGAGGGAGGAATCGGTCCTCAGGTAGACAACAACAGGCGGAAGCAGAAACGGTACTATCTGATGATGAAGAGGAAGAGGAAGAATAACAGTTACGGGAGACCGCCCGGGGTTGTAACTACGGGGCATTCATGAGGTGCAAACCCCCAACTTTTGATGGGTCTGGTACTGCTACTGATGCTCACCAATGGGTGATGGAAATGGAAGCTGTCCTCGATATTAGTGATTGCCAGGAGGACAAGAAGGTGAAGTTTGCTACCCACTCTTTTACAGGGTCGGCTTTATGCTGGTGGAAAAATATAGTCCAAGCCGAGGGTAGCAGGGCTATAGGGAAGATGAAGTGGGCTGAGTTGAAAAGGCTGGTGATCGAGGAATTCAGTCCTCGTCGGGAAATGGATAGAATAGAGAGAGAGTTCCTGCAGTTGGAGGCGGGGACGATGACCCACCAACAATATACCACCAAGTTTAACGAATTGGCGCTGTTGGTGCCGGAGCAGGTGACGCCGGTGTCTCGAAAGATCAACCGGTATATTCAGGGGCTGCCAGCTGAAATTCGTTGGCACTTGATTTCTGCCCGACCAAGCACTTTCAGGTCGGCAGTGGATTTGGCGGGAAGGTTATTCGATGAACGTGCTGCTTTGGTGAAGGCTGAAGGAAGCAAGAAAGGAAGTGGAGAGAAGAACTGGCAGGGGAAGAGATTTGGTCGGGGTGATACTTCGACAAACAACAAGAAAGCAAGGGTGGATGACCGCCGAGTGGTCGTGTCTGGAGCTGGGGGTGAGGAAGTGTGGTAAGTGTGGAAAGGAGCACTCAGGGGAGTGCAAGTGGGGATCTAACCTCTGCTTTAAGTGCGGGAAGACAGGGCACATATCAAAAGATTGCCGGATGGGCAAGTGCTTTAACTGTGGAGAAAGTGGCCATATGAGCAGGGACTGTAAGAAGCCGAGGGCTGAGGCTTCAGGGGTAAAGAAGACGGGAAGTGAAGGTCCGAGAGCAAACGCCAGGGCTTTCACCATGACGCAGGAAGAGGCTAGGACGGACCCTGATGTGGTGTCAGGTACGTTTCTAGTAAACCAAACTCTTGCTTCTGTGTTATTTGACTCTGGTGCTAGTAGGAGTTTCATTTCTGCTACTTTCTGTGCTAAATTGCCTGTTAGTAGCAAATGCATTAGTGAGCCTTTTTATGTAGAAACTGCTATGGTAAGTCCACTAGAGTTACTGATGTGATAGAGGACTGTACCATGGAGTTAGAAGGTCATAGGTTTGCTGCTAGATTACATGTGATGCCCCTAGGAGGATTTGATGTAGTGTTAGGGATGGACTGGTTAGCAACCTACGAAGCGAATATCGTGTGCCGAAAGAAGATGATTAGACTGACGGCGACCGACGGAAGTCCGGTGACAATTTATGGCGATCGAGTTACGACGATCCGAAGGTGATCTCGATGGCGGTGGCGGGAAAGTGTATGAGGCGCGGATGTAGCGCCTACTTATGTTATGTAAAGAATGTAGAGACGCCAACACCACAGCTATGCGATGTGCCAGTGGTGTGTGACTTTCCAGACGTATTTCCCGAAGACTTATCGGGATTGCCACCTGACCGAGAGATCGAATTCCAGATCGACCTGATACCGGGTGCCCAACCTGTCGCAAAAGCACCGTATCGCTTGGCTCCGACGGAGATGAGAGAGTTGATGGAGCAGTTGCAGGAGCTGCTGGATAAGGGGTTTATCCGACCGAGTATCTCACCTTGGGGTGCTCCGGTTCTGTTCGTAAAGAAGAAGGATGGTAGTATGAGGATGTGCATCGACTACCGCGAGCTGAATAAGCTGACGGTGAAGAACAGATACCCCTTACCAAGGATCGATGACTTGTTTGATCAACTTCAGGGTGCCAGTTGGTTTTCAAGGATAGATCTTCGATCGGGTTACCATCAACTAAAGGTGAAGGAACAAGATATCCCTAAAACAGCCTTTCGTACGCGCTATGGTCACTACGAGTTTCTTGTCATGTCTTTTGGGTTGACCAATGCGCCGGCTGCTTTTATGGATTTGATGAACCGAGTGTGCCGACCAATGTTGGATAAATCAGTAATTGTATTCATCGATGATATTCTGATTTATTCAAGAAGTGAAAAAAGAGCATGCCGGGCATATTCGGGAAGTGTTGGAAACGTTGAGAAGGGAGAAATTGTACGCCAAGTTCTCCAAGTGCGCCTTTTGGTTACGCGAGGTGCAATTTCTGGGTCACGTAGTTAATGCAGAAGGAATAATGGTGGACCCAGCAAAGGTTGAGGCTGTGATGCAATGGAAATCACCAAAGACGCCATCCGAGATTCGTAGCTTCTTGGGATTGGCGGGCTATTATAGAAGATTTATTCAAGACTTTTCAAAGATCGCCTCACCTTTGACAAAATTGACTCGTAAGGACGTAAAATTCGTGTGGGGTCGAGAGCAGGAGATGGCTTTTGAGGAGTTGAAGGCAAGACTAACACAAGCTCCTGTCTTGACTTTGCCTGAGGGAAGTGAAGACTTAGTGGTCTATTCGGATGCATCTTATTCTGGGCTAGGTTGTGTGTTGATGCAACGTGGAAAGGTGATAGCCTACGCATCTCGACAGCTGAAGACCCACGAAGCAACTATCCCACACACGATCTAGAATTAGCCGCGGTGGTTTATGCGTTGAAGATTTGGCGGCACTATCTATACGGGACAAAGTGCACTATCTTCACAGACCACAAAAGCTTGAAGTATTTCTTCGAGCAGAAGGATTTAAACATGAGGCAAAGGCGATGGTTGGAGCTCATAAAGGATTATGACTGCGAAATCCATTACCATCCGGGCAAGGCCAATGTGGTGGCTGATGCCCTTAGCCGAAAAGAAAGACCTGAGCCGATTCGGGTGAAGGCTTATCAGCTGATCATGACTCCCGATGTGATGACACAGGTTAAGGAGTTTCAAGACGAGGCTTTGAAAGAAGATCGTCTTAACTCCGAAAGGATGAGAGGCCTAGTGACGGAATTGGGTGAGAACACTCTTGGTGTTAAGACCCGATTTGGGCGAATGTGGATTCCTCGATACGGGGATCTACGTGGAAGAATCATGGATGAGGCCCATAAGACCCGATACTCCATTCACCCCGGTGCTACCAAAATGTACCACGATATGAAGAAGGATTACTGGTGGCCGGGTATGAAACGTGACGTAGTGGAGTACGTGAGTAAGTGCCTGACTTGTTTACAAGTGAAGGCGGAACACCAGAAACCTTACGGGAAGATCCAACCGTTGGATATACCTGAGTGGAAGTGGGAGCACATCACCATGGACTTCATCACGAAACTACCACGTACCCCGAAAGGGTATGATGCCATATGGGTGATAGTTGACCGCTTGACAAAGAGTGCCCACTTCCTACCGATCCGTGAAACGTACTCATCTGAAAGATTGGCGGATCTGTTCATCAAAGAAATTGTAGCTCGTCATGGTGTGCCGGTGTCTATTGTGTCTGATCGTGACACCCGGTTTACCTCCAAGTTTTGGAAGAGATTCATGATGCGATGGGGACGAGACTACACATTAGTACAGCATATCACCCTCAGACGGACGGTCAGTCTGAGAGGACGATCCAAACACTCGAAGACATGCTTCGGGCATGCGTGATCGATTTTGGAGGAAGTTGGGATGATCACTTGCCGTTAGCAGAATTCTCGTACAACAATAGCTATCATGCCAGTATTGGCATGCCACCCTACGAGATGCTATACGGTAGGAGATGTAGGACGCCCGTATGTTGGGGAGACATTAGGCAGAAAGAGTTAGGAGGTGTTGAGGTGGTCGAAGCTACGACTGAGAAGTTAGAAAAGATCAAAGCCTTCATGAAGGCGGCGAAAGATAGGCAAAAGTCGTATGCTGACAAGAGGCGGAGACCGATAGAGTTCAAGGTTGGTGACCGAGTTATGTTGAAGGTCTCACCTTGGAAAGGAATCATTAGATTCAGGAAAAGAGGTAAGCTAAGCCCGAGGTACATAGGACCTTTCCGAATTATCGCACGAGTAGGAGAGGTGGCCTATCGACTTGAACTGCCGGATGAGTTAAGTGGAATTCATCCCACATTCCATGTATCCCATCTGAGGAAGTGCTTAGCTGATGATGACATGGTTGTACCACTGGAGGATATTGAGGTGGATGAGAGGCTCAACTACGTGGAGCAACCATTGGCAATCATTGATCGTAAGGAAAAGAGGTTAAGGAATAAAGTGATTCCTCTTGTGCGTGTACAGTGGAAGCACAGGAAGGGATCCGAGTCTACGTGGGAGACTGAAGAAGAAATGAGACAACACTACCCACATCTGTTTGAGGAATAACAGGTTTCGGGGACGAAACCTATATAAGGGGGGTGGACTTGTAACACCCGTAATTTCTTATTAAAGAAATTAAAAGAATGAAATAGAAAGAAAGGAGAAGGAAATAAAAAGCCTGCTTTTGTGGAAGGACCAAAAGAGTAAAATAATAAAAAAATCTTATAAAGTTGGTAAAAAGGTGGCATGGCCGCCCATTACCTTCTGCATAACATTTTTATTTGACTTTAGAGAGAGAAAGCAGCAGGAGCAGAAAACCATCGGGATTTTGAAGAAGGACCTGAGAAATTCGCAGTTTTGGTAAGAAATCTCGAATTATGATGCTAGGACGATTCTAGAACCATATATGAGCTTATAAATGTGACTAGTGTGTTCGGGTTGCACTGTGTGTGTTTTAGGTGTATAAACGACTGAGAAGTTCAAGGAAAGGGCATCCAAACCCGAAGACAAATTAAGGTGAGTTCTAGACCCCGTTTTACTGGTTTTAAATGTTTTGGGGCTGGAAAATGCATGCAAGTATGTTTTGTAAAGTTTGGGTTGAAACCGTATGAAATGAATGTATGTATGCTTATGTTTATGTTAGATTTATGCCTAGAATCATATGTATACGTTTAGAACTGGGCATTATGATGTTTGGGACTTGGATTATGGATTAGACACATGAACAGGTTGCAAATATGTCTGAAATTGGACTTAGAATAAATAAGAACAAGTTGATGAGTCCACCAGTGCTCATACGACCAACAGTGTGGTCGTATGACCAGGATTTTTCTAAGTGTTAAAGCCCACTAGTGCTCATACGACCAACAGTGTGGTCGTATGACCAGGAGATATATTTTTCTAAGTGCTGATGAGTCTAACAGGACTCATACGACCAACAGTGGTCGTATGACTATGTGATGAAATTTTCTAAGTATGAAGAGACCCACAGGACTCATACGACCAACAGTGGTCGTATGATCAGAATATATTTCCCAAGTCCAGGGATGGTACGACCAATAGTGCTCATACGACCAACAGTGTGGTCGTATGACCAGATGATAAATCTAAGTGTAAGATGAAAAGTCCAGCAGTACTCTTACGCCCAATAGTGCTCATACGGCCAGAGGGCTTTTACGCCCAACAGGGCTCAAACGCCTAGGACACTTAGAATTTTTCAGAAATTTCCTGAAATACCGAAGTTCGAGGTTTTGACCAGGGCTGACTAGGGTTAACTAATGATGATGTTTCATTCATGTAATGATGATTATGGTTAACCCTTATTGTTTCTGATGTTATTATCAGTGTATTATAGTTAACAATATTATTAAAATATGTTAAATGTGGTATGATGCTACGTATGATGATGAATGTATGATGATGTACGTATGGTGATGAATGTATGATGAGTATGTATGATGAGTGTGTGTGTTCCTTGTAATTGTGTGCTTATCTTTCTGAAACTTTACGAATAACGAGAATGAACTAATGAAGTATTATGTATCGTAAAGTGAAAGATAATGAAAGAGGAACATGATGACGAATGCATGTATTAACGAATGAACGAAAAGAAGAATGATGATGAATACATGCATTAATGAACGAACGAATTATGTCTTGCAAGCATTGAATAACGCGATTGGTCCTTCTATGTGATTGACCATGGTCATGGTACCTCTACCGCTTACCTCTAGTACTGTGGCATACGATTTTCCATCATATGTTGACTACGGCCCGGTAGCTAATAACGATCGGGGTGTAGCATATGGTATTGGTACAATTCACCTTTCAATGCGTGCAAGTAAGTATGAACGGAAAGAGGAACATGATGACGAATGCATATATTAACGAATGAACGAAAAGAAGAATGATGATGAATACATGCATTAATGAACGAACGAATTATGTCTTGCAAGCATTGAATAACGCGATTGGTCCTTCTATGTGATTGACCATGGTCATGGTACCTCTACCGCTTACCTCTAGTACCGTGGCATACGATTTTCCGTCATATGTTGACTACGGCCCGGTAGCTAATAACGATCGGGGTGTAGCATATGGTATTGGTACAATTCACCTTTCAATGCGTGCAAGTAAGTATGAACGGGATTCTTGTCATTCGACCACAGTAATCATAGCCAAGTGCTATGAAGTGGGTAAAGCCTGACAGAATCCATACGAGAAGTTAAAGATAACGATGAATAACGAATGATGAAGATAATAACGAATATTATCTCTGTGTACGTATGATGTATGAACGCATGCACGAAAGGATACTTTTAAATAAGTAAAAGTATGTTTTATTACAAAACTAGAACTCACTCAGCAACGCTGACTTTATGTGTTTTCCAGTTGGCAGGTAGTGTTGCTGAGGATGGCACGAGGCGGCTACTCAGCTCTTTTGGGATGGCATTCTTTTGTTAACGTTTTGTATTGTAATGCAAACAAATGATATTTTGTAACGGGTGTTGTATTACTTTACAAAAGCATTTATAGTAAAAATTTAAAGTTTCCGTTGCATGGTTTTTATTAAGTTATTTTAAATGTATGTTTTATGGGTAATGACGACCAACTGTGAGGTGCCCGGGAACGGGGCCTTACAAGTTGGTATCAGAGCCAAAGTTTAAGTGAAATGGGTAAATTTTTAAAACAAACCTAAAACTTAAACTGAGAATGGGACAGGGAGAATGAGAATGCCATCTGAGTAGCTGCGTGCCATCAGGTATTTTCTTGAAAGTTAACCAGTGTTACGTGCGCATGTTATGTGTTTATGTGTACTGTTAGACTTAGATACTAATGTAGTCAGGACAGGTAATGCTCGGGGTGTGAAGAGTAGAGTAAGTGGCTAATCACAACTGACCACTGTAATTAGGGACTTACTATACTTGACATAAACTGAGCTATTTCCTTGAATGACCGTGTTGGTGTTTAAATCTTTCAGTGTGATAGAAGATGGTCGGTGGTAGATCATCTAAAGCCCCAATTGGTGGAGGCAGTGGCGGAAGTGGTGCGGAACCACGAGCCACAAGAGGTAGGCCTAGACAAGAGAAGAAGGTTCCCGAAGAACCTAATACTACTCCCTCGGGGGGAGTGGATGAGAGTGATAATGTGAGAGCCTCGGTGAAAGAGACGGTAATCGAGGAGGTGCACCAAGTCATGCAGACGATCTTACCGTCTGTAGTGACTGAAGTGATAAAGGCAGTACGTGAAGACGATAGACGAGGGAGGAATCGGTCCTCAGGTAGACAACAACAGGCGGAAGCAGAAACGGTACTATCTGATGATGAAGAGGAAGAGGAAGAATAACAGTTACGGGAGACCGCCCGGGTTGTAACTACGGGGCATTCATGAGGTGCAAACCCCCAACTTTGATGGGTCTGGTACTGCTACTGATGCTCACCAATGGGTGATGGAAATGGAAGCTGTCCTCGATATTAGTGATTGCCAGGAGGACAAGAAGGTGAAGTTTGCTACCCACTCTTTTACAGGGTCGGCTTATGCTGGTGGAAAAATATAGTCCAAGCCGAGGGTAGCAGGGCTATAGGGAAGATGAAGTGGGCTGAGTTGAAAAGGCTGGTGATCGAGGAATTCAATCCTCGTCGGGAAATGGATAGAATAGAGAGAGAGTTCCTGCAGTTGGAGGCGGGGACGATGACCCACCAACAATATACCACCAAGTTTAACGAATTGGCGCTGTTGGTGCCGGAGCAGGTGACGCCGGTGTCTCGAAAGATCAACCGGTATATTCAGGGGCTGCCAGCTGAAATTCGTTGGCACTTGATTTCTGCCCGACCAAGCACTTTCAGGTCGGCAGTGGATTTGGCGGGAAGGTTATTCGATGAACGTGCTGCTTTGGTGAAGGCTGAGGGAAGCAAGAAATGAAGTGGAGAGAAGAACTGGCAGGGGAAGAGATTTGGTCGGGGTGATACTTCGACAAACAACAAGAAAGCAAGGGTGGATGACCGCCGAGTGGTCGTGTCTGGAGCTGGGGTGAGGAAGTGTGGTAAGTGTGGAAAGGAGCACTCAGGGGAGTGCAAGTGGGGATCTAACATCTGCTTTAAGTGCGGAAAGACAGGGCACATATCAAAAGATTGCCGGATGGGCAAGTGCTTTAACTGTGGAGAAAGTGGCCATATGAGCAGGGACTGTAAGAAGCCGAGGGCTGAGGCTTCAGGGGTAAAGAAGACGGGAAGTGAAGGTCCGAGAGCAAACGCCAGGGCTTTCACCATGACACAGGAAGAGGCTAGGACGGACCCCGATGTGGTGTCAGGTACGTTTCTAGTAAACCAAACTCTTGCTTCTGTGTTATTTGACTCTGGTGCTAGTAGGAGTTTCATTTCTGCTACTTTCTGTGCTAAATTGCCTGTTAGTAGCAAATGCATTAGTGAGCCTTTTTATGTAGAAACTGCTATTGGTAAGTCCACTAGAGTTACTGATGTGATAGAGGACTGTACCATGGAGTTAGAAGGTCATAGGTTTGCTGCTAGATTACATGTGATGCCCCTAGGAGGATTTGATGTAGTGTTAGGGATGGACTGGTTAGCAACCTACGAAGCGAATATCGTGTGCCGAAAGAAGATGATTAGACTGACGGCGACCGACGAAAGTCCGGTGACAATTTATGGCGATCGAGTTACGACGATTCCGAAGGTGATCTCGATGGCGGTGGCGGGAAAGTGTATGAGGCGCGGATGTAGCGCCTACTTATGTTATGTAAAGAATGTAGAGACGCCAACACCACAGCTATGCGATGTGCCAGTGGTGTGTGACTTTCCAGACGTGTTTCCCGAAGACTTATCGGGATTGCCACCTGACCGAGAGATCGAATTCCAGATCGACCTGATACCGGGTGCCCAACCTGTCGCAAAAGCACCGTATCGCTTGGCTCCGACGGAGATGAGAGAGTTGATGGAGCAGTTGCAGGAGCTGCTGGATAAGGGGTTTATCCGACCGAGTATCTCACCTTGGGGTGCTCCGGTTCTGTTCGTAAAGAAGAAGGATGGTAGTATGAGGATGTGCATCGACTACCGCGAGCTGAATAAGCTGACGGTGAAGAACAGATACCCCTTACCAAGGATCGATGACTTGTTTGATCAACTTCAGGGTGCCAGTTGGTTTTCAAGGATAGATCTTCGATCGGGTTACCATCAACTAAAGGTGAAGGAACAAGATATCCCTAAAACAGCCTTTCGTACGCGCTATGGTCACTACGAGTTTCTTGTCATGTCTTTTGGGTTGACCAATGCGCCGGCTGCTTTTATGGATTTGATGAACCGAGTGTGCCGACCAATGTTGGATAAATCAGTAATTGTATTCATCGATGATATTCTGATTTATTCAAGAAGTGAAAAAGAGCATGCCGGGCATATTCGGGAAGTGTTGGAAACGTTGAGAAGGGAGAAATTGTACGCCAAGTTCTCCAAGTGCGCCTTTTGGTTACGCGAGGTGCAATTTCTGGGTCACGTAGTGAATGCAGAAGGAATAATGGTGGACCCAGCAAAGGTTGAGGCTGTGATGCAATGGAAATCACCAAAGACGCCATCCGAGATTCGTAGCTTCTTGGGATTGGCGGGCTATTATAGAAGATTTATTCAAGACTTTTCAAAGATCGCCTCACCTTTGACAAAATTGACTCGTAAGGACGTAAAATTCGTGTGGGGTCGAGAGCAGGAGATGGCTTTTGAGGAGTTGAAGGCAAGACTAACACAAGCTCATGTCTTGACTTTGCCTGAGGGAAGTGAAGACTTAGTGGTCTATTCGGATGCATCTTATTCTGGGCTAGGTTGTGTGTTGATGCAACGTGGAAAGGTGATAGCCTACGCATCTCGACAGCTGAAGACCCACGAAGTCAACTATCCCACACACGATCTAGAATTAGCCGCGGTGGTTTATGCGTTGAAGATTTGGCGGCACTATCTATACGGGACAAAGTGCACTATCTTCACAGACCACAAAAGCTTGAAGTATTTCTTCGAGCAGAAGGATTTAAACATGAGGCAAAGGCGATGGTTGGAGCTCATAAAGGATTATGACTGCGAAATCCATTACCATCCGGGCAAGGCCAATGTGGTGGCTGATGCCCTTAGCCAAAAAGAAAGACCTGAGCCGATTCGGGTGAAGGCTTATCAGCTGATCATGAACCCCGATGTGATGACACAGGTTAAGGAGTTTCAAGACGAGGCTTTGAAAGAAGATCGTCTTAACTCCGAAAGGATGAGAGGCCTAGTGACGGAATTGGGTGAGAACACTCTTGGTGTTAAGACCCGATTTGGGCGAATGTGGATTCCTTGATACGGGGATCTACGTGGAAGAATCATGGATGAGGCCCATAAGACCCGATACTCCATTCACCCGGTGCTACCAAAATGTACCACGATATGAAGAAGGATTACTGGTGGCCGGGTATGAAACGTGACGTAGTGGAGTACGTGAGTAAGTGCCTGACTTGTTTACAAGTGAAGGCGGAACACCAGAAACCTTACGGGAAGATCCAACCGTTGGATATACCTGAGTGGAAGTGGGAGCACATCACCATGGACTTCATCACGAAACTACCACGTACCCCGAAAGGGTATGATGCCATATGGGTGATAGTTGACCGCTTGACAAAGAGTGCCCACTTCCTACCGATCCGTGAAACGTACTCATCTGAAAGATTGGCGGATCTGTTCATCAAAGAAATTGTAGCTCGTCATGGTGTGCCGGTGTCTATTGTGTCTGATCGTGACACCCGGTTTACCTCCAAGTTTTGGAAGAGATTTCATGATGCGATGGGGACGAGACTACACATTAGTACAGCATATCACCCTCAGACGGACGGTCAGTCTGAGAGGACGATCCAAACACTCGAAGACATGCTTCGGGCATGCGTGATCGATTTTGGAGGAAGTTGGGATGATCACTTGCCGTTAGCAGAATTCTCGTACAACAATAGCTATCATGCCTGTATTGGCATGCCACCCTACGAGATGCTATACGGTAGGAGATGTAGGACGCCCGTATGTTGGGGAGACATTAGGCAGAAAGAGTTAGGAGGTGTTGAGGTGGTCGAAGCTACGACTGAGAAGTTAGAAAAGATCAAAGCCTTCATGAAGGCGGCGAAAGATAGGCAAAAGTCGTATGCTGACAAGAGGCGGAGACCGATAGAGTTCAAGGTTGGTGACCGAGTTATGTTGAAGGTCTCACCTTGGAAAGGAATCATTAGATTCAGGAAAAGAGGTAAGCTAAGCCCGAGGTACATAGGACCTTTCCGAATTATCGCACGAGTAGGAGAGGTGGCCTATCGACTTGAATGCTGGATGAGTTAAGTGGAATTCATCCCACATTCCATGTATCCCATCTGAGGAAGTGCTTAGCTGATGATGACATGGTTGTACCACTGGAGGATATTGAGGTGGATGAGAGGCTCAACTACGTGGAGCAACCATTGGCAATCATTGATCGTAAGGAAAAGAGGTTAAGGAATAAAGTGATTCCTCTTGTGCGTGTACAGTGGAAGCACAGGAAGGGATCCGAGTCTACGTGGGAGACTGAAGAAGAAATGAGACAACACTACCCACATCTGTTTGAGGAATAACAGGTTTCGGGGACGAAACCTATATAAGGGGGGTGGACTTGTAACACCCGTAATTTCTTATTAAAGAAATTAAAAGAATGAAATAGAAAGAAAGGAGAAGGAAATAAAAAGCCTGCTTTTGTGGAAGGACCAAAAGAGTAAAATAATAAAAAAATCTTATAAAGTTGGTAAAAAGGTGGCATGGCCGCCCATTACCTTCTGCATAACATTTTTATTCGACTTTTAGAGAGAGAAAGCAGCAGGAGCAGAAAACCATCGGGATTTTGAAGAAGGACCTGAGAAATTCGAAGTTTTTGGTAAGAAATCTCGAATTTATGATGCTAGGACGATTCTAGAACCATATATGAGCTTATAAATGTGACTAGTGTGTTCGGGTTGCACTGTGTGTGTGTTTTAGGTGTATAAACGACTGAGAAGTTCAAGGAAAGGGCATCCAAAACCCGAAGACAAATTAAGGTGAGTTCTAGACCCCGTTTTACTGGTTTTTAAATGTTTTGGGGCTGGAAAATGCATGCAAGTATGTTTTTGTAAAGTTTGGGTTGAAACCCGTATGAAATGAATGTATGTATGCTTATGTTTATGTTAGATTTATGCCTAGAATCATATGTATATGTTTAGAACTGGGCATTATGATGTTTGGGACTTGGATTATGGATTAGACACATGAACAGGTTGCAAATATGTCTGAAATTGGACTTAGAATAAATAAGAACAAGTTGATGAGTCCACCAGTGCTCATACGACCAACAGTGTGGTCGTATGACCAGGATTTTTCTAAGTGTTAAAGCCCACTAGTGCTCATACGACCAACAGTGTGGTCGTATGACCAGGAGATATATTTTTCTAAGTGCTGATGAGTCTAACAGGACTCATACGACCAACAGTGGTCGTATGACTATGTGATGAAATTTTCTAAGTATGAAGAGACCCACAGGACTCATACGACCAACAGTGGTCGTATGATCAGAATATATTTCCCAAGTCCAGGGATGGTACGACCAATAGTGCTCATACGACCAACAGTGTGGTCGTATGACCAGATGATAAATCTAAGTGTAAGATGAAAAGTCCAGCAGTACTCTTACGCCCAATAGTGCTCATACGGCCAGAGGGCTTTTACGCCCAACAGGGCTCAAACGCCTAGGACACTTAGAATTTTTCAGAAATTTCCTGAAATACCGAAGTTCGAGGTTTTGACCAGGGCTGACTAGGGTTAACAAATGATGATGTTTCATGCATGTAATGATGATTATGGTTAACCCTTATTGTTTCTGATGTTATTATCAGTGTATTATAGTTAACAATATTATTAAAATACTGTTAAATGTGGTGTGATGCTACGTATGATGATGAATGTATGATGATGTACGTATGGTGATGAATGTATGATGAGTATGTATGATGAGTGTGTGTGTTCCTTGTAATTGTGTGCTTATCTTTCTGAAACTTTACGAATAACGAGAATGAACTAATGAAGTATTATGTATCGTAAAGTGAAAGATAATGAAAGAGGAACATGATGACGAATGCATGTATTAACGAATGAACGAAAAGAAGAATGATGATGAATACATGCATTAATGAACGAACGAATTATGTCTTGCAAGCATTGAATAACGCGATTGGTCCTTCTATGTGATTGACCATGGTCATGGTACCTCTACCGCTTACCTCTAGTACCGTGGCATACGATTTTCCGTCATATGTTGACGACGGCCCGGTAGCTAATAACGATCGGGGTGTAGCATATGGTATTGGTACAATTCACCTTTCAATGCGTGCAAGTAAGTATGAACGGAAAGAGGAACATGATGACGAATGCATATATTAACGAATGAACGAAAAGAAGAATGATGATGAATACATGCATTAATGAACGAACGAATTATGTCTTGCAAGCATTGAATAACGCGATTGGTCCTTCTATGTGATTGACCATGGTCATGGTACCTCTACCGCTTACCTCTAGTACCGTGGCATACGATTTTCCGTCATATGTTGACTACGGCCCGGTAGCTAATAACGATCGGGGTGTAGCATATGGTATTGGTACAATTCACCTTTCAATGCGTGCAAGTAAGTATGAACGGGATTCTTGTCATTCGACCACAGTAATCATAGCCAAGTGCTATGAAGTGGGTAAAGCCTGACAGAATCCATACGAGAAGTTAAAGATAACGATGAATAACGAATGATGAAGATAATAACGAATATTATCTCTGTGTACGTATGATGTATGAACGCATGCACGAAAGGATACTTTTAAATAAGTAAAAGTATGTTTTATTACAAAACTAGAACTCACTCAGCAACGCTGACTTTATGTGTTTTCTAGTTGGCAGGTAGTGTTGCTGAGGATGGCACGAGGCGGCTACTCAGCTCTTTTAGGATGGCATTCTTTTGTTAACGTTTTTGTATTGTAATGCAAACAAATGATATTTTGTAACGGGTGTTGTATTACTTTACAAAAGCATTTATAGTAAAAATTTAAAGTTTCCGCTGCATGGTTTTTATTAAGTTATTTTAAATGTATGTTTTATGGGTAATGACGACCAACTGTGAGGTGCCCGGGAACGGGGCCTTACAAAGTGTCACATCATTGACGCCACAATGACATGTCGGAGAGCTCGGGTAACAGAGTAGCAATCAAATGGTAGTACAACTACCAACATATAACGTATCAATAGAACATTTATAGGAACATGCAATAATGAGTACAAACTTATAAAATATATATTGCATGCTGTAAGCCTTCAACAAGTAAAATTAACAAGTCGAACGAGTCATAGCATAACAAATAATATTAGACGACTAGTAAAATACCAAAAGCCAAACGAGTCATATTAACGGAAACATGGTATCAAAATCTGTACTACAAAGTAACAGAACAGAATTTATACTATGATAAAGGTAACCAAGAATCCGTACCTTATACATGAATGACAATGATCAGAAACAAGGTCTAGGCTCGGTTAACGCCGCGAGAACCTACGATAACGTAACTCAAATTATAGTTTAGAAAATTCCAGTTCTGCCCCTGTCTTTTCGCACTCGTTAAAAATACTAACCGACGTTTAAAAATTCTGAAAATCTCCAGTTTACTAGACTAGTGATTTCGAAACAACTTTCATTTAGAAAAGTTTCTGATTTGGATTACCGAAATATGAGAAAAACGTGGATCTTTACAGCTGCGCAGAACGGTTAGCTGTTACGAAAACGACTATTTGGAGGTCTAAACGAATGAGTTTTTCTATGTTTTATATATCAACAGATTCGTTTTTCGACGAACTTCGTCATGGACATAAGGTTTAACTGATTTGAATCTGTTATGAAGAAGTTATGGCTTCTGTAAGTTGGCTGTAAAATACGAGCCTAAATCAACTATTTACAGTTTATTTTAAACAAAATAAACTATTTATAACGTTTGTTAATAATTTATGAAATTGCAAAATCTTTATAATTTCCACAATTATCATCTTGTATTAATTTCAAGATATTATTAGTTTAAATCCATAACAAGACACATAATCGTATTTAAACTATTTATTATTGAACTATTTATAAAAATTATTAAGGTGTTTTGAATAAATAAATTTATAGAAAATTAATTGGGTACCTTTAAAATAACCAGAGTTTATAAAATTTATTTTTATAATTTTTAGGAATTTTTACATATTTTTAGAAGGCTAAACAGGGCTTAAAAAAATATGCAGAGGCTCGGGTTCGAACCCGTGACCTCAAACACAAACTCCCACATACAAACCAGTAGATCAAAGGCCTCAGCCGCATTATAACTCGGCTTTTAATTCTTAAAACCCGTCTTAAACAAATCCCCCAATTTAACATAAACCCTAGTTTCGAAATCAATCCAATTGACCACGAATTCGATGATGTTAATGCCTAAATTCATAGGGCTTTTAATCCCCATCTAAAATCGAGCTAATAGGTGTGTTCAATTACCTGTTAACCAATCCCGAATCCAAAATCCCCAAATTTCAAAACGTATAAACCCTAGAAACAATTTTGATTCAATTGAACATCAAATCGATGTTAATAGCCAAATTAAGGTTAGGGCTTTCATTCCTAGACTAAAATCGAGCATGTAGGTAGTTTTAATTACCTGTTTTGAACACGAAGAACAGGTCGCGACTGCTGTGAAGTTCGATTGCTATCCAAACGATGATGATAATCCAATTAATTGTACAGATAGTTTCTAATGACTTCGATGATGAAAAGCCCTCTATCAAATTCGCATCAAATTAGCCGGAGGATGGATTTCGACTTGGTTGCAGATCCGCGACGAGGATGAGGCCAATGGTGGTGGTTTGTAGTGTTTTAGACGCAATTTGATGTACCATTAGTTTAGGAAACATATAACCGATCTTGTTGATTAATTTATTTGCATTATTGCAAGTTGGGTGGAATCAATTGCTGGAAAGTGGACTAGCTCGTGGTTTCGAATGGAAGAAGAAGAAAGCAGTTGGTTTTTTTGAATATTTACACATTAGGTCCCTGTGGTTTCATGTTTCTTTTATTTTGTACACAAAGTTATAAAAACAAGTTTTCAAAATGGCACAAATACCCCTGAACTTTTATTATTATTATTATTATTAGTATGGGTATTATATGCATGATAGGAGATTGAGAGGGTTGAAGGAGTTTAAGAAAGGGGATCGAGTGTTACTGTACAATTCCCGTCTCAAGTTATTTGGAGGAAAATTGAGATCTAAGTGGACGGGACCGTATGTGGTTAGAGAGGTATTTCCATATGGTGCAGTCGAGTTGCAGAATGATGTTGATGGAAACACCTAGAAGGTGAACGGGCACAGATTGAAGCACTACATTGGAGGATCCCTAGATGTGAATGAAGAGGAGGAAACCCTCCTCGAGATCCCGGAAAAGACAAGGGCTTGAAAGTCTTGGATGAAAATCCAAGTGTAAATTTTGTATAATTTTTTCCTTTATTTTTTTTCTTTAATTTGTGTTTTTCATGTTTTACAGGGATTCGTACTTGGAACGGTGCAGAGGAGACACAAGGAATGCATTTTGGTGACGGTTGATTTAACATCGGGTTCGGAACGTACAAGATTCACACGACGAGGTAAGTTTTTCGTGATTTTATTTTAATTTTTCATAAGGGATCTTCGCCGTGCGCGCACAGGTAATAAGCATGTACGCGATGCGCGAAGACTCTGGTCTTCGCGGTGCGCGCAGGGTTTACCCCAGCGTACGCTCTGCGCGAAGACATCCTTGACCCTGAAAAATAAAACCGACGGGTTTCGCAGCTTTCACACAATCAAAAAAAAATATCCCCTTTTTACCACCACAACCACCGTTCCACCTTCCACCACTTCCCCTCATCACCACCGAACCCCACCACTCCACCTTCCGACACCCACCGCCGACAAACCCACCGCCGCCCAAACCACCACCACCGCCGATTCCTACCACCCCCGCGACCACCATCACCCGACACCCCTATCGCGACCCGACACCACTGCCACCACCATCTCCACCTTCAACCACTCCACCTTCAGCCGCCCACCACTCCCCACCACTGAGCTCCGTGAACCATCACCGCCCGTCATTTTCTCATTGTCTCTCTGTTCTTGTTTCAATTCGACATCTATCAGGTACGTTTCTCATTGTCTTTCTGTTCTTATAGAATTTGTTTAGATCTAGTGTTGGACATTGTTCATTGGATTGTTCGTGGCTGTGTGTTGTGATTATTGAGTATTGTTGCTATTGTCATGAGCTATTGTTTGCTATTGAGAATTTGTATGGGTTGCTATTGATCTTTGTACCATGTGCGCTAGTAATTGTGCTCTCTTGGTTTTGGGATGGTATGTTATACTGCTTGATGCACGTTATTTTGAATGATATGTCTCGTGAATAGGGTGAATTCTAAAGTTTAAGTGTGGGTATATATATATTCATCACTTTTATTTGGTTTGGTGTGATTGTTTGTTTGATTTATATCTTGATGTTAGGATGATGATGTCCGGTTTGGTTTATATGATTGGGTCCAATTTATATTGTTTAATCCCTAGATCTTATTAATTTTCTATTATTTTCCTTATTTTCTTTTCTTAGATACGTTTCCTTTATTTTCTTTTTATTTGTGATATGTGTTTTTGGGATTACTTGCATCTTTTAATTGCATAGATTAGTTTAACCACTGCCTGTACTCAATCTCCATTCAGGCAGAGTTTAATCGGATTTATGATTACATTTTGTAAACCAAGTGTCCCTTTCTTTGTTCTCATTTGTTCTGGTGTGTTTTAATTTGGAAACTGCGAATGAAATGCTATACAGTTTTCCAGTTGTTGCTAATTCAAGGCCCTAACTGCTTATTTCTTTTGTAGATATGTCTCGTCGACGACGAAGAACTGCTGATGATGGCATTCGTCGTTCTATTGATTATCTAGAGGCAGCAGTTTTTCCCAGGCGGGATCAGGCACCTACTCCTGTCGACCAGCGGGACCTTCTCTCGCACACCTGTTTGAGGTTTGGGTTAGCAACAGGTGAGCGGGAGAAACTCACTAAGTTTCAGAATATGCATCTGTTTGTCCATAAGACTATAGACTGGGATGTCATTGATATTTTAGGACAGAGAGGTAGGATTGAAGGGATGTTAGGACCTAGGTGGATGGATGCTATTACCTGTAGTTGGGACCAGTACTTGGAGTTAACTATTGAGTTCTATTGTACATTTCAGTATAGGTCCGGGTACTTTTTGCAGGGAGATGCTGTTAGCTTTTCCCTAGGTCGGCAGATTTATGAGATGAGCATTCCCCAATTTGCTGTTCATTTAGGTTTTTACCAGTTGAATGAGGTTCAGTCCCCAGCATTTCTTAACAGTGTTCGAGGAAAAATTAAGAAGTCTGGGGATATAGGAGTAGGTGATGGTGATCTGAGGGAGTTTTGGATGACTGTAGGCGAAGGTTCCTACTCTAGCAGTATTACTGAGACGGGTTTTAGAGATCCTGTGATTAGATTTCTTCATAAGGTTTTAGCAGGTACGTTTATTGGCAGACGCCAGGGTAGGGATAAGGTGAATTCGTTGGAGCTGGTTATTCTTTATTGCATGATGAATGGGGTGGAAGCCAATTTGGCTATGTTGTTTATCCATTCTATAGCTAGAGCTCATAGGGGTGGGGATTCAGCGAGTTTAGCCTTGGGTCCTTATATTGGTAGGTTGGCAACGAACCTAGGAGATTTTGATAGATTTCCTAGGGAACATCTCACGTTAGGACCACCTACTCAGGCTATCCCTTTGGATGTGCTGCGTCAGGCAGGGATGGTTACTTATGATGAGCCCCCAGATGGGTAGCAGTTAGGCTTGGACCACAGGTTCCCCCTCCTTTGGGATCTTTGGCAGTCGATATCATTCAGCAGGATGCTCCCACGCGTCGCCAGATTCCTGTCCACCATGAGAGGTTTCGACAGCCTTTTCCCCTTAGAGAGCCTCCGGCTCAGGCTCCCTTGCCGGACCCGTTCAGTTTTGTCGAGCTGCGTGACCAGATCTTCGGTCGCCTGGATAGTATGCAAACGCATTTTCAGACTAATATGCAGACTTTGCAGGATGGGATTTACTCAAGGATTCAGGACCAGCAGAATTACATTCAGCAGCGATTTGATCGCACAGATGACTTGTTCAGGCATGTCTTTGAGCAGCAGCGCATACCCCCTCCCACTTGGTTCCAGCCCTTTGGACATGGCGCTTCCACTTCAGGCGCAGGTCATAGTGGTACTCATGATGATGATGCTGGGGACGAGTAGCAGTTTTGGTTGGTAGTTTTGATTTCTATTTTTATCTATGTATTTATTTTTTTTCTCATTTTGGATTGTATTAAACTCAGTACTAGTTTTATTTTCTTTTTGAGATGTCATGCTCTATGGATTGTAACTGCATTTAATTATTCAACTCTGTCTTGTGAGTCTTGGGATGTTGATACAGGGTGTTGATTGTTGATTGCTGGCTGCCGGTTACTGTCTCTGATTGGAACTGTGTGGGACTTTCTTGGAATCTTGACTCTTACCCACCGGATGGAATTAGGTTTTGCTTAGTTTAATGCTCTACTAACTCAGGGAGTTTCAGTTTCTTTTCTTTTTGCATCGTAGCGGTCATTTTCTTTTTTTTTCTTTTCTGTATTTTTATTTCTTTAGTTTTGTCTATGCCTTGTTCACATTGGGGACAATGTGAATTTTAAGTGTGGGTATGTGTATTACTATTGGGTATTAATACTTTGTTGGGTATTTTTTCAAAAAAAAAAAAATTGGAAAAGAGTCGGAAAATGTCCTTTGAAGTAATGTGCAATTAATGGAAAATGATAGGATTAGGAAATCAAGTGATCTAAATAAATTCTGGTTGGCCCAATTAGTTACAGAGGTTCTTTAAATGTCTTGATTAATTTAAGTAAACTAGGGGGTCTTGTGGGTGCTCATTATAGGAGAAACAAAGAACCAAAAGTTAGAAAAACCAGGCACCCTTATAGGCTGTTAAACTAACAATATAATAGAAGCTTATTACTCACAAAAATTCAGCACACTACTGTCTTGTTTATGCAAATAAATTTGAATATTAGTGGCGCTCCATTAAATTCCATAATGAACATATAAACTGAGGGTAACTTAGGGTTAGTAGACTTACACATTTTCCACAACTTATACCCTGTTTCCCTTCAGTTTCAATTTGTGAGATAAGCCCATTTGTACTTGTTCTTTATATGCATTTTATGTGCATCTGCTTGGTTGAGTGATTACCACATGATATGTACATTTTAGAACTTGTCTAGGATATACTGGTTGAGACCATAGACTGATGAACTTGCACAGAAATGGTAGGGGTAATTAGGATTTAAGCCTTGTTTGAAGCCTTCCCTTTTCTTTACCCTACATGTGTTTTTCCCTTAGTCAGCCCGTCGGAGCCTGTTTGTTATTCTCTCTTTCTTTGTTTAACCCCGTGAAGCCTTAACTTTTTTTTATCTTGTTTAACCCACCTGTTTTTGGCCTATGTGTTTAGATGAACCGGTTGAGCTAATGTCTAATGTCGTTTATAATTTGTTTTTCATTGTATCTAGTGATTATGTTAAAAAAATAAAAATAAAATAAAAAAAATTAAAAAAAATAAATAAAAATAAAAAAATAAAAAAAAGAGAAAAGAAGAAGAAAGGGGTAAAAGAAATGCCCTATGTAGCAATTGATAGTTGGCTTGGATCTAAAGTATGATCCGGTTTTGGTTTGTGTTTAGTTTTGTTTATCTTTTTAGCTTAGCAAAGACCGGTTTTGTCTAATCACCTTTCGTTTGTTTTCCCAGTTTGTCTTCCTACCCTTAACCCTAGCCACGTTAAAACCCTGTTAAGACCTTCTTGATTTGTGCATAGTTCATGCGTCATTTGGTGGAAATTGGATTCCTTTACAAGCTTATGATAATGTAATGTCATGGTTCAGTATTTCAGTGTTACAAAAAAAATACTAGTACATCTTTTACTAGTTTCCAGAAAAATAGCCGAGTGGAGTGATAAATTGTGAGGCTTTGTGGAATATGTGGGTCTAGAGTCTTTAGGTAACCAAGGTTTACTAAAATGTTCAAAACCTCATTCCATCAATTTCCATCTGTGAATATGAGCTTCTATTAAATTTGTTAGTTTTTCAGGTTATAACGGTTTGGGTAAACCTAAATGGTTTAATCTGTGCATTTCATTGCTAAAATAATTTGGTGATTTGTGGCTTCCTAGATGTGAGACCCTTTAGATGTACCTAGTTTTTGAACGTAAACGATAAACATTGACATGAAAATGGACCTAGGTAACTAGTGTTAGGGAGTTCACTTGAACTATAACTAGAATTTGTTGCTGTGAGTGACCCATTTCACTTATTGAGATTGGTTTGTTTTCTTAATTATGATTCCATTTGCATACTTTTTCAGGGACGAAAAAGAGTCAAGTGTGGGTATGTTTGATGTGTTGCAAAACACATATGTTTTTAGAGTCGGGTTTTGAGTTTTATACGTCTATTGTGTTTAATTTTATTAGAATAAGTTAATGTTTTTGTTATTTGTCATTTGTAGGTGTTTGGATGCAGAAAGGAATGGAAAACGAATCGGAAACGAGGGCATTGGACGAGTGAAAGAGTTGCAAGTTGTTAAAATTGAAAAATAAAGAAAAATTGCAGAGAAATAGGGTCTTCGCGCTGCGCGCACGAGTTAACCACTCTGTACGCGCTGCGCGAAGAGGGGGTTCACGGCCCCCGACTATTTTGTCCCTTCGCGGTGCGCGCATAGAGTAGTTATCTTGTACGCGGTGCGCGAAGGGATGTGACGCGGCCAAACCCTAATTTTCACAATTAAATAGAATGTTTAACACATTCTATGAGGAGGCCGACTTCCAGACGATCAAAGGAGACGATTTTGGAGATCCCAAGCAGAGAACAAGCAATTGGAAGCATCAAGGAGCAAGGATTGAGCAAGAGGATTGAAGATTCAAGGGTGTTATCCATCGGTTTCATCTTCTTCTTGTCTACTCTTGTTTTTGAATCATGTTTACTGAGTTGTTTATAAACTTTAGCTACTGTTTTGATATGGTTGTAGGCTAGATCTCATAACACTACCTATGTGATGATGATTTTATGGTTTTAACATGTTAAATATTGGTTTTATGGGATAAACTTGTGATGTTCATTGGTTTAATTGTTATTGCTTTGAGTTCTGATGTGCATGCATGTTTAGATCAGGTTCTTGATCATGATTCTTGGTTCTATATACTCCTATATGAATGTCTTTCAATGGTTAGGTGTATGTTAGGTCGTGTACTTGGTGTTATCGACTAGTTTATGGTTTAATTGACGTCTTGAATCATAAGGATTGATAATCATGAGTTTGAATAGGTCTAAATGTTCTACTAAACTTGTTAATTGTGAGATTAAAAGTTATTGATTTGTCTTGGATTGTCAATTGGCTAGTTCTAGGGTATTCGTGAGAAAATCCACCTAGTTAAAGTGTCGTCTTTCCTTGTAAATCAAATTAGATAATCAATGCAATAACTAACCCGTCATTTAAAATGAAAAGTTGTCTTGTGTTGTGAAACATTTAGATAAACTTAGGGTATTTCAATGAACCAATAAACTGCTGTGAGGTTGTTTGTTAATTAACCGGTAATTTTCAATAACTATTAAAAACCTTAATTGTCATACTTGAGAAGGGTTGAGTTTGCTTTAAGGGTTTGATTAGTACATATTTCTACATCCCGGTTTCACAAGTAAACCCATAAACCAATATGAGACTAGTTAAACACATAAAGGATTCTAGCATAGGTAGTGTCTGTTTCGTCATTTAAATTTCGTTTGAAATCGTCATCATTTTCTTAGTTAATATTTATTTTATAATTTAATTTTATTACTTGTATTAGGATTTGCTAGAAAACCCCCCCATTTAATAATAAAAATCTTTATTTGGACTTTTTAGTAAATTAGTTTTTAAAGTTAATTTTCGTGCTCTTAGGGCTCTCGTGGGTTCGATATCCGGACTTACGTTTGCTTTACTATAGTCGATAGGTACACTTGCCTGTCTTTGGTTTAGTTTTAGCGAGTCTAGAATATTACTTAGTTCATTTTTAGTCTAATTTAGTTCCTTTTTATTAGACTTTTGTTTTGACATCAATGATGCATACCATATGCATACATGGCATGCGTGAAAGCTAAAAGGTATGACAAGAAAATTTTGCAGCACTTGAAGTTTTTGGCACATGATAATTTCTTAGGGAAGGGAGATGAAAATATCCACTTTTTTTTCCTTAAATCCAAGAAAACATTTATAGAAGGCCAGCTGAGGTGTCTACAAGAGGTATCAATCAAGAAACATGAAGAAAGAAGCACCCAAACGATATTAATTTGGTTACATGTAATCCACCATTTACACCTATTTGTCTTATGATACAAATATAATAGACCAAAATTTTGTTCTTCAAAATTCAACTAGTGCAGTAATAAACACATACAATGTTATTCCAATACCCCTTTCACTTTATACACATGAGAACTGGTGAGTGCAGAAAAATAAAAAAATATAAAATCCTAGGAATTTTAGCCAATTGTATATAAAAGTCAAAAACATGGTATTGCATAGTAAAATACACACTTAAACTTATAGAAAGCAGCAAATAAATTATCATAAGTACCTGTCATGTGATTGCCATGGCCAGAAGAACTGCAGCAGTCAGTCATGTTCCCTTAACTTCCTATAGCAAGTGAAAAGATTGAGGAAACTTAGTATTGTTTTACAACAACAATGAATCTAGAAGCGACTATTATGGTAACAGCTGTCAAAAGCCTCCTACGCAGGTGGTGTTGTAAGAATGTGACACATCGAGTCAATCAACCTAACAACCTGCAACAAACACGCATCAGAATTCAAAACCAAACAGTTAAACGAATCACTAATCGACTATCCTAGAGATGGCAGACTGAGAACGGAAGTACTCCGATCAACAGAATAATAAAGAACACGATTACATAGATTCGAAGATAATTAGATCCACTAGAGAACGCGTTAATGGCGATCAAAAGCCTCCAACGCCGGTGGCTTGTGAGAGTGCGAGAGACTTCGAGTCAATCAACCTAATAATCTGCAACAAAACTATCAAAAGTCAATACAGAACAGTTCATACAAATCATAAAAGCATTAACACTCACTTTTATCTGTGAAAAAATAGAATATCCAGCAATTTGTATCAATAGCAAACCTTGATGTATATATAAACGGTGAAGATTAAAGTAAAGATAGCATTAACTTCGTTGTCATAGCTCCCCGCCACTGATCTAGATATGTAGGGTGGCACTTGAAAGTAAAGAATTAACAACTAAAAAGACCATAGAAAGTTGTATCCAAACATGAAACTTGTTCACACTTTATCTTGGAGTGGAAGCCTAGAAAAATGACAACCTTGATTACTAAATTTATAGTGAAAGAAGATTTATGTTGTCTACTAGAAGAAACTACTAAAATAGACCAGAAACCTATAAATCTTCAAGATATTATAAAAAGTATGCCAAGATGAAAGACAACATGCCAACCTGGTCTATCATATTGAATAATGAAATTATATTTATCAGTCAACCAAAGGCATTGAGTTTGTTGTACATATAATATAAATTCAGAAATGGTTTTTAGAAATAACTATATGGTTGTATGAAATAAAGATATCCTCCTCAACAAACTCAAGGAAAATACAAGAAATGCAACTTTGGGCCAAATTTACACTTTGATTGAGGTAAACTAATGAATACACTCCTGAGTGCTGATTAATGTGTAATTAACATGCATCATATGTCAGTCACGGCCTAAATTTATGTAAATAAAAAGAAGGAGAAAGAAAAGAGAAAATAACAAAATGTGCCTTTGTCCTTGAGGAATTGAGTTGGTAAAGAAACCTGGCTATCATCCAGAGAGTGTGGAAAAAGAAGATAATATAAAATCCTAGGAATTTTAGCCAATTGTATATACAAGTTAGTAACTTGATATCACATAAAGACATACACACTTAAATTCATACAAAACAACAAATAAATTATAAAAAGAGTAAATTACCGTTTGCATCCCTGAGGTTTGGTGATTTTAACCATTTGCATCCCTACAGTTTAAAAATCCTCATATACCCCCTAACGTTTTATTTTTGTTCTCATTTGCATCCAAATAACTAACGACGTTAAATAATTCAGTTAACTTTTTATAAAATGATGAAATTACCCTTGTCACAGTTTAATGGGACCATCAACGTCATCTTCTTCCTCTCCTTTGACCACCACAAACTCTCTTTCTTTCTCAAATATAACACACACACACACACACATTCTCTCTCTCTCTCATCACTCCATCACCACCACCATAAACAGAGCTAAGAGCAACACTAAGAGCAAAATCATGATGCAGATGCTCTCAAATTATACCAAAATGATGATGCAGATGCCCCCATTATCATACCTAAATCACAACAACAACAACAATAACAACAATACACAAATCAAACACCAACACCCTTCAGCAAAATCAACCCAATTTCACTTCAATTTCAGAATTTCAAAATAAGATTCACAATAATGTCACCTCATCACTATGACGACACCATAGCCTCATTCAACCCTTCACCCTCTGAAACCACGATGACGACACCATAGCCTCATGCAACACCTCCTTTTTAGTCAACATCTTCCTAACCAGCGACACCCTAGGTGAAGGCCTCGCGTTCTTGATCGCACCCACCATCCACATCCCCGACAACAGCTTCGGCCGGTACCTCGGCCTCACCAACCGGACCCTCGACGATCGGACCGACAACGGCCTCGTCGCCGTCAAGCTCAACACCGTCAAGCAACCCTTTGACGTTGACGACAACCATATCGGACTCAACGTCCACTCCATCAGATCTGTTGTCTCACGGTCGTTGACGCCGTCCAACATCACCCTCGCGCCGGAGCTGAGGCGGAGGTAGAGGGTGGTGGCGGAGAGGAGGAGGAGGAGGGCGACGATTAGGGTGCAGATGTGGGTGGTGTTGCGGAGTCGCCGCCGTGACCGGAGTTTTTTCAGCATTGAAGGTAGAGAGTTGTTTTGTGTTATGGAAACCACAAGTAGAAGAAGAAGAAGATGATAGTGAGGGTCGGTGATCTTTTAGGGGTTTTAACCCCTAAAAGATAAAACGTTAGAGAGAGAATGTGTGTGTGTTGATGGTGGTGGTGATGGAGTGATGAGAGAGAGAGAATGTGTATGTGTGTTTATATTTGAGAAAGAAAAAGAGAGAGAGAAAGAGAGTTTGTGGTGGTCAAAGGAGAAGAAGAAGATGACAAGGGTAATTTCGTCATTTTATAAAAAGTTAACTGAATTATTTAACGTCGTTAGTCATTTGGATGCAAATGAGAACAAAAATAAAACATTAGGGGGTATATGAGGATTTTTAAACTGTAGGGATGCAAATGGTTAAAATCACTAAACCTCAGGGATGCAAACGATAATTTACTCTAAACTCTATATATTAATTTAAGTAGGGCCCACTTTTTTAAATAATGATAATAATAATATTATATATTAATTGTTTAATGAGTTATTTACATCAATCACCCAACCCTGCCTCTTTCTCGTCATCTTCCTCACCTGCTACCCGACCACCCAATCCCACCACAGGCAGGGGCGGAGATAGGTAGTTGGGTATGGGGTCATGTGACCCCTTTGAATTTTGGGTTCTATATAGATGTGTATTAATGAAGTTTCTGGGTGACCCCAATATTTCTAGAAGCTTGACCCTTTATGATGAAAGATTTGTGAAAACTTTAACAAATCAAAACCTTGTCCCAGTGGTTTATATAATATACCTCAGTTTCCATGGTTGTTGGTTCGAGCTCTATTCTAATAGTCCTTTAGTTTTTTTTAACTTTGAAATCATGGGTCGATAGAATATTTAAACCCAATGTCAAATAAGATTAGTGGTGATCATCTGTGGAGGTTGATAGAAAAAGTTATGGATCCAGTGACATCATCCATTGGGCTTTGATTGAGATGATTTCTGGTAAATCAACAATTAGTGGAAGCCTAAAAGTCCCAACTTGATACCCGTCCATTTAATCATGTTCAACAGCCTGTTGATTTCTATGTCGCAATGTATGATGCCAAAAAACAAAAAAACTAGATGTGATAATTTTTTAAGTTCTAGTGGACAAAACTACTGACATAATTTTTTAATTCTGCGTGTGTTGGATACTTGATTTTTAATGAAACTTAATTAAAATGGTGATTGTTACTTGAAACATGAAATTTAGTGATTAAAACTTGGAAATTTAGTGATTAATACTTGGAATTTTAGTGAATAACTTGAGATGTTCTTGAATTTTATTATTTTAACATTCTCTTACTTCTAGTGAGAACATATATTTATTTACGGTGTCCAACCCGACCTGACCTGATTCGAAAAATTGATTCTAGCTTGTTAGAAATCCAAGTGCCGAAAATAATGACCCCGTTGAAAAAATTTTCAGGTTCCGCCGCACAGGTCCACAATCACCAAGCCTAACTGCCACCAACATCACTGTCAACTGACCACGACCACACCACCATCAAAAACCAATGCGTATCAACAACCACCATCATCGTCGTCTAACCACCATCATGACCACCCTCTAACTACCACCGTACCACCACTGATTGAATCGATGAGTCTACCACCTCTCCGGTCCAGATCTGATCGGAAAACTCGATGATGGTGATGGTTATACGTAGGATGAGCCTACCCTCACCACCAGTGTAAGTCCTTCCCAATCTCTCTCTGTCGACATGAACTGCAACATCTTGATATCTCCAATCCAGATCCAAACCATCACCGCCTTCACACCACCATAATCGACCCCGATCATTGCTCGATTGAAGCCTAAATCAATCGGACGTTGCAGATGTTGTTTTGATGATGAAGATGATGTTGTGTCCGATGGGGGTGGCCGACGGGGGTGGCCGACGGGGGTGGCCGACGGGGGTGGCCGACGGGGGTGGCCGATGGGGTGGGTGGATTCCGATGGGGTGGGTGGATTCCGATGGTGGTGGTGGTCGTAGTGGTCGATGGTGTTGGTATGATGGATGGTGGCGATGGAGGTGGTGGTTGGTGTGGGTGGTGGTGGTGTTGTGGGTTGCCGGTGGTGGTGGTGTTGTGGGTTGCCGGTGGTGGCGGTGTTGTGGGTTGCCGGTGGTGGTGGTGTTGTGGGTCGCCGGATGATGATGATGATGTGTGGTTGTGTGTTTGTATATACAGACAAACACACATATCATTATTAATATATATGTGTGGGTACCACATAAATTTAATAGCATAATTGAAGTATTTTGTTTTTTAGTTAGAGGGTAAATTGGTCATTTCACATATATTTAACTAGAAAAACTAACAGTCATCCGCTCCAGGATCAATCGTCTTACGGTTTGAAAAACAATTGGGACCAAACCTGTAATTTTCTTAAAAATTAGGACTAATATTACAATCTGAACAAAGCACAGGGACCAATCATGTAATTAACTCTAGATTTAAATATAGAAATCACCATAATAAGGTTTCTTGTATTGCCCGGAAGTTATTTCCTTCGCATTACCAAAAAGCGTACAAGCAAACAAACAAACAAACAAACAAACATGCCCAGTAAATCCCACTCAAGAGCGGGGTCTGGGAGGGGTAGGAGGCGGCGAGTCTTTCCTCTATCTTGGGAGATAGAGAGACTGCTTCCGAAGAGACCCCCGACTCGTTAACGAAAACCAATAACAGTCGCAATCGCAAACATAAAGTAAGTCAGACAACACACAGGTATAAATTACTTAAATACATAGAAAGTGTGTATATCAAATAAGGGAAGACAGGTGGGCCGCAACAAATCTACGTCTACCCTTCCTACCCAAGTCCTTATTGTACCAAAAAGCGTACAATAATCTAGAAATTAGAGGACAACCGAAACCCTTTGGTTCACCTCAAGACTTGAACTACGGTAATGGGGTTTTGAAGAAATCAAATTCAAAATCAAAGAAATCAATGATATACCTCTAACTGACATTCTTAAAAAGTCACGAATTAAAGAAAGATTCATCCACAATTGGGTTTGTTATTTGATTTTGATTCATAAGTTATGTGAAATGTTTATGTGATTGTTTATTTGAATGGTTTGTTTGTATTTTTTTAATTTTAAACCCGGATTTACTCCGATATATATTAGATGGTTAATAAACCTGATTAAATTATTAAATTTTAGAGTAAATTGTCATTTTCGTCCCTACGGTTTGGTGAAAATTGCCGCTTTCATCCAATAGTTTATTTTTTCGCATCTGGGTCCCTGTGATTTACAAATCTTGTCATATTCATCCAGTTCGTTAACTCCATCCAACATTCTCCGTTAAATGAAGGGTATATTGGTCATTTTACATATATGTTTTATTTTTCTATTTTTTTAAACTCCATTTAATATATCCCCTTTAAATAAATTGCTATTTTAGTCCCTATGGTTTGGAAATGTTTGCCAATTCAGTCCAAAAATCCCACCACCTTGGCATAAAACACCATATTACCACCACCCGTGATGGAACCACCATGTAGATGTAGGGTACAAATAACCCACACAAGACCGGGTACCCGAACCCGAAAGCTCGGCCCATGTAGGCGGAACGGGTAAGCCAGCAGGACATGTGCCCCACATTTAATTACATCGGAATCACCCCAATCATAACTGATAATTCAGTAACGGTCGGAGAATATAAAAGGTAATGGATTTGTCGGGAAATAATCCCTGTAAATCAGCACACGATTGCAGCAGGCAAACACTATAAATACTAGGTAAGGAGGATCGAGATCCTCACAAAAGAATACACACAAAAGCTCCCCCTTAATTATCCCTATCACATATTTCTATTCCACCAATACTTACTCTCACGCCGGAGGGTCGTTCCAGGGATATTTCCCCCTTGGAACGCCTTAACTGGTGTTGTTTTCATTGTGCGTAGGTGTGAAGCTTCGGATAGCATCGGTAAATCGAAGTTCAACAAGACCGGAACCATCTAGAGTTGGACCTCGTATTTACACACCACACCACCACCACGCCGCAAAACCACCACCACTCCATCAGAACCACCAAGTCATCACCACCATCTTATCATAAAACCACCAACACCACACCAGACGGGCACCACCACCACACATTAGATCTCCACCACCACACATTAGATCTCCGCCATCACACACTAGATCACCACCACCATGTAGACCCTAGAAACAAACCATTAATCTCGAACTTATAACAAACCCCTTCGAAAACGTATATGGAACCCTTGAAAACGAGTATTGTAGAGGTATTAGTAGGGTTTGATATGCATTTTCGAAGTAGTATGTTACAAGTCCAATATTGATTGTCGATTTTTAGGGTTTACATGGTAGCGACGATCCAATGTGCGTGGTGGTGGTGGGCGCTCTGGTGTGGTGTTGGTGGCTTTGTGATGGGGCGGTGGTGGTGGTTCGGTGGTTCTGGTGACGGGTAGTGGGTGGTGGTTATTTTTGGACTAAATTGGCAAATACGCTCAAACCACAGGAACTAAAATAGCAATGTATTTAAAGAGTATATATTAAATCAGGTTAAAAAAGAAAAATAAAAACATATATGTAAAATGACCAATATACCCCTCATTTAACGGAAATTTTGGATGGAGTTAACGGACTGGATGAATATGACAAGATTTGTAAACCACAGGGACCCAGATGCGAAAAAACAAACTATTGGATTAAAGTGGCAATTTTCACCAAACCACAGGGACGAAAATGGCAATTTATTCTAAATTTTAAGTTAATTGTCATTTTCATCCCTGATTTTTCGTCTGTTTTGTTATTTCCGTACAAACTTTCAGTTTTCTTCACATTTTATCAGTTTTAATAAATTTTATCATAAAAAACAACTTTATTTTTCTTGATAGAACCTTAACACGGTCGCATATGATTTCCTTTGTAGTTTTGACACCGCCATGTCAACATGCTATAATTTTATAGTTTTATAAAGATTTCGTAATTTTGATTTCTAATTAAAATCCCCCATTCTCTTTAATAACAATCAAAGTAACTGTACTAAAATATTTTTGATATTAAAATAGTTAACTCGTATCTCTGTGTACATGAACCCTACTTCCGCTCGTACTATTATTAGAATGTATACAGTAGGTTCACATTTATATATTTTATTTGCTGGATCCGACACCCAACACACATCCGTGTGATTCCCTTACCAGTTGTATCACGTTTCTTATTGCAACAGGGCTGTTAGATCATCGTGTAGTTAAGCATGGTCGTCGCCTTGCTACTCAAGTGTTGGTTCATTGATGCTTCGTGGGAATTGAAGGATGCATTTCAGCTTCGATTTTCTTATTTCCATATTTTAGGGAAAAAAATTTGCTCGAGATGGGGCCTGGTATTTTAAACGTGGTATGTTGTAACGAATATTTCAAATGTTGAAGGGGTTAACATGTAATATTGTTTAGTCCGAGGCCTTGTTAGTTTTAATTGAGTGAGATCGTTTTAACGAACTTACCGACTTAATAAAGAGGGTAAAGCTAATGAGCTGGGTTAGCTTGTTCCTGTCAGTTCTTCTTCTTTTTAGTTTGTACTCTAACACTTACTTTTGTGTTGAATGTGATCGCTACTTCGATTATTTGTTGCACCTTCATAAATAAAGGAGTAGCAAATAAATCTCACCCCAAACACCAACTTTCAAGAGTTTGGATGATATGACAAATATTGACACTTATGTTTGTCTAGTTTCATGAACGAAAATGAAACTTCATAGAGTTGCGAAATGTGTAATTTTCATCTGCATCTCGGGTTTGTTTTATTATTACCAGAGACGATTAGGCACAAGTATGACAAGCACCGAATGAGCCTAAGTTACACCCCGCTGAAAACCATGAAGGTGACTATTTCTGTGAAGTCTGTGAAGAGGAACTAATACATACATCATACAAAATTTACTAAATTAACAAAAAATTCGTTAAATAGTCTGGATTTATAACACACATAAGTTCATTAAATTTAAAAAAAAAAACCATGCTTCACTACAAAATAAACTAAACTAGTAATTAGAGAAATTTTACTGTACAAAGTTAAAAAAATCGTGCGAAGTGGGCGAAGCAATGTCAACCATTGATGTACGAGATAGACGGTTCAGATTAAAGTGAAATAACTACGCATGAAATGATTGCTGGAAGGGTAAATTCATAAATAGCATACAATTGTTGATTTTTTTTAAATTCCCCCAATTTTTTTAAACGTGTTTAATTTTTTATACGACGTTATTTTAAAAAAATTACACCATAAAATCAAGAATATTATTCTCTTTAATTTGATTATACTATTGCTATACTTTTCTAAAAAGATAAACACTTTTTTTATATAACTATTAGAATTAGATCAGTTCTCTCACATACTAAACATTAATTGCTTTGATCCAATCATCACCCCACACTTAAAAAGAATACACTAGATTACTCGATTACTTTTTTTGAATGTTGGTTAGTTGTAAATTGTTAGTATCACTAAGTTAATAATATATATTTATGTCAAGGTTTGAACCTTGGATATTGTTAAAATTTATGTATATTTCCAATTCAATATGAAACATATGTTAAATGATTATAATTAATGTTGGATTATTTTGTTATCTCTTATAGGGGTGTTCATTTTCGGATATCCGAAATTCAGATATCCGAATTTCGGATATCCGAAAATTTCGGATAGTGAATTTCACTATCCGAATCCGTATCCGAAATTTCGGATATCCGAATTTCGGATATCCGAAATTTCGGATTCGGATTCGGATGTCCGTTCGGATATCCGAATTTAAAGAAATTTTGTATTATTTAATAAATTTTATAAAAATGTAATAATTATTATTAAAGTTTTTATCGGATATTCGAAGTTTTTTTATTAAAATGTCCTAAATATCTAAAAATATCCGAAATATATAACTAATATTTAATATTATTAAATTTTTATAAAAATATTTGGATATTTCGGATATTTCGGATATCCGAAATATCCGAAAATTCTGAAAATCACTATCCGAATCCGAATCCGAAATTTCGGATATCCGAAGTTCGGATATCCGAATTTTCGGATATCCGAAATTTCGGATATCCAAAATTTTGGATATCCGAATTTTGGATTTTCGGATATTTAGGATTCGGTTTCGGATTCGGATATTTTTGAACACCCCTAATCCCTTATGCATGTTATGGGCTGCTCTTGGATTGGAGTATTTTGGGCTTATAGCAGGCTAGCAGCAATGTTGATGGGCTTATGGGCTTATGCAAAGTGCCTATCATTAGACTTGTTATAAAGACTTGTGTTTGAGAAGTGTGAGGGAACAATGCATTCTTCTTCGTCTTCTTCATATTATCAATAAATAATTTGGAGTTGTAGAAGATTTGATCATCTTGAAGACACAACTTGTCATCATCTTTATTCTGGTCAATGGCGACTCTCACATCTATTTTTCAACCGTTTCTTATCTTGAGTCATTCTCTTTATCTACAAGATTTTATCATCATATGTTAGAGAAATCATTGGTCTCATTATTCGTATTTTGTCATCCATCATGTTGATGGTTGAGTCTGCTTTCTATTGGTATTGTTTTGTTTATTTTCATCTGAGTGTGGGTTTATCTCATTTGATTTGGGATAATAGAATCGAGCATCTTAGTTTCTTGACAGATATTCAAGAGAGACAAAACATCTCACATTCCCCTTGACCACTAGGTCAAGAGATCATTGGCACATTACTCGATTACTAGAATTCCTTTTAATCACGTTTGGGGCAGTTTTGATCTAGGGCTGTTCATGAACCGAACCGAACGCAAGTCTGCTCGAACCCGGTTCGGTTTCAAAATGAGCGGCTCGGTTCGGTTTCAAACCGAGCAGCTCGGTTCGGTTCGAATTTACAAATTTGAGCGCAAACTTCATGCTCAAACTCGGTTCGTTTTAACCGAGCACTTGGTTTTGCTCGGTTTTGTACGGTTTCGTGTTACAATTTAAAACAAAAGTAGTTATTCATTAAAAATTTCAAACTCAAGTTCCAACCCAAATTCAATAAAGTAACAAATAAAACATACAAAATAAGCTCAACAAATAAAAATCTAAAAGACTTGAAGTTTTAACTCAAACTAAATCAATCACGATAAAATCCAAGTTCACTACCTCTACTACGATCATTTCTACTTCCATCATAACAGCTTTTCTTTTTTGACCATCGGCATCCAACAAGCTTTCATTTATACTAATCAATCCAATTCATAGTTTAAAAAAATCAAGTTGATTCAAAAAATAAAAAAAAACATCAAATTGATCCAAAAGATAAACAAACATCAATATCAAACATTAATTAAAATTAGTAAATATCCTATATCTAACTTTTCTCAAAAAATATTTTTTCATATATTGGTACACAATAAAAAAAATAAATATGTAAATAATAAACATAGTGTTAATTGGTAAATAGCTAAATAAATTAAAACACACACACACACATATATAAACTAAATTAAAAAATAATTCGAGCGAGCGAACGACGAGTGAGCGTACATTTGCTCGTGCTCGGTTTGTTTTCAAAATGAACCGAACCGCTCGGTTCGTTTACAACCGAGCCGCTCGGTACGTTTACAACTGTCACACCCCGACCGATGGCGGAATCATCGAGGCGGACGAATGTGAATCGATTGTTCATAGCACAAGGTAATAAATACGTTGAAATAACATTTAATAACCATTTATTTATTGAATAATGTCATTCAAGTCACACATTACAACGCAATTAAAATAAAACCATAAAATATAATATTGTCGTCTTTATTTTCGACTAGGTCCAATCCTATATGAGCAGAGAGAATTCCACTAAATAGCATTTCCTGAAATCATGTGAAAAAGTAACGAGTCAGCTAAGGAATTAGTCGGTGAGTAATCACAGGTTTAAACACACAAAATTTGATTGAATAACTTGAAAACAATTCAATTCACATGGTAATGTTATATATAACGTGCAACAGTGTATCATAAATGACAAACAACACGATCAAACCTATTGATTGAATTGACTCGGTCCACAGACGAAGCCTTATAGAATGTATGTTTCCGGTTTCAATCACCACGCGACTAAACAAATGGGGTGGGTTGTCAAACCAATAGATCTATCATTGTTACCGTGGTTGTGTGAATTAATGATCATGTTATCAAGTTTATCTAGATGTGAACACATAATTGCAAGTAAATAACATAACACGTAATGAATTGAATATTAGTATGAAATAGAATAAAAATGAATAAACATGGTTGCGTATAGTATCACATGATTTCCCCAAATAATAAAACATGAAAAATGGGCAATGAAATACTCACCTGATAATTATAAGCATTTTGGAAATGATAGAAGGTTTGGTTTGACACCAAAAATGTCCTCACGTTTCAACCTAAGGTTTGGTACCTTGTGATTAGAATAATAATAATTGAAGAACTAGACATGGATTAGGGTCCTAATTGAGATTTGAGGGTTTTTTAACAATTAGTAAATATGATATATTGGCCAAATAACATAGAACAAATTTATTAAGTAATTAAGGTTGAATATATTAGTGGGTCATTATGAAATTGAATACTACTCAACTATTTAATTTATAATAATGGATTAAGTAATAGTTGAACAGTAAAGTATGAAAAAGAAATAAACATTTTAATAATTAAGTAAAATGACTTGGTCCAAATAATTAGTTGAATAATTAATTATTTAGACGATTTATAAAATATTGGTGTAAAACAATTTGAAACAATTTAATAAAATAAATAAATAAAATGTTGAAATAAATTTTAGAAAATAATTTGGTTGTTTTAAAATTTCTAATGTTTGTAAAAACATTTTTATAATTTTTACAAATTTTTTTATAATTTTTAAAGGTTTAAAAATGGCCCAAAAAAAAAACAGTGAGGTTGCCCGGTTCGAACCCGGGACCTCCTGTTTAAAGTGTGGTGAGTGAACCAGTGAACCAAAGGGCCGTGGCCGTGATGGAAGTTGATTTAAAATAGTTTTAAACATGATTTCAATTCAACTTCAATCCCGTATGAACCCTAGAACGATTTGGACCCAAATTGAACATCGAATCGATTTTGAATGTGTATGGAATCATGGGGCTTTTGACCCTCATGTAAAACCGAGTGTGTGTGTGTGTCTAATTTACCTTTATAATGATGAATTGATGTTGAATTCGTCAAGAACAGGTCCGCGACAAAGGTGCCAATCGAATGATGCTCAAACAGTGATTATAATCGAATTAAACTTGAGGGAAGCTTCGAATGATGATGAGGATGAGAAGCCCTAAACCAATTTCGGTTGGGTTGCCTCTAATGCGGTGTTCGACCGGTTGCAGGTCCGCGATGGTAGGGATGATCGAACTCAAAGATTTCGTGTGTTTCAGGTGGAATTGAGGTAATACGTAGTTTAAACGAGTTGTTTAGGAGCTTTACACTTTATTAAATTGATACAATTTGATCCGTTTCAGTTCGAACGAATTCATTTTTTTGAATGCAGGTTTCGGTTTCGAGTTCGGGTGTTACTGGTCGATTAAACACGATTAAACAAGGGGGTTAAGTTCGAAACGCATGGGGGGTAGTTAAGGTTTGGTTTAATTGCGTTTAAACTACACGTTTTGGTGAAATAGAGATCGCCGGAGCTTCACCGGACTTTGGCCGGAGGTTGGCCGGAGATCGGCGAGAGAGAAAGAGGTTTTGGTTTGGGTTTTTAAAAAAAACACATATGGTCCCTGGAGTTTTATGAGTTATTATTTTATGCACACACCTTCTATTTTAAAGTTTAATAAATGACATTAAGACCCCTTGACTTATGAAATCCAAGTTTTAAACATTTCTAAGTTTAATATATATATATATATATATATTTTTACAAATCATTATTATTAATAACAGTGTTATTATTGTTATTATTATTAGTTATTATGATTATTATTTTATTTAAGATTATTATCACCTTAAATAATAATGGGTAAACATTATAACACTTATAATGTTTTATTATTCACTAATTGTTTAATCACCAAATTAATTATTAAATATAACAAATCCTCCAAGTTTCAAAACGACATAACAGGTCCTTTTATAACTTAACGAAGTTAACCTTTTAATTAACAAAAATACGAGATGTTACAACAACCGAGGCAAAAATCGAATGAGCAAAAATCCGAGTTTTTTTCAAACGAGTTTGGATAAGTTTTGAACGTCGAGCTATTTGAAAAGCCCAACTTTGATCTTTTCTTTTCCTTCGACCCAAACAATATAAATATAGCTTTCCACGTAAACGCCATTTCACTTAAGTTTTGTATATTTTAATATATATTCGATCCATATAATAATTTTCATCTACACAACTTTATTAATCCAGATGATAATATTAATTTTTTAACTTTATATTTATATTTTTTATTTTTAAATTTGATGATTCATAACGTTAGTTTTATTAACAAATGATGTAGTGGTGGTGTGTTTCTTAGAGTTAAAAGCACAAGGTCATTGGTTTATTTTTATAACTTTTAATATCTAAATTACCTAATATGAATTTACCAAGTTGTGATGAATAGTACTATTCATCGAATGAATAGTACTATTCATCGAATGAATAGTACTATTCATCACAACTTGGTATCGATGAATAGTACTATTCATCGGTGAATAGTACATCACTCACCCACCACCACTTTCCTCCATATTTATATACCCAAACCCTTCACACTTCTCCACCATTAACACACCTGTAACTTCTCTCTCAAGTTCTCGCCGAACGGTACCTCCGTCGCACGACGACCCTTCACACGTGCTCCTCAACACCGCCTTCACACCGGTACCTCCGTCGCACGACGACCACGACTCCGTTATCATCGCGACAGTTGCTCCACCGTCATCACCCATCACCGCTGCTACAAACCGTGGTTAGTGCTCGCCACCGCTACCCGAAAAGGTTAGCCCCGGTGCATCTGGAGCTCATCACCAGCGTCAGTACTCCGATAACGTGCTGGAGGTGACGTCATCTTCGTCTAATAGCCGGTGGTTGCAGTCGGCGGGGCTTCAACACCTCCAGCAAGCGTCTTCCAACAGTTCTTATGTATGTGTGTTTTTCGATTTGATTAGTGTGATAATGTCAGATCTGGTGGTGGTTTATCGTTGTGAATTTGATTTGTGCTGGTTATGGTAGCAGGACTTTGGTTATTATGGTGGTGGTGGAGGTCAGGGTTCGAGAGTGTATGGTAATAGTAGGAATGTTGGTGCACAGAGGTCGTTGAGCGGTGGGAGTGATTTGTTTGCTGAGCCGTTGACTCCGCCACGGCGGAAGAAGCACGGTGGCGGTGGCGGTGGTGGTGGTGATGACTCCAATGGTTTCAGTCCTGGTGTCTTAGATCTACATTCCATTGATACTGAGCTTATCTCTAAGGTAGGTGTTTAGACATTGTTGAATTTGATTACTACTGATTATTGATGATTTGATTCTAATTCTGTATAGTTCAATTATAACTTTTAGATTGAGGATCGAAAGACTCTCTATTTTCTATATATGATTTGTGAAATATCATGTAGAATCAATAATCGATTAGCATTTGAATGTATCTATTACTGTTCAGCAATTTTTAACCATGTGATGATTTATCTGATGTTTTCTTGTTTATAATGCGCTCTTAGATGCCTGTGACCGGAGCTTATGGTGCTCCGTTGTATAATAATGATCGTGGCAGAGTGTTTGATGATGCAGAGCCGTATTTGGGAAGTAACAAACTGGCTACCAAAGCTCGAGGTTTGGATGGTAACAGTCTTTTGAAAGGTTTTGCTCCGGATAAGGAGAAGACGGGCAATGTTGCTAAGATTAAAGTTGTGGTAAGTAAAGAATGATAATTGAGATGTTTTGGAGTTGTATTTGAATGATTGTTTCTGTTGCTTTGAAGTTTATAATGTTTGGTTGATTTTCAGGTGCGCAAGAGGCCGTTAAACAAGAAGGAGTTGGCAAAGAATGAGGAAGATATTATTACTACAGAGCCCCATTCCAATTGCCTTACAGTTCATGAGACAAAACTCAAGGTTAGCACTAGAATAATCAATAATGTTGAATAGACGGTTGAAACATATCAATAGGGTAGGCGAACCTGTATGGTACTCTGGATATATACATACATACCTTGAAAATTCCATTTTCTATTATAATGGCAATAATGGCAGACATATGTGTATGGCAATAATGGCAGACATATGTGTATATATATGATTGCTCCTCTTCTCATTTCAATTATCAAAAACACAACGAAGATTTCTTCTTCTCATTTTCATCTATCAAAACACATACTCTCAATTATTATTCTCATCTTCTTCATCAACCCAATTATTATTCTCATCTTCTTCATCAACTCAATTATTATTATAACACGTTATCAGCACGAGGTGCTCAACCAAGAAGATCAATAAAGAAGAAGTTGTCACAACAATCAATGTAAGTTTTTCATAAATATATATAAATTGAATATATAAATACTATGATGATAAATAAGTGCAGGGTACCCCTTACTATGGAGAAATTATAATTTTTGGGACTACTAATAAATATGACAGTTGGGACTACTAACATGTCTAACATTTATTTATGCTCCTAATCTAACATTTATTTATGCTTCTAACTTTTATTATTCTGTCAACTAATGTTTATTTATTTATGCTCCTAACTTTTATTATTCTGTTAACTAACATTTATTTACGCTTCTAACTTTTACTTTTATGTCATCTAACATATATCTAATCTCACGATTACTAACATTTATTAAAAGGTTTATTTATAATGCTAAGTTAATTCTAATATCTATTTTATTGTTTAGAAAAAGTCGAATCTATCAAAACTTGAATTTATGGCTCTCGATATTTCCGGGGAAAATTATATGTCTTGGTCAGCAAATATCAAGAGACACCTAAAATCACTTGGTGTATTAGAAGCAATAAATGATAATAATCAATGTTTGAAAGAAGAAAGGGCTAAAGCTGATGTGTTTATCCATAAACACATTGATGAATTATTGCAGCATGAATACTTTAATTATGATGATCCATGTGGGTTATGAAAGGATCTAAAAATAGATTTGATAATCAAAAGGAAGTTTTACTTCCTACTGCCAAATATGAATAGAACAATTTGAGGTTCCAAGATTTTAAGAAAGTAAATGATTACATATCTGCTTTATATAGAATATGCTCAAAACTAGAATTTTGTGGGCATCTTGTTACCGAGAAGGAAAAGTTGGAGAAAACTTATTCCACTTTTCATGCTTCAAATATTAATTTGGCTCAACAATATCGTTTGTTGAAGTTTTATAAATACTCCGATCTCAATGCATATCTCCTCGTAGCAGAAAAGCATAATGAGCTACTTATGAAAAACCATGAAACTCGTCCCACAGGATCGCTAGCAATACCAGAAGCAAATGTTGCTAATAATTTTGAAAAATGGGAACAAGGCCAAGTTCGTGGTCAAGGCCAAGTTCGTGGTCAAGGCCGTGGCCGCGGCCGTGGTCGTGGTTATTAATAAAAACCATTTAGTGGTCATAACAACTTGTTCAAGTCGACCAATAATTATTATAGAGGCCGTGGACGAGGTCGTGGTCGTGGCCGTGGATGAAACGCACCACAAAGTAACAAGTTTAACCAGCAAAATAAGTTCACAAATGAAGCTGGAACATCTCAAACTAATGATAGTTCTTGTTATAGATGTGGAAGTAATAACCACTGGGCGAAACTTTGTCGCACACCTTCACATCTATGTCAATTATATCAAGCATCTCTAAAAGAGAAAGAAGTGAACCATGCAGATAAAATTGATGATGTCAATACGGAACTACACCACTCGGATTTTTTCAATGATCGAGAAATTTAAATGCTTTGAATAATAATAATTTCTTTTATAATTATGTTTAATTATGTTTGTAAAATATTTCTTTCTTTCATTTAACATATTTGTTTAAAATGTATAATATTATATGTGCTTATTATTATTATTTTTTATAATTGAAGATTAAAATGAATTCCAATGGAGCACAAGACCGAACAAGTAATGGAGATTTATGTATAGCAGATAGTGGTGCTACACATACTATTCTTAAATATCGAAAATATTTTTATGAATTCAAACCGACAAAGGGAAATATTGATACAATATCAGGTCCTACGGACTTGATTGAAGGTGTGGAAAAAGCAAATTTAGAATTACCTAACGGTACAAAGATTTTAATAGAGAATGCTTTATTTTCCCCAAAATCAACAAGAAACTTATTAAGTTTCAAAAATATATATCAAAATGGATATGATACCCAGTCAAGAACTGTTGGTAGCAAGAAATATCTATATATTGTGAAAGAAAATCACATATTGGAAAAATTGCCAATGCTTCATTCTGGATTGCATTATATATATATAAATGTGCCTCAAGCACATATGGCAGTAAAGAGAAATATTATGATCCTGGTATGTTAAACATATGGCATGACAGATTAGGCCATCCCGGATCTACAATGATGAAAAAAAGAATCATTGAAAATACACATGGACATCCATTGAAAAATCAAAGGATTCCCCAAGCAAATAAAATGCAACTGTGTACATCATGTTCTCTTGGAAAATTAATTACAAGGCCTTCGCCACTAAAAATCGAAAAGGAAACACCAATATTCCTTAAAAGAATTCAAGGTGATATATGTGGACCAATTCATCCACCGTGTGGACCGTTTAGATATTTTATGGTCCTAATAGACGCATCCAGCAGATGGTCTCATGTATGTTTATTATCAACTCGTAATGTAGCCTTTGCAAAATTTTTGGCTCAAATTATTAAATTACGAGTACATTTTCCTGATTATACAATTAAAAGAGTAAGGCTTGATAATGCGGGAGAATTCACATCACATGCTTTTAATGATTATTGCATGTCTGTTGGAATTGTTGTGAAACACCCAGTTGCCCATGTACATACACAAAACGGTTTAGCGGAATCATTAATTAAACGTCTCCAGCTAATAGCTAGACCATTAATAATGAGAACAAAACTCCTTGTGTCTATTTGGGGTCATGCATTTTGCATGCGGGATCATTAATTCGTATAAGGCCAAGTGCAAATCACAAGTACTCCCCATACAACTTGTCTCTGGTCAAGAGCCAAATATTTTGTCACACCCTCAAATCCGCTAACGGGTTTTACCGTCAGGCGTGTGACATAACCAGGATCTCATATAAGCATCAGTTACACCAAATGACTCGATACTTGCAAATCATATAATTGCTTAATTTTAATGAAACAAACCAAGCGGAAGCGAAAACATGAAAACATTTAACAATAGTTTTGGAACACGCAAACACGCGTCCAGTCCAATTTATGAAAATTAAATCCTGAAAACAGTTTGAGATGAACGCGGAATGACATGCAGTGGATGCTGTGCTCCTAGACGTGCCACATCAATGTCCTGCGAGAAAACATGCAAAAATCTCAGTACAAGACTGGTGAGTTCACAGGTTTTTCAGAAAACAGTAAGTATCAGTAATGAAATTCCCGGATTATGTAATCCGTCAAGTATGTAATTCCCGGATTATGTAATCCGTCAAGTATGTAATTCCCGGATTTAGTAATCCGATAAGTATAATGAAATCCCCGGATTTATTAATCCGATAAGTATAATGAATCCCCGGATTTATTAATCCGATAAATGAAATCCCCGGATTTATTAATCCGATAAGTACAATGAAATCCCCAGATTTATTAATCCGATAAATGAAATCCCCGGATTTATTAATCCGATAAGTACAATGAAATCCCCGGATTTATTAATCCGTCAAGTATAGTGAAATTCCCGGATTTATTAATCCGATAAGTATAATGAAATTCCCGGATTTATTAATTAAAGCATATAATGGGTAGCTAGTCCATAATGATCACTATGTGTATGAAGGCGCGGCCGAACTGACATGTAATCAAATAATAAACCAGGCCCGGATGTGGATCACACCACAACACTTGTAATTAGGCTAACCGTTCACCCGTTTGACGAACGTTGTGCTAGCGCGACTAGCCCGGGTGGGGTATGTCAATCCCAGTAGTACTACTAACAATTACCTCGTTAAGTCCATATTAACGTCCGTTGGACAAGTATACACCATAGTATCAAGTATATGCAGTATTACAAAAATCCAATGTAATGTAACGTTTTTGAAATCGGCATGTTTCTCTCCCTCAAAAGAGTATATAAGTAAAAGTGGGGCTGTAAACTCACCTTGAATTGATGTAATGAAATGAGCGAGAACTTCAAAGAATAAGGCAATGCACGATCAAACACGATCAACACCTATTATTAATTGTAATTAAGTTTTTAAAATGTGTTCAACGCGAATAAATACATTTGGTCGGATTCGGGTCGGTTCGGTTTGACGCGCACGATTGATATACCAATAACACCATGTATTAATAATATTACCAATATTGACATTGATAATAACAATGGCATGATCATAATTATAATGATAATATTCGTATTTGTAAATAATTTGTGAAATTTATTAAATATAATTCCTTCATTTATTATAATAAATCCATAATTAATATATAATCTCCATTAATAACTTGATGATTTAAATTATTATTTAAAATCCATTTTTATAAAAGTAACTATTTATAACATTTGTAATAGTTATATAAATAGATAAATAAATAGCGTATTTAAAGAAATAAATTTCCAGAAAATAATTAGATAACTTCTAAAATAAACAAAGTTTATAAAATTATTTTTATAATTTTTATAAATTTTCTGTAATTTTTAAAAGCTCAAAAGGCCTTTAAAAAAATAAATGAGGTTGCCCGGGTTCGAACCGGGACCTCCTGGATAACATGGGACATGGGAACCGGTGGGCTGAAGGCCTAAGCCGCGATAATACACAGCTTTTAATTCTTAAATACCAATGTAACAAAAAAACCCAAATTGCCATGAACCCTAATTCGATTTGTACCAAATTGATCCCCAATTCGATTCAATCAGAGGCTATATTCATGGGGCTTTTATTCCCCATGATGAAACGAGTATGTAGGTATGTTTAATTACCTGATTGGATTCGATTTGATGAGAAAAGGCACCAAGAACAGGTCGCGATCGTGTATCACTAGTTCGATGCCCAAATGATGGTGTTAATCAAATTAATTGCACAGTAAGCTTCCCCACACGATTATGATCAATAGCCCTCTATCAATTGCAACAAATGTTGCTCCGAACAGGTCCTTCGATTGAGTTGCAGGTCGCGGGTAATGGTGGTGTTCGAATGGGTGTGATTTGTTGTGTTTCGATCAAATTGAGCTCAATGAAAGGTTTTAAACGACTAAATGATTGTTAGCGCTCCTTATTTTTTATTATTATTAGGTTTAGTGCTCGACAATGGTGCGTGGTCGGCCGAAGTGGAGGTGGTCGGTTTTGGTGGTGATTGCACTCACCAATTCTTAAATTGAAAGTTGGTCCACGTTCGATTCGTTCACAGAAATATGTCGGGGATTTTATTCGGATCAAAACCGCGTTTGTGGTGAGTTTTGGCTCTCGCCGGAGGAATGGCCGAGGTGGCCGGACGGGAACGGGGATCGACGGGCGGTGGGTTGGGATTTTTAAAACATTTACATATTTAGTCCCTGAGCTTTGCAGTGTTTAATATTTTATGTCTTAAGTTTTCAAAACAAGTTTCATTAATTACATTTTCAACCCAAAGGTTTATTAGGGTTATGTTTTTAATAAATTTTTTATTATTATTATTATTATTATTATTATTAAATATTAGTAAAATAGATTAATTCGCGATAAACGGAGAAGTTAGTTTAAATAGTATTAACCGAAAAAAAAATTCGGGTTGTCACATTATCCCCTTGTTGCAGGAATTTCGTCCCGAAAATTAGGAAGTACTGGCAACATTCTTGAACAGGTTAGGATACTTACGCATCATTTCGTCCTCTCGTTCTCAAGTGAACTCAGGACCACGCCGGGAGTTCCACTGAACTCTGATAAATCGGAATTTTGCTATGCTTTAGTTGTTTAAATTTCCAGAATATAATTTCGTGGTAAGGTGATGTCTAGAAATCAGGATAAGACCAACAATGATAAGAAAGGTTATCCGTCGGAATTTAAGAATCCCAAACGTCACCATATGAAACGATCTTAACGCATATCTTGTGAATATGTATTTCTCCTTTGACCAACCATTGGTCTAAAAATACGCTATGCGAAGATCTTGGAATGAGTTCATGACAATGGTCTATAATGCACCAATTGTCATCATGACCACTAAGATAATAAGCATTTTAAAAGGAAAGTTAAACAGAAGATCCATAGGATCACGAAGATTAGGTCTTGTCACTTGTGGAGATAAGACACTTGGACACACACCAAGTTATGTCTTTTCCTTTAGACCAAACCCATGTCTACACGTTACGAAGGTTTATGAACCTTTATATTCACATCGCAATGAGGATAATAACGAGTCTTGTTGTTTAAATCCAAGATAGAATTTTAATGATTTTCAAGCTTAATGATTCAAAAGCGATTCAAGAAGTGACTCGAGCAATAGGAAACATGCTTTGCAAGATAGCAATATTTAGGTACGTTTACATACGCAGTTTCAACAAACCATAAGCACAGCTGAGAACATTTGTATGACTAGAAGTCATGAACATAAGTTGACAATATCTTCAGCAGAGAGATTGTTTAGGAAGGCTACCATCGCACAATCACGTTTTGATGATAGCTCAAAATGAAAGTCGATAGATAAGGAATAAATGATTCCATATAGCTAGGTCAAATGAGGATAAAGGGAGATAAATCAATTTAAGAAGTTAAGTGCTCCAAGCTTAGAATAAAAATCAACCTAAAGCGATTGGGTCTCCTTTCAGAGATCATGCTTTGGTTTGATAAGTCGAATCACCTTCTCCTGACGGACTATCTTGGTTTCCTTATTCGATAACCAATTCATTTGGTATTAAGTCTATGTCAAGGTCATGATCTTCGTGTACTTTTGTGTAACCTCTAGTTATTACCATTGGTCATTTTAACAGAGTAAATAGTTTCTAAACAACTAGGGTTAATGCTAAGTTAAAGAATAATTCTAGAAGAATCCAAGCTTATTATCAACCCTGGTATCAAATAGATGTGTAACTATTGATGATAAGGTACGTACATGTAACAACATTTAGTCTTGTCGAATGTGGTTTGCTTCAGTCGTAAATGTATGACCGCGTGATGTATTACTTTGAATTATATGACCTTTATTTCCATAATTTAACTGTTCTTACTTTCTAGCTATAGCCATTTCCTATTTCTGATTGTTACTAACTTGTCCTGGGGTCCTAATCGACCTAGGGTACACTTATGGTAATGGTCGGAACTCCAACCTTTTTAATGTCCCCGTTTAGCGCATGTTAGCTTAACCGTATTAACCAACATAGCTAGGTTCACAACATTGGCATTCTTGTCTACCTTACCGCTAGATTGCTTGTTCGACCCTCCAACTTCTTTCTACTACTCACTAGATTTTCCCAGTGTCCTTCCTAATTCTATTTGGTCAAATGTCATAAGGTATGACATCAGCTTTGTCAATTCAGGGAGTTTGTTAGTATAAAGAGCACGACCTAACTCTACTATTGCACGATTTTAGAATTACCATTCTAACTTTTGCATTTTATTCCTTAGGTAATAGTACTCAATCACCAAGGCTTTGAACTTATCTTAAGTCATTTGCATCAATTGAACTTATCCTGTTTGAACTTATCTTAACTTAGCTTGAACCTGGGTGTTCCACCAGGTTAGTGCCTTGCCCCGTAGTGAACACGTGGCATACCTGATTCATCAAATCCATGACGACAGCTGGTGCGTTGGTCAACCCGAACGGCATGACCAAGAACTCATAGTGTTCATATCGAGTTCTAAACAATATTTTTGGTATGTCATCTTTACAAACCCTCAATTGATGATAGCCCGATCGAAGATCGATATTTGAGGAGTGCATTGATCCCTGCAACTGATCGAAAAGATCGTCGATCCTGGGAAGGGGGTATCGGTTCTTAACAGTCAAATTGTTCAATTCCTGATAATCTTTTCAAGTACAGAGTGTTATCCATGATTTGAGTATCAAAGATATGGTTATTAACGAAGAGTTAATTAACCGGAGTTGTACAAAGGAAACGATTGAGAAGGAATTTACTTGGTCAAGGAGCGATCGAAGGAATCTATGTACAATAATCTAAAATCCGATGAAGTAGTATTATTAGAGTATGTCGTGTCTCTTGTCTACTGATGTCGTATTAGCCGGCGGTTTTTGTCTTTCAAGACTCAATCCAACAAGTTGTGAATAAGGCGCATATAGCAAACGCGACATCGACAGACGTATGGAATAAAAGTTGGGTTAACAACATAAGTCCTTAAGAGAGTTTCTTATAAAGCCCTTATTAATCCAAATATAAGTCATCAAATAATGATAGGGTGTGATTATCGAGGGTCTTCTTAAAGTACTAATATGTGATATAATACCCACAACGTTCTTAAATAAGTATACCATAGATAGTTTGTAAGGCAGGCTATGTAATCATAACCAATAATGCACTTAAAGTATTCAATCGGTTCCTTGGTTACTGAAATGCTAAGTGAAGGAATGTCTCTTAGAAGATAAAATTAATGTCATGATTGGAAATATCATGAAGGCTCTAAGTAGGACGGGACTTAAGTAATAGCAAGTGTTAGTAATGTTTTGTTACCCTTAACAAGGACTTACTAGAATTATGATCCTAGCACCCTAGGTATAGAATAGAAACTTGTAATACTCATGATCGTTACTTCTCCCGCGTCCACGTCCTCTTCTAGACACTCTTTAAATTACCAAATATCAAAAGATATCAGTCGTATGAAAATAGACCTTTTGTCTTGAAATGAAAAGGAAGAGAATTCAAGGATTTAAAGAAATAGACAAACTAGAGAATCAGTCCGAATCCGTGGGATTAACACAAATGTCATGGTTTGAATTTTGTCCAAATTCAAGGTAAGGTGAGCATTCCTACAAGTAGAACTGATAGATAATAATGGCTATGTTCTATGAAGACCGAGACTTTCTTGCTCAAGGTGTAAGAATGATGACTTATACTGACTACAATGTTACCACCCGACCAGATTCACCGAACTTAGCATGCACGACAGATTACAATTACGTGTGCACCCGTAATGGTAATTTGCTTTGCATGATCACCCCGGTTCCTCCTATCAGGCTAACATATCTTGTCAAGTATAGTGGTCATCAATGATAGAAGTACCAAATATGTATGTATTGTATCGGGGTCGATCAATCAAGGTATACGAAAGGATCAGTAAAGTTTGGGAATCATTGACACGCCAAGGTAATTTGACCCATTTGCCTTAGAGACCTGTGTATTGACCATAGTTTATCACTCATCCCAGAAATCCCCAGGTAAGCATACCAGGTCTCGCAATAAGATTTATGTGATATGCTTGCCTTAGCCCGAGGCCTTTTGCCAGGAAATCCAGAATACAGGTGTCTATGTGTCACACAAATCACGAAGAACATTTAGGCGATGTCAAATGCACATAAACTCTCCCGTGACTCACAGCAACTTGGAGCCACCATCCCGGTAGCCATATGCTCACAGGGATATGTTAAAGCAAAAATTTCCAGGCAACCAATTTAGTAGGCATAGCTTAGTAATCTATGTGTGTGTAACTAATGCAAATCCAGCTATAGTCTAAAATGCAATGCAGATGAGATGCAAAGTTCATTTTAGTTCGCTATAACTAATGCTCTGATACCAATCTGTCACACCCTCAAAATCCGCTAACGGGTTTTACCGTCAGGCGTGTGACAAAACCAGGATCTCAGATAAGCATCAGTTACACCAAACGACTCGATAATTACAAATCATATAATTTGCTTAATTTTAATGAAACAAACCAAATATATTTAAGTAGTGCAGAAGCGAAAACATGAAAACATTTAACAATAGTTTTGGAACACGCAAACACGCGTCCAGTCCAATTTATGCAAATTAAATCCTGAAAACAGTTTGAGATGAACGCGGAATGACATGCAGTGGATGCTGTGCTCCTAGACGTGCCACATCAATGTCCTGAGAGAAAACATGCAAAAATCTCAGTACAAGACTGGTGAGTTCACATGTTTTTCAGAAAACATAAGTATCAGTAATGAAATCCCCGGATTATGTAATCCGTCAAGTATGTAATTCCCGATTATGTAATCCGTCAAGTATGTAATTTCCCGATTTAGTAATCCGATAAGTATAATGAAATCCCCGGATTTATTAATCTGATAAGTATAATGAATCCCCGGATTTATTAATTCGATAAATGAAATCCCCGGATTTATTAATCCGATAAGTACAATGAAATCCCCGGATTTATCAATCCGATAAATGAAATCCCCGGATTTATTATCCGATAAGTACAATGAAATCCCCGGATTTATTATCCGTCAAGTATAGTGAAATTCCTGGATTTATTAATCCGATAAGTATAATGAAATTCCCGGATTTATTAGTTAAAGCATATAATGGGTAGCTAGTCCATAATGATCACTATGTGTATGAAGGCGCGGCCGAACTGACATGTAATCAAATAATAAACCAGGCCCGGATGTGGATCACACCACAACACTTGTAATTAGGCTAACCGTTCACACCCGTTTGACGAACGTTGTGCTAGCGCGACTAGCCCGGGTGGGGTATGTCAATCCCAGTAGTACTACTAACAATTACCTCGTTAAGTCCATATTAACGGTCCGTTGGGCAAGTATACACCATAGTATCAAGTATATGCAGTATTACAAAAATCCAATGTAATGTAACGTTTTTGAAATCAGCATGTTTCTCTCCCCCAAAAGAGTATATAAGTAAAAGTGGGGCTGTAAACTCACCTTGAATTGATGTAATGAAATGAGCAAGAACTTCAAAGAATAAGGCAATGCACGATCAAACACGATCAACACCTATTATTAATTGTAATTAAGTTTTTAAAATGTGTTCAACGCGAATAAATACATTTAGTCGGATTCGGGTCGGTTCGGTTTGACGCGCACGATTTGATATACCAATAACACCATGTATTATAATATTACCAATATTGACATTGATAATAACAATGGCATGATCATATTATAATGATAATATTCGTATTTGTAAATAATTTGTGAAATTTATTAAATATAATTCCTTCATTTATTATAATAAATCCATAATTAATATAATATAATCTCCATTAATAACTTGATGATTTAAATTATTATTTAAAATCCATTTTTATAAAAGTAACTATTTATAACATTTGTAATAGTTATATAAATAGATAAATAAATAGGGTATTTAAAGAAATAAATTTCCAGAAAATAATTAGATAGCTTCTAAAATAAACAAAGTTTATAAAAATTTTTTTATAATTTTTATAAATTTTCTGTAATTTTTAAAAGCTCAAAGGCCTTTAAAAAAAAATAAATGAGGTTGCCCGGGTTCGAACCCGGGACCTCCTGGATAACATGGACATGGGAACCGGTGGGCTGAAGGCCTAAGCCACGATAATACACAGCTTTTAATTCTTAAATACCAATGTAACAAAAAAAAACCCAAATTGCTATGAACCCTAATTCGATTTGTACCAAATTGATCCCCAATTCGATTCAATCAGAGGCTATATTCATGGGGCTTTTATTCCCCATGATGAAACGAGTATGTAGATATGTTTAATTACCTGATTGGATTCGATTTGATGAGAAAAGGCACCAGAACAGGTCGCGATCGTGTATCACTAGTTCGATGCCCAAATGATGGTGTTAATCAAATTAATTGCACAGTAAGCTTCCCCACACGATTATGATCAATAGCCCTCTATCAATTGCAACAAATGTTGCTCCGAGCAGTTCCTTCGATTGAGTTGCAGGTCGCGGGTAATGGTGGTGTTCGAATGAGTGTGATTTGTTGTGTTTCGATCACATTGAGCTTAATGAAAGGTTTAAACGACTAAATGATTGTTAGTGCTCCTTATTTTTATTATTATTAGGTTTGTGCTCGACAATGGTGCTTGGTCGGCCGAAGTGGAGGTGGTCGGTTTCGGTGGTGATTGCACTCACCAATTCTTAAATTGAAAGTTGGTCCCGTTCGATTCGTTCACATAAATATGTCGGGGATTTTATTCGGATCAAAACCGCGTTTGTTTGTGAGTTTTGGCTCTCGCCGGAGGAATGGCCGGAGGTGGCCGGACGGGAACGTTGATCGACGGGCGGTGGGTTGGGATTTTTAAAACATTTACATATTTAGTCCCTGAGCTTTGCAATGTTTATTACATTTTCAACCCAAAGGTTTATTAGGGTTATGTTTTTAATAAATTATTATTATTATTATTATTATTATTATTAAATAATAGTAAAATAGATTAATTCGCGATAAACGAAGAAGTTAGTTTAAATAGTATTAACCGGAAAAAAAAAAATGCCGGGTTGTCACATACTTCCCATCTTAGAGTTTTTGGTTGTGCAGTATATGTTCCTATTGCACCACCACAACGCACCAAAATGGGACCTCAAGAAGGTTGGGAATATATGTTGGATATGAAAGCGCTTCTATCATAAGATATCTAGAACCTTTAACAGGTGATGTTTTTACAGCACGTTTTGTTGATTGTCATTTTGATGAGACAGTTCTCCCTACATTAGGGGGAGAAATAAAAGTAAAGAAAATGATGTTTCATGGTGTGTACCTTCATTATTATATCTAGATCCTAGAACAAAAACAATATGAAACAGAGGTTCAAAAGATAGTACATCTACAAGAAATTGCAAATCAATTGCCTGATGCATTTACTGATACAAAAAGGGTACAAAATCTTATATACTAGCTGTAAATGCTCCAGCTCGAGTTGAGATTCCCGACAAACAAAAGGATAATATGGCGAATGAATCACAGAAACGGTTGAAACGTGGTAGACCAGTCGGTTCAAAGGATAAACATCCTCGAAAAAGAAAATGTACTGAAAATGAAATTGACCATAAAGAAATGATTCAAATATTGAAATATTCCCTCAGGAAAAGGTAAATGATACTACTTTCCCTCAGGGGGAAGTAAACGACCAAGAATTATCAATCAATTATGGTCATACACTATAGTATGGAACCGAGATGAAATACAAATGATTATATATTTTCTTATTCTGTGGCCAGTGAGATTATGAATGAAGATGATGATTCTGAGCCAATATCTGTAGATAATTGTCGTAATAGACATGATTGGGATAAATGGAAAGACGCTATGCAAACTAAATTAAATTCACTTAACAAACGAAAGGTTTTTGGGCCTATTATACTTACACCTAAGGAAGTAAAGCCTGTAGGATATAAATGGGTTTTCGTAAGAAAAGAAATAAGAAAAATGAATTTACAAGGTATAAAGCCAGACTTGTAGCCTAAGGTTTTTCTCAAAGGCTGGGAATTGACTATGAGAAAACATATTCCCAGTTATGGATGCAATCACTTTCAGATATTTAATCAGTTTAGCAGTTTCTAAAAAATTAGAAATGCGTCTTATGGATGTAGTTACGGCTTATTTATATGGATCACTTGATAATGATATTTATATGAAATCCCAGAAGGGTTTAAAATCCCAGATGCATTAAAATCAAAGTCTAAAGAAATGTATTCAATCAAACTGCAACGATCATTATATGGATTGAAACAATCTGGGAGAATGTGGTATAATCGTTTGAGTGATTATTTGATAGGTAAAGGCTACACAAATAATCTTATATGTCCATGCGTCTTTATCAAAAGGACAACATCAGGATATGTGATAATAGCAATATATATTGATGATTTGAACATAATCGGTACGCATAAGGAAATTCATGAAGCAGTTATTCTTTTAAAGAAAGAATTTGAAATGAAAGATCTTGGAAAAACCAGATATTGTCTTGGTTACAGATTGAACATATGAACAACGGTATACTTATACATCATAAATTATACCGAAAGACTATTGAAACGTTTCAATATGGACAAGGCAAATTCATTAAGCTCACCAATGATTGGTAGATCGCTTAACATTGAAAAAGATCCATTTCGTCCTTGTGAAGAAAATGAAGAAGTACTTGTCCAGAAGTACCATACCTCAGTGCAATTGGAGGTCTTATGTATCTTACTAACTGTACAAGACCTGACATTTCGTTTGCAGTTAATTTGCTAGCAAGATTTAGTTCATCCCCTACCAAAAGACACTGGAATGGGATTAAACATATTTTTCGATACCTTCGAGGAACAGTTGATTTAGGCTTATTTTATTCTAACTAATCAAAAGAAAGTTTAGTTGGTTATGTAGATGCAGGTTATTTATCCGATCCTCACAAAGCAAGATCTCAAACCGGATATGTATTTATGAACGGAGGAACTGCAATCTCATGATGTTCTAAAAAACAACACTTGTTGCAACATCCTCAAATCATGCTGAAGTTATTGCACTACATGAAGCATCTAGAGAATGTGTGTGGTTGAATCCATGACACAACATATATTGACTTCTTGTGGACTAGAGAAAGATAACAATCCAACTCTAATCTATGAAGACAATGCAGCTTGTGTCTTACAGATGAAAGAAGGTATATCAAAAGTGACAGAACGAAACATATACCCCCAAGATTTTTCTCATACACTCAAGAACTTATTAAGTTAGTCAGGTTGAAATGAGATACGTTCAATCTACCAATAATTCCGCAGATCTTTTCACAAAGGCGCTTCCTACAACAATCTTCAGAAAGCACATTTATAATATCGGGATGCGTCATGTACACAAATGATAATTTGAGGGGGAGCTATATACTGTACTCTTTTTCCCTTAGCTATGGTTTTTATCCCAATGGTTTTTTCCTAGCAAGGTTTTTAATGAGGCAGTATATCCACTCATATTACATTAGAGAATGTTTAGAGCATATGTCTGAGGGGGAGTGTTATAATGGCAATAATGGCAGACATATGTGTATGGCAATAATGGCAGACATATGTGTATATATATGATTGCTCCTCCTCTCATTTCAATTATCAAAAACACAACGAAGATTTCTTCTTCTCATTTTCATCTATCAAAACACATACTCTCAATTATTATTCTCATCTTCTTCATCAACCCAATTATTATTCTCATCTTCTTCATCACTCAATTATTATTATAACATTTCTAATTAAAAAATAGTTGACATTTTAAATACTAAAAGTAGTGTTGTCTCTGTGTGTGTGTATCTATATGCCATATCCCACATATGCATAAACAAGTAGCATAAATTTTTGATAAAAGTAAAGAAGAAACGTCATGCAGATGTTGCATACAATGAAGCAAATAGAAAAGACAAGTATATATGATAGGAAAAAAATAATTGGTGGGGAGACTCAGGAGATTAATCATAAATGTCATTCATAGTTATTTGAACAATGGGACTGTAAACAGCTTATTTTTTATTTTTTATTTTTAAGTAACTATGCTTATATTGTTTCCTGGAAGTCCTAATGAAAACTTGGTATAAGTCAAGAGTAGCTTTTTTTTGGAAACAAAATTCCTAGATTTTTTAGGTTGATACACCACAACTTGCATTGTTCAAGATCTGAACCCCTAACCTTTTGTTTGTGAGGCATAACACTTAACCAAAAGGTTATTCCTTGAAGAGGATAAAAGTAGCGATGTTGACTTTTGTGTGCTAAAAAAATGAATTTAATTATTACTGTCATGCATACACAAATTCATTTTAGTAATTATAGTTCAGGTTTATCCGTTTATGAATAATTATTTATAGGTCATGCTTTAGTGCTTTTAGATTTTTCTACAGTTGACATCTTTGAATCTCTTCAATCATCTTTCTAATGTTTGTTTAAATGGATTTAATTAATATTGTTCCCAAACGAGTCAACAATAGTCAGAAGTTGCATATAATTGCACATTCTCCATCATCGTCATTCATATTTTTGTTAGCTTCATGTCTTCATCAACCTGAATCTCACCATCATGCAGGTTGATCTTACAGAATACATGGAGAAGCATGGATTTGTTTTTGATGCAGTACTAAATGAAGAGGTTTCTAATGATGAGGTTAGCAATTATATAGAGGATGGAAAAATGACCTGGGCATGTTGACCCGAAAAACTTTTATCCAGCTCGGTTTTTTTAAAAAAATTGAACAGTTAATGAGTTCAAATATTACAAAATTATATAACTACACTTATAATCTATTTATTTAGAAGTGCTTTAAGAGGCCGCATGCCTTGAAACTACATTTTGGTAGGCCTTCGACATGTTTGACCCGCTTCCTTTTTAACTCTTGCTCCTTTTATCATTACTCTTTTGACCCTTTTGAAATAGAATATATTATTTAAGTATTGGTTTTTGTTGTCTTCATAGGTTTATCATGAAACTGTTGAGCCCATAAGTCCTATAATTTTCCAACGTACCAAAGCTACATGCTTTGCATATGGACAAACAGGTGCCAGAAATATCAGGCCGTCGGCCTTCTGTTTCCGGCTACATCGCGGCGGTGATTGGGGCTTATGGTATGAACCCTAAGTTGTTGATCTGATGAATGTGTAGTGTCACACCCTCAAATTCCGGGTCTGGAATCTATCACGGAGGGGTGAGCAAACAGGATCGAACACAGTAGTTACACATGAGATGCAGTTTTCTATATGATAAGTTTTAGATAATCAATCTATTATTATTCAGAGCATTAGATATTATACGCAGCGGAAATAAATATATAGATCGTTTCTTAACATACGTCTAATTATATCTCAGATAATAAACAATATGTATCTTGAGCTCTTATATGATCCTACGTGCATGTCCATAAGCTCCTAGTAGATACCTGAGAATACATGTAAATCAAGTGTCAACACAGGGTTGGTGAGTTCATAGGTAAGTAAAACACATTGATAAAACATCATTTATCATCAAGTAGGATTTACTGTAAAAGTGTGAGTTTAATTTACTCACCGGTATATGAATAGCCTGTCGGAACCCTTTTTAAAGGCGAACCCGCTATCCCACATACCCACTATGTACAAGCCCAACAAATCCTTCACATAGGATTTGCCCATGTATCATAGTTTAATATCATTTTTATGTGTATATTATGTTATTTATAATAATTCAAATCAGAGGGCGCGAATCCTCTCTTTACATTTATCCTCATATGGGTTGTAAATGGAACTATAATGGCAAACTTTATATAGTACACATCTGCCTTCTCACACCAGAACAAGTCATCCCGAATGACAATAAGACTTTGTGCATCTTGGTAAGGACCACATGTCCAAACCTTTGTGGGGGTAAGTCACTCCCCGATAGTACTATCCAAAAGATCCCTGCTTGTTTATAGTCCAGTATACAGAGAAGGATTTTCATAGTAACCATATGTAATCATAAATGTGATCAAATTATTATTTAACATAATACACAAATAATTTGTAATTTTAATTACAACATGTATCCTTCCCCAAAATATTTAAATGATTTAAAAAGGGGAACAGTTAAGTATGAACTCACCAACCCTGTGTTGACACTTGATTTACATGTATTCTCAGGTATCTACTAGGAGCTTATGGACATGCACGTAGGATCATATAAGAGCTCAAGATACATATTGTTATTATCTGAGATATAATTAGACGTATTGTTAAGAAACGATCTATATATTTATTTCCGCTGCGTATAATATCTAATGCTCTGATAATAATAGATTGATTATCTAAAACTTATCATATAGAAAACTGCATCTCATGTGTAACTACTGTGTTCGATCCTGTTTGCTCACCCCTCCGTGATAGATTCCAGACCCGGAATTTAAGGGTGTGACAGATTGGTATCAGAGCCAGGGCCGGGCCGAGTGTGACAGCGAGGACGCTGTGCTCCCTGAGAGGGGTGGATGGGTAACCCATCCCACATCGGTTGGGAAGGAGAACTAAGGTCTCCTTATAAGGGGCTGGATACCTTCCCCAAAGTGACGCGTTTTAAAACCGTGAGGCTGCAGCCAAAGCGGACAATATCACGTTGCGGTTTGCCTGGGTTGTTACATGTAGGTTTGCTATGAAACCCTACATCGTTCGACATTGGATTCCCGTGGCTTATGTTTCTTTGGCTATGATGACTGTGATATGGACCGTTGCTTGGCGTGGCATGAACGAGGATGGCGAGTGACATGTTTTTCACTTGCAACCCGTGATGCAGCCACTCGATTTACTAATAAGATCTGAGCCACATTGTGTATGTTTATTATGATTTTTGTCTTTGTATTAGTAATTACTGGTCACCTGGGTTCAATTTCTTTACGTTTGATTGTTTATCTTCCTTTGTTCTATCATGTTGTGAGCACTCTTGGTTGTTGATGTCGATAATAATGGTATTCATTTGAGGTTGTTGCTTTGCTTGTTGCACGGCTATGATGATACATGAAAACTGGTACCGGTTGCATTGGCTTGGCAACTATTTCCAATGTGCAGCCACAACCTGCCATTAGTTCTGAGGCACACGTTGAACATTCCAATTTATACACCGCTTTGCGACGTTCCCAAGACGCGCAACGCGCGTCTGGATAATAACACTAGTTTTAGTAAGAAATGTAACTTTGTGAGAGTAATGAACAGTAAAACTTTTGCAACACTCTTATGTGGCTAGATGGTTTGGAGTGTGGGTCATGTACCAAGTTTAACCTTACTTTGCTCTTTTTTTCTTTTCTTTTTTTTTTTATTTAGCGTACTTTAAAGTTAACTTCTTTGTTCCTTGTCGTTTTCGTTTTGGTGCTTGCTAGTCCGTCATGGTTTTCTTTTATTTATGTTTCTACATTCCCCTCATGTCGGAGCACAATAAGTTCTTTATTACTTTTTGGTTTCTTTTGTCTTTTCATATAATGTTCTAAATATTATGAATGCCCACGCCACAAGACATAAGTTTATCTGAAGCTTTCGGTTTTTGAATACAAAGTTTTGAATATTTGAACGACCCCAGTGCACGTAGTTGCTTTCAAATGCTTATGCCATTTGAGTTGTTTTAATGAAGTTATCGTTCCAACGTATATATTTTTATGAACATTTATACAATAACTTTTTTAGTGGTAGTCCAACGTTTATTGCTTAGTTAGTTACGAGTGTGCTATGAAGTGCGAGTTTAAACCAGCCAGTTATAGGAATTCCATCGTGGTATCTTCTTCTACAAATTACAAAACTTCAAGATAGAAATCAAATGAAAGAGAGAAACCATATTTATAGAGTAGTCCACTACTCCAAACAATTCGATTCCTCCACAAATAAAAAATAAACAACAACCAAAAAAAATTAATTATTTATTTTATAAAACACAACATTAGTGAGGCCTAAAGCTCTTGTTTAGCTATATTATACAACTCAGCTAAACAAGCAAGTTTTAGCAAGGAGTCTAAGGAAAGCAAAATGGTAATAACCATATATTGTTGATATATTTCTAGTTTCACCATTTTATTCGATTATTAATAGCTTTTATATGTTAATTAAAATATATATGATAAAATGAAGGATTTTTTATTCTTAAATTTAAGTATAATATTACTATATTTCTAAAAACAAACATTTATAAAATTGTACTAAACTAGGGATGCTTATAACGATGAGTCAGGGTTTTTTTCAATGGCGCGTCATGTCCGTTTTTAATGGCGAGTTAGCTTTTCATGTTTTATGGCTATCAAGATATTAGGTTTGGTTGGATGCTTTTATACAATACCCCTAGAGACACATGACAATTCTTGGTGCTTTTCATGTGTTCCCTTGTGTGTTTGTTTCGGAGAAGGAGGTCTTTTCAAAATCACAAAATGTTGTGAGAACTGTCAAGGCTTTAAACCAATTATATAATATCTCATTTGCAAGTGCTGGTGGTTTTATTATTTTCTATTAGATGTTATATATATTGTTTTTAGAAGTTTAATATATTTGTGGAACGTGGGCTCAATCCCTGTTTTGCTGCAATCTTGTTACTTTTAGTTTCTTGATTTTTCTTTTTCCTTTTTTTACTTATTTTTTATTTTTTCCATTTAAATCATTATTTTCTTTATCCTAATTTATATACATTCCATTTAAATTACCATACGGTCAGGCCGCATACGCGTAATGAGTTTTGCATACACACTGCAATATGCATTAACCACGTTAATGTTATTGTATGATTCCATCACATTGCGTAGGACTTTTGATAAACCACTTTTCCTGATTATTATGACGTAACGTGCAATGCATAGTATTGTTTGTATATCTTCTTTTTATGTAATTAACGCATGATTGTCAATTCTATAACTCGTATAATGAAGCGTGCAAACGTACTAGTACGCAAAGTCATACCGCAACGCGCGTGTTACATTGCGCGTTTTTTTCTTAAAAGATGACACAATGGGCCGTGCAGGCCCACAACAAGTTATGCTATAATGCTATATGGCCAGATAGCGTCTTACATAGACGCAGCCCAAACATTGATATGAGATCAGGCCCGGATAATGCAAACGTTGTGATCCATCTTGTATTATTGTAAGTTGTAACAGGCTAACGGTCAGATAGTTTTTATTTTTTATTTTGAAATTATCAATTTTATTTCTTAATCACATTACTATTTGTAAATAGTGAAACATTTGTTTTGTATTATTTGTTTGTTATTTTGCCCATTTAAGTTGCATCTTTAAGAGAGTAATTTAGATATAATTATATATGTTAGAGTCTGATCTTAAAATATTAAAATCACTACTGTTAAATATACTATCTTGAAAATGTTGTTTTGATTTTGAAACTTATTGTCTAGTTTTCTATAAAAAACTAAATGAAATGTGTATAATTATAAATTATTATTTTATTTCTCTACCAATTATTCAATTCTCTTACCTTTTTGCTCCTCATAAGTTTAGCAATGTATAGGTCTAGGAGTTAAGAGTCGACCTATACCTATACCAATATTATGTGTATATATTTATAAATATAAGGAAAGTTTAAGGTATAAAGCAATCAAATCGTGCGAAGTGTGCGAAACAAAAGGAGGTCGGAGCGTGACTTGTATGCGTTTATACGCGAAGGGATATTTTCGTTCGCTAACCTTTTTTCGTTCCTTCTTGGGTGATATTACGACTATTGTGCCGGGTGGAAGTTGAAGGTTTTGAGTAACCTTACGTATTTAATATTCTAACTTGCATAATTTAATAAAAGCATTTAATGACTTAGTAAGAATCTTTGTAATTATTAAGAACCTTGAATGGTTTAGATATAGTTTTGAATGACTTATCATTAGTTTTGAATGACTTACAACTAGTTTTTAAATAACTTGCATTATACGAGTAGAACCTTACGTTAAAATTTTATAACTTCCGTGATTTTTAATCTAACATTTTAATGGCTTGTGACTAGTTTTGAATGGCCTAAAACGAGTTTTGAATAGCTTGCGTAATATATTTCAAACATTACTTATAGAAATTTCATTAATTTAAATTAAATTTTTGTAAAACAAAAAATTAAAATTTGAAAACGGTTACAAAACTCAAAAATTTTGGGATTTAAAATATGAATGTTATGAGATACCAACATGTGGTGAAACAATCCTTAGAGAATGACAATTGGCAAAACTTAAATTTGATTTATTAAAGTAGATTAACGGTCTTGCAGAACCGGTTAAGGGATGATCAAAACAATCAGCCTCATAATGAGGAGAGTGTTAGAACACTTAATAGTTCAAATAGAGAACCGGATTTAAGAACAAGTTACAGAGAACACAAGTAATAGTGAGACAGATGTCAAGAACAATATATATGGTTTTCAACAATCTTGTATATTAATCTCAAGTTCTCTTACAAGAGTTATAATGCATAAGTTGTTCAAATAAAATACAAGACCCTAAGATACTTTATATTACATCCTACAACCGGCTATACTTGGAAAGGTAGTTGGAACATTGAAAGACAATAAAATCAATATAGAGTCAAAAGGCAGGTTGCCTTTTGACTAGTGACTATGATATATCATAGCTCACATCCTAATATATTACAAAAATGATAAAAACACATAAAGTAGAAATTGCAGACTCAAAACCTCAATGTACAGTTACAAAACATGGGCCTTTTCACCAACTCATGCAAGTTTGTGAGTCTTCAGAGTTGCAGCGAAAAGTGGGTCAACTTTATGCAAAAGTACATCTGAGAAAAGCATGTTCTTCTCTGTGTTCGGAAGAAATCAGTCTTCACTTTATTTGGCTGCGGAAGACTTTTTATTTGAAGCTACGGAACACTTCATCTTTGACTTCAGAAGATTTGGTATTTGGCTTCGAAAGATTTTATACTTGGAGTAATTCTTGTGCAGAGTATAAAGCATCCGGAGCAACTTTGGCTTCGGAAGATTTTATACTTAGAATAATTCTTGTTATAAGTATAAAACTTGCGGAGCAACTTCTACTTGGTACTGAGTGCATGCATGTAGGAAGTCTTTGGTTGCTTTGGTTGCATCAGCCTTTATATTAAACCTTGCAGGCCTAAAATGTTATAATTCGTGTTGTAAATGACAGTGAATTTATGTATTGTATCATAGCAATAAGCAAACGAATAAAACAAACATAATCCAAGCTATACGCTCCAAACTTGCTGCCACAGTAAGAGAACCCTTAGTTAGATAATAACAGTAACAATAGTAATATTGACAATAATATTACTAGTATTAATAATAATAATAATATTACTACTAGTAGTAGTACTAGTAATAATAATAATACTAATACTAATAATAATACTAATACTAATACTAATAATAATAGTAATAATCATAATAATAATAATAATAATAATAATAATAATAATAATCATAATAATAATCATATAATAATAACAATAATAACAATATTAATAACAATAACAATAACAATAATAATAACAATAGTAATAATAATAATAACAAAAAATAATAATAATAATAATAATAATAATAATAATAATAATAATAATATTAATAATTAATGAGTAATATTAATAATTAATGATAGTAATAATAATTATAATTTTAATAATAGTAAGAATTGTAATAATAATAGTAGTAATAATGATAATAATAACAATAATAATAAAACAATGAATCTATCAATCTTAGTATTTTATATTGAAAACACATATAAAAGTATTCGCAACCTATTCTCCACCTACATCTCTATAATTACATTAAAATTACTATTCTTTATTTTCAACTAAATAATAGTTTTTTATACATTTATTATTATATTTTCTTTCATGAGGTTTGTTGAAAATAACTATTTTCCTCTAAAAAATTAAAAATCATCAATTTATCTTTAAAAGTTTAATGAGTTGTTTCAATTATAATCCAAAAGTTTCATTAGTTGTTTTAACTTTATGCAACATAATAAACTTTTGGAGTGAAATTGAAATAAAATATGAAACTTTTGAAGATAAATTAATGTTTTTAATATATTAAAAAAATGATTATTTTAATCAAACCTTAGATGACAAAATTGAAATTAACTCTTTAAAAAATAAAATAACACCCATCATCCTCTTTGATTGAAGCACTAATCGTACCCCCTAATCCTCATCTAAGGTTCCACCAAGAAGTAGGAAGACCTTCGTCGACTATTCCACAAAAAAAAGAACAATCTCCGCGGCTACAATGGAGGAGAGGAAACAATCGTAATATATCTATTCATTAACCACTGTTCTCTTTAATGGAGAAAACAATGATTGAACCATACTTATGGACAAATCTCTTAATGGAGTTTCAACATTGCTTCGGTTAGGATTTCTTAAACCCCAAATCTCCCTCTATCGTCAACATAAACAAGTCCCCAGACTGATACCAATTGGACATAAGCAAACAAAACAAAAAAATCATGGTCATCGCCCCTGGTATTTTATTTAGGGTTTTAGGGGTTATTTAAAAAGTGAGAACCATAATTGAGAGATTTGATCAAGTGAAATAACCAAGGATTTAGGACTACCATCACTCAATAAATCCATGAGAAAAAGAGGATTTACATAAATCACAACTATTGCGCGAGACTTAATAATATGATAGATGACTACTTAAGGGTTGTACAAAAAACCCATGAGGGATATGCGGGATTAGGAGATTTCATAAAAAAATGAACCGTTTGGTAGAGGAATTGATGAAGACATGGAGAAGATGTGTTATCTCTGAGTGAATAATACCAACGTAATTTGTTATAGTTAAAAAATAAATCTATAAAACATGCATAGATAGGGGCCATTGATTGATGCCACTAACTTAAATTTTTACAGCTTATTAAGTTTTTTCAATATAGTAAAATGTCATTTTGAAAATCTAGCAAACATTTGTAACCTTCGTGAATGACAAAGCGCATACGTATTACTATTTGGCATGTAGCATGGTTCAAATCCATAAAAAAAAACTAAAAATTATCATATTTGTAAAAGCTGCTTCCAAATGCACCCTCCATGTAATGAACACTATAAAAATTATAGGAAGGGTGAAATAATAAAGATTCTGAAACTAAAAAGTATAAAAAGTAATCTTAATTATCAGTCTCTTTAATCAATCGTTAATGAAATTGTATAGAAAAATTTGTTAGAGGGGTATTTTAATACCAGTCACTTTTGTTAACTTTTTGCAAGTTCTTTCATTTTTTAAATATTCATAACTATTATGGATGACATTATTTTTTTATAAAAATTACATCATAAAAGCGAGCGTTTTTATCTTCAAAATGAGTATAGTAGTGTTATATAAAAAGATATAAAAATATTTACGTTTTTAATTTCATATCTCGTCATTGTGTCTCTAATGCAGTTTATTGTGTTTTTTTGTTAGTTATTGTGTTTTTTAATACTATTGTGCTTTTTTCTAAAATAATGAATTTTAAAATATACAATGATGGAATAACATTATTATGTATTTCTAACATATAAAACACATTTATAAATAAATAACTAATTAATCTAATACATTATAAACAATAACAAAATAACATAATGTCTTATTGTTAACGTCATTGTGTTATCTTAAACACTATGATTCTGAAAAATTAATTGGTAAAATAACATTATTATATACTTTTAATTGGAAAACACAATGATAGATAACAAATTTATATAACTATACAAACAATGATAAAAATAATATAAATTTATCTAAAATATTAAATACAACAATGAATACATATAATACATGATGTAAAATATATGACATAATAAATTGATATTGACACGGTAAACGTATTAAATACAATGAGTTTATGTTACAATGACCAAAATGACATCCTCTTTAAATAGAAGGACACATGCTAAAATCATAACTTTTTTTAAGATTTTCATATTAAACATTTTATTTAATATAAACTTACCCTAAAAATTATTTATGGAGATCGAAGACATATTAAACATCTCCAATAGATACTAAAAAAATAACAGTAATTCATGTATCAATATAGTATTAACAAAATCATAGTATATTCCAAGCAAAGGAAGACGGGCTTATCTCGTCGGAAGAGGATTCAGTATAAAACTATTGAGATCGGTCATGGAAATTAGATTTTTCAGATGTAAAACAACAAATTTTATATATAATATTTTAATTTTATTAAATATATAGCATTATGTAAATTAACTTAAACATTACTAACTACTAAGGATAAAAAGTAAAATGTAAAGTAAGGGCGTGTTTGGGATTGTTTCTCAAAACAACTTATTGACTTTTTCAATAAGGTAATAAGTTAGTATGTATGACTTATTAACTTATTTTCTCACAACCATCATATTGTCAAACATTATAAAATAACCGTTTAACTTTTTAAAAGTTAATAATTAAAAAGTAAGTAAAAAAACACTCCCAAACACCCACTAATTCTAGGAATTTTAAATATTTATAATTTTTGTATGACGAATACTATTCATCACTATATAATAATCGTGGTGTTTATTTTTATATTAAAACCATACAATAAATAATTTAAAATCTGATGTTTTTAGGTATTGATCATACCTTACATTTTTATAAACACTACAAATTAAAGCACAAACTGTTGCTTGAAAATAGGTGAGTTCTAATTCTATAAGGTATAACTCTTAATTTAAGGTCACAATACATGTTTTTAAATTTATTAAATAAATAAATAATTTAAAATCTAGTGTATTTAAGTCTATATTTAGAGTTCTTTTACGTGTTATAAAGTCTCCAAACTAAACTATATTATTCAAACATATATTGTTTTAAACCCGGCCCAAGAGATCAACGAGTTAGGTAAGCTCATAACAAAACAGATCCAATATACGTGTCACCCATTCAAGGTATAACTGTCGATGAACTAAAACCCTCAATTGCTAGAAGAGTAGGGGCCGCTTGCGTAACAAACTACTTGGGATCACTCCTACTTTCATGCATGACAAGTACACATGCATCATGTGAACACTATAAACACAAGATAAAAGAATATCAATTCCCCCATGCACAAAATACTTCCTTGACCCTCTCTTTTTCCTTGTTTTCATCTATTTCCTATACCTGAATACTTATTTTCACGCCAGATGATTGTTACATGAAGAATTTTCTTCCTGTGACGTCTTAACAGGTGTTGTTTGAGACCGTGTAGATCAAGAGCGGGAGGTATCTTTCTAGTAAATCGGAGGTCGCGTGGATCCAACCTAGTCTACCGGGTACAGGAATTTACATTTGTACCATCCATGGGACTCAAACCCACGACCACGTAATTAGGTTTTCAACTCTATCAATTTAGTACACATACAAAAATCCCTTTAATATTTCTTTGAATATCAGAAACATAATTTAAGGATTTTATTCACACCAAAATATACTTGACCGTAGTTTACTTGAAAGTATCTACGATTTCCTTTCTTTGAAACTCTAAAAACTTTCGTTTCCAACTGCATAACATAAACTTCATCAAATATAGATTTTTTAAAAGATTATGGCAATATATAAGAATCAGGAAAAGCTACATATAACACCATTCTTTTCTCTTTTTTTTTTCATTTACGTAGTTTTTCATTTCTCTTTAAAATCACGATGATTACATATGCCTTGAGTTTGCATTAACATAGTTAATATTCAGGGCGTACCTGATATGCTTAACTAGCTCACGCTTTACGTAGAAGCCTGATTGTTTTGCGATATAACGTATATAACATTAGGGTATACTGGTGTAGGATTCTCTTTTCATGATTTGAACACAAACACAAGATCACAAACCAATAACATTCTTAAAATTAGTATTACATCCTAGTGAATCTTAATATCTTATAAACAAATTTCGAAGCTTGCTCCTATTCAAATATCCTTAGATAAAGTTGTTGGGGATGTTATCCATACTTTATGATACTTCTTTATGAAACTTATAATAGAAAAATATGACATGCCCATGTTCATGCTTTCGTACTTCTAAAATGATGTGGAATAAAACTCATATAGGGATGCACAAATAGAAGCATATTTTTTTGCGTTCAATTATTAAAGTATGTGCCCGATTTTTAATTGAATGGTTATTATAATATATAGAAAAGAAGATATCTTTAAGCTTTTAATGAACAAATCTTCTTTCTATTGAATAAAAAATAATTATTGTTGTTTGTTTTGAGGGGATCACACTTTGAACTCTTAAATGGATTCCAAATTCCAAATGTGCATTTTCAAGAGTGTTGTCTTATTCTTTTCTACCTTCAGAAAGTGTTTCTATTTGTGTGGACATGGTTACGCTATCTACCGGAGGTCTAGCATATGTCAATTTATATTCCACATGCTTTATTTAGATGGTATTTTTGTCATTTAAATGATATTTTGTAACGTGTAAAGTAAAATTTTGACATAAAAGACAAATCAAAGTCATATCGTAAAACAACGGGATATAAAGTATCACATGTTTGACAACTGATAAATGTATTGAAGTCTGATTATAACACATCTTCAAACAAACATTTAGTTGTCATATCGTAAGTTGACAACCGTGACATTGTTTTATTTGTTTGAAAAACAATTAAACAATACGAAACTTAATGAGGTTGAACCTCACTTCAAGATCACCAAGAAATCCAAGAACAAAGGTCGATTTTTGCATGCATGTGTGAAATAAGTTAGCCTCACTAATTAAACGTAAACTAGAAGCTTGTGGTTTGGTTATGATTTGACTTTTGTGGTCTTTTGAGGTTTGTGGGTTCCTCAAGATCGCAAAAGGCTGGTCTCAAGGGAGTGTTTGGTGTCTTTTGTACAATACAAGGATTTTGTTGAAAAAAGCATTGTTAAAAACGATAGAATCATAGTTAAAAGACAATGGTTATTGGAATTATAATTTTAATTTTTATTTATTGATCGATATTAATTCCAACTTAAAAAATATATAGAGAAACTCGAAACATAACTTTGAGTTTATTTTCCTTCAACGATCTATTACTAACTGAAAGTTAACTCCGTTAGTTTTTTTGTTGAAATGAAGCAAACTTTGAGTCATTTTTTCAACTTCGCAGCCACTCAGCCTCTGTCAAGTCCGTTTTGATGTCTAGTTTCCATCGTCACCTGAAATCTACCTTTAATGAGTCAATTGTTTCAGATCAGGATGTGAAGATTGACGGGTTTTAGGGTGTTGAAGTTTCAAATTAACAGACCTGATGGTTGATTCAACTTTTCTTCTTAGTGTTTTGGCCATATAATTAGTCTACGTCATTAAAAGACTAACCGTGTTAATTACTTAACTCTCAGTTAGTAAGGGATCAATGGAGAAAAATAAACTCAAAGTTAAAAGTGTCTATAAATATTTTCTGAATTGAAATTAATCATGCCTAATAAATGAAAATTAGGATTATTAAAATCCAATATCCAAAAACAAAACAAATCAGAAAGTAATAATAAAGTTTTTTAAATATTTTATTGTCACTCAAAAAGCATCACCCGATTCTCATTTGTGTTCTAATTATATTAAACTTTTTAATAGATGTTAAGTTTTTTTTTTAATATTAAGACCTAAATTAATCATATATAATATTTGTTCTTATTTAATGATTATTCTTTTTTATTTAACTTAGCTTGATGTATAATCTTTGTTCTTATTTGGTGATTATTTTTTTTTAACTTACCTTGATGTAGGAGGTGATTATTCTTTTATTTTAACTTAGCTTGATGTAGGAGGTAATAATTAAGAAAAAAGAACTCACTAAATAGTTATTAAGGATTAGAAATAATAATCAATAAATAGTAATAAAAGTTCATATACGTATCATTTAGATCACTTAATTTAAAAAAGTTTTTAGCATTTTGTAGAAAAGTTCAACAAGACTAAAACACTTAACAAAATAGAGTGACTTCATTAAAAAAGCCTTTTTTAACTTTTTGAAACATTAGAAAACATTAAACCAATCAAACCCCCTCACGCCAACCCCTCACACACGCACCCCTTAGTTATGATTTTGTCATGAAATTGTTTCATATTACAATCATACTTGCAGCACCGGTTAAAGGGATGGTCAACACAACAGTTTTCATAAAGATTAGATACTTAAAACACTTAACAGATCAAATAGGGAACCAGGTTTGAGTAGATGATGCTAAGAACATAAGTAAACAAGAGAAAGAACAAGAACAAGATAAGTATGATTTTTAATAATGTTGTATTGCTTTCAAGTTCTATTACAAGTGTCATAAAGCATAAAAAAGAATACAAGAACATGAGATACTTTATACTAAATCTTACAACCGACTATAATTTGAAAGTCAGCTGAAAACACTAATCTAGACAACAAGATCAATGTACAGTCAAAAGACAGATTTTCTTTTGACTTGTGACTGTGACATGTCATCGCTCACATCCTAATCTATCACAAAAAGGATAAAAAGTACAAAGTAGAAAGTTACAGACCCCAAATCATAATCTACAGTTTACTAAAGCATGAACATTTTCATCAACTAGTATAAGTTGGTGAGTTTTCAGAGTGGCAGTGGAAAGTTGGTTATCTCTATGAAAAATTTGATCAGAGAAAGCATGTCTTCTGTCTTCGGAAGAAATCAGTCTTCAGTCTTTGGCTTCAAAAGACTTTGTCCTTGAAGCTTCGGAAGACTTCATCTTTGGCTTCGGAAGATTTGGTCTTTGGCTTCAAAATATTTTACACTTAGAATATTCTTATAAAGAGTGTAAAACTTCCGAAGTAACTTCTACCATGTACATCATTCATGCATGCTGGAAGCTCTTTGATTGTTTTGGTTGCATCAGCATTTCAAGTATAACCTTACAATACTAATTAAATTAAATTACACAATTAGTTTACGAAGGTTAGGCTGAATTCTGGATTCAATCTTTGGATTTTAGATTTTTCTGATTTGATCCCGAATTAAAATGTTTGCTTTCATGAATGGTTCTTTAGTTTAATGGTCATCAACTTTCTAATCAAGTTCAACTAAATTTGCTATTTTAGCCCTATTTTAACAAAAACACAAATAGAAATATAAATAAAAATCCTAAAACCCCACGCTAAATTTTACAATCAAAACTACTGTTGGGAAATAAGGGTGTGAAAGGGAGTCTCTAACACCCTTGTCCTACATTGGTGTGACAACGGGAATAGTATGTGTTTATATGTGAAAACAAGGTGAAAGGTATTGAATGTTTTTTAATACCTTTTACACGGGTTTCTGGCTAGAAAATTTGGGTCACTCACGCACGACATGCGGACACGAATGCCGCTCCAAAAAACCGGGTCCGCGTGAAGCTGGTTTTTGCTCCAACCCGTTTTGGTTTATTTTTGCTCTAGAAACTGTTGACATGCCCGACTTTTGGCTTTCTCATAAAAGTTTTGGGAGTTAATTGTTGGTTATTGCAGCAGTTACTTGCTGATTATTACAACAGTTTTTCGTGCATAAATAACATATTCTGTTTCATTATTAGATACTTAACAGCACACTGATCTTCGACGCTGCTGCATTCCGGCATTATTATTCTGACATTATTTCAGGCAATTGGTAAGTCCGACAGTGCACCGTCACTGTTGCAAACCGGTGTACCCTGGGAATAGATGACGAATCTGTTTAAGGGAATTGTGTCAAACACAAGCCCGGTTCATTCCTGCTGCTTTACAGTTTCTGTTCATATATATTACAAGTTTCTAACAAACTTAAACAGATTGTGCTAACTTTCTTATCCATTATTTCAGAATTGTCTTCAGCTGCTTCTCATACCCTGCCTATTGCGCCCATTGCAACTTCCGGAGTCTCTACTGTTATGACTCCGTCAGTTGTTGTTACCATGGTTGCAGTACATGCTGAGAAACCCGAGAAATTTACCGGGGTCAATTTCAAGCGTTGGCAACAGAAGATGTTCTTTTATTTGTCCACGCTGAACCTAGCCAGGTTCTAAACTAAAACGGTTCCTCAAATACCTAAAGAGGAAATGGATGCTTAAAATATGAGTGCGGTTCATGCTTGGAACCACTTAGAATTCTTATGCCGAAACTATGTTCTCAATGGTTTGGCAGATTCACTTTACAATGTGTATTGTAAAGCTACTACTGCCAAAGATTTGTGGGAATCCTTAGAAAGGAAATATAAAACTTAGGATGCGGGAACCAAGAAATTTGTGGTTGAAAAGTTCTTGGAGTTTGCTATGGTAGACGCAAAAACTGTTATGAGTCAAGTCCAAGAATTACAAGTGATTCTTCATGACATCCATACTGAAGGAATGGCACTTGCTGAGGCATTCCAAGTTGCCGTGATCATTGAGAAATTACCATCGGGGTGGATTGATTTCAAGAATTACTTAAAACACAAGCGAAAGGAAATGACAATTGAAGATTTGGTCATGCGTCTTCGTATTGAAGAGGACAACAAAATGGCTTTAAAGAAAAATATCGTTCCTGAAACCGCTAAGGCCTATGTTGTTGAACATGGTCAATCATCATACAAGGGTAATAAGGGAAACAAACGGGGTAGGTTTAAGAAAACCAATGGGAAAAATCTGCATCTTGGGGTTAAAGGTGGTGGTATTGGGAAGAAAAAGTTCCAGGGAACTTGCTATAATTATGACAAACCAAGGCACAAAGCTAGTGATTGAAAGCTTCCCAAGAAAGAAACTGCTCAACAAGCAAACATGGTTGACAAGCTAGTCGTAATGATTTCTGATCTCTTAGTTATATTCACTGAGGTTAACTTGGTTGGGACGGATGCCAAGGATTGGTGGATTGATACCGAGGCGACCCGGCATGTGTGTTCTGATAAAAGCCTCTTTAGTTCTTTCAAGGAGGTTACCAATGGTGAGAAATTGTTCATGGGAAATTCTACAACTGCTGAAATTGTCACACCCTCAAATTTCGGGTCTGGAATCTATCACGGAGGGGTGAGCAAACAGGATCGAACACAGTAGTTACACATAAGATGCAGTTATCTATATGATAAGTTTTAGATAATCAATCCATTACTATTCAGAGCATTAGATATTATACGCAGCGGAAATAGATATATTGATTGTTTCTTAACAATACGTCTAATCATGTATTATCAATAACCAATATGTATCTTGAGCTCTTATATGATCCTACGTGCATGTCCATAAGCTCCTAGTAGATACCTGAGAATACATGTAAATCAAGTGTCAACACAGGGTTGGTGAGTTCATAGGTAAGTAAAACACATTGATAAATCATCAATTATCATTCAAAGAAGGGTTTATTTTGTGAAGATATGGAACCCTTTTATAAGGTGAACCCGCTATCCCACATACTTACTAAGTACAAGCCCAACAAATCCTTCACATAGGATTTGCCCATGTATCATAGTTTATTTATATATGAATAGCCTGTCGGAACCCTTTTTATTAAGGTGAACTCACTATCCCACATACAAGCATCAAGTAAAGCACCATCATAGTTCATAAAACAAAAGGGCATGTTTCATCCCAAGAACAGTAAGTAATATCACAAATAAACGTTCAAGTTTAAAAGAGCATGCTTCATCCCAAAACCAAAGTAAAAAGGGAAACACGAGAACTCACAAAATAATCTGAAATTTCAATCACAACATGTATTCCAGCCCCAAAATATTTAAATGATTAAAAGGGGGACAGTTACGAACTCACCTTAGTTCTTGTGTGTTGTTGACAAGCTAGTAAATTCCTCTTAAGGAATTATAATTCACATAAGCAAATAGTTACAAATCCATAACCTAAATAAGTTAGATCTTGAACCTGGCGTTCAATTGAACTAAGGTTTGGTTTTTGGGGATTTGTTATAAACATATAATTAAATCATTTAATTATTTTTGTAATTCTTTAATAGCTAAAGATTTATATTTCATAATATTTAATTAGTTTAATAATGATTTTTAGCATATCATTATGTTCTAAATAAATCTTAGATGTTATTTAAATATGTAAATTTATATTTAATTTTGTAAGATTTTATAAATATTTAAATTTATAAAATCTAATTTGTATTTATCTTATCAAGATAATTCATAATTAATATTATAACGTCCATTAATAAATTGATGATTTAAATTATTATTAAAAATCCATTTTTTAAAAATAACAATTTATAACACTTGTAACAATTTTATAAATAATAAATAAATAAGATTTTTAAAGAAATAATTTTCCAGAAAATAATTATATAACTTCTAGAATAAACAAAGTTTATAAAAATTATTTTTATAATTTTTAATAATTTTTCTGTATTTTTAATAGGCTCAAAAAGCTTTAAAAAATAGGTGTGGGGGCAAGGGTGATCTAGGTTGTCGCGATCTAGTCAAAAAACAATAATAATAATCAAATAACCTAATCACCTTAAACTAGTTAGGGCAAGTAGGGTGTCGAACCACGAGGAGTGTGTGGTCAGTGTAATATATGACAAATTGTTGGAATTATGAAGTTCTATCAAGAGTGCTGATCACACTAGCAAATGATTGGTTTTAAGATCAAACAAGTAAACAAGTAATTTAATGAATTCAAACAGTTCACAAAGACAAATCACACCTGGGGTTCAAGCATGTATCAATCAGTAATCTCATGTCATATAACATATAAATCATTGATAATCAAATCTGGTTAATTAACTAGATAAACCTTAAGCATCAACAATCGCTAACACACGGCACTGGTTATCAAATGGTTCCTGCCAGTGTGACTCAATCAAGGGCAATTGTATGCTTCATCATATTTAACCTAATCAACAAAACCCTATGAACATGTATCATAGTAATTAGCAAACTAATCGTTCTGATTGAAATAAACCTAAACCGACTGAATGCTCAACAATACCAAGTATCAATATTCATAGATCAATCACCAATGATTACAACTGAGTGTTCTTTAAAACATGAGAAAACTGAAAGAAAACAATACTCTACATCCCAAGTATGATTCGGAAAGATTAGCCGCGCATCATCATCATTGGATCTTCAATCTTGATATGATAGATCATTCGGAGTGTTGTGTTGATGATCAAGATGGTTAGGAATCACTCTCCAAGCCCTAAGAACTGTTGGTTTTCGTCTCCAAGTGTAGAGAATTCGTCCCAGAGAAGTTGGCCGCGAATTAGGGCTCAAAAAGGTCTTTAAATACCCTAAATTCGCGTTTTTTCCGAGCCCCAGATCGTAGCCTACGAGTATCATATCGTAGCCTACGATCTGGCTACTGATCTGTTTTGGGTTTCTGCCATCGTAGCCTACGAGTATCATATCGTAGCCTACGATCTGGCTACTGATCTGTTTTGGGTTTCTGCCATCGTAGCCTAGGACCAGATGGTCGTAGCCTACGATCTCACGAGTTTCAACTTTTTCCAACTTTCATCAAATGGCAGATTTGGTCCCTGAACTTTGTAGCTTCCATTCTCAACACTTTTAACCCCCGAACTCTACTTTCTTCCACTTCCAAGCCTCCAAACCTTTAACCATGGATGTGATTGACTCCCGAACTTTGTTACTTTCCCAACTTGTCATGTTTGGTCCCTGGAGTTTGTCCTGTTGCGCGTTAAAGCTCCAAAACCCGCCATTTTACGCATTTAACCTGAAAAAGCACAATTTCTCATAGTTATCTAATTCCAATGATATCAATGCATAAAATGTAATAAAAATACATTATAAACACATATAAAGCTCGGGTTTTCAACTGCACATCACATTCTCACACTTACCCTTGCTTGTCCTCAAGCAAGACATCATAGAATAAACGTTTATGCTTCAAACCACCACCCTTCCAATCCCTGAACTGATTTAAAAACTTAAGGTCCTTAACCTTGCCCATCCACATAGACTAACACATGGCAAGGATCACAAACTGACAGATAAGATGATATGCAATTTAAACAACCAAGAACATGCCTAACTAAACCTAATAATGCTTCGGTTTATACACAATTCTATGCCCCTCACAATGTTTCACTCCTCTCAGGTTAATATCTGGACTAGCTTGTAATGCACTAGTATAAATAATCACTCAACACCAGATATGTAATCATGTGAGCATATGTTTGTGTGGCAATCACACCTCCACCACAGACATAAATAATGCACAAATCAAAGGTCTTTGTTGGTTTTGGGTTTTGGCTAGGGTAGGGAATAAGGCTATATAGTGGGTTAAATTGATGAGAAATTAAACACAAGAAACACTTAAACACACATATACTAACGACCAACAATCAAATCATTGTGATTCAATTGTTTTCTTATTCTAATATTCTTTTTTTTTGTTTTTTTTCTAACACATTGGATGATTTTAATCCAATTATTCACAGACTAAGCATATATAACTCTTTTTTTTTTAACTGAAACACGATAACACATAATAACTAAACTCAACAAGACTTAATGGATTCTCATCAAAATTTCAAGAATGTTTTGCTTTTCTGCTCGGCTAATTGGGTGAAGAAACAAAGGGATAACAAACTACTACACATATATGTGTATATAAAAAGGCCCAAATTGGGCAACTAAGGGAGATTGTCTTTAATATTCAATCATAATCAGGGTTACTAGGGAAATATGAGGGTATCCTAATGCCTTATCATTTTTGTGCAATTATCTAATATGTGATCTCAGCACGTATCAAACCAGACAAATTCTACCACAATCATAACATATTGGCCACACTCAACAAAGAAATTCATTTAATTGTGAACTACAATCTAATAAGCATGGAAGTATGGCTCAAGCATCTCACATAATGGAGGAATATGGCTACCGACATAAACGTGTGTCTAACCCGAAGCATCTTACCCCTAGTTAGGCAATTCTATCTCATTTTCTATAAAAACTCTGTCAGAAAAACTTCCATGAAACTTAAAGGGGTCAAGCATGATTAAAGACCATAAGTTGAAAAATCAGTTAAAATTTTTAAATTTTCTCAATTCTTCAAAATTCTCCCAATTTATCCCAAAATTGATCCCATTTCTTTCAACCTTTCTTAATCATCATCTATAGGTTCCATATCCCCACACTTGGGATACATTGTCCCCAATGTATGGTTTTTCTGTGTTCGCCTTTTGAACCTATTCATCCCAATCAACACCCATGAGCGGTTAACCTAAAATACACTAACAAATAATTAAACAGAACAAAACACACCACGCAAACAATAAATAAAACAAGTCCAGATGGTTCGGAAAATGAAAAGTACAATAAGTAAAGGAAAGAGCACATGGACCTGATCCAAAAGATCAGCGAGTGCTACTGATATGCTGACCCAGGTGCTCCGAAGCCTCCTCCTAGACTGTCCCACCAAGACTGGAACTGATAGGGATCACTAGAGCCTTCTCCACTTTGACTTGGCTGCTGCTGCTGCTGCTGCTGGTAATGAGGCTGATACTGTGGTGGTTGCGGGTGTTGCTGCTGTAGCTGAAGGTACTGGGGTTGAGGTGGTGCATGAAATGGATGCTCCTCTGGTAAAAACTGTCCACTGTATTGCAAGGGCAACCAAGGAGAACGATGGGACTCTGGCGTAGGGTATAGAGTACCACCCTCAGTGTGCGGTGGTAACTGCCGGAAATCCACAATGGGTGGATGCAACATGACTGGCCTCCCTGCTTCCCAATCCGCATGCATCCGTTTCATTAGATCATCAAAGTACCTTAAATTTGTCTTATGTTGGAGAGTTACTTGTGTATTAAACCCTACCTCAGATACATGAGACATCATCTGCTGATGTTCCCTGGTACGTGTACTGTCATGCCTCGAATTCTGATCATAAATAGCTCGACTGAATGTGTCCCACTCTTCATACTCCGGTGGGCGAGCACTTTCCACCTGTGCTTGCATGACATCATCAAATATCCCCCACGAATAGCCTGATTCTCCCGGTTGTGGCTGGCTACTCGAACTAGCACCAATAACCTCCAGTTGAAGAACCCCCGACATGTCTCTGTCGTAGCATCTCCTCATCACTGCTATCCAGATCATCAATCTCCCCTGGTTGTGGGAGTTGCTGCCCATACCTTAGAATCTTCACCTTGGATCCCTGAAAGCTTAGCTTGTTCCAACGCCGAGTGGTTTTTAATATCCACCCTTCCTTCTTCACCAAATGATCTGCAATATTCCACGGTTTCAATACCTTGATCATTTCAATCTCTCCTTCTTCAATTGCCCCTCGTGCTTTCAGCAACGCACTGATTAGGCGAACATGAGGTATGAGTTTCTTTCCTTTTGCCACCTTTGCTTTCCATATGTGCATCATCACAAGTTGCCTATAAGACAACATCAAATCCCCAGTCATCAAAGCATAAAGTATCGGAAGCTCCCAAGATCTGATATTCATCATGTCTCCCAATTTCGGTGATACATTTGTTACCACGTAAGACAAAAGAATCCGGACAATAGGCTTCAGGTTATCCCTTTTCATTGCTGCCCCCTTTGAAGGATCAAAGACAGCTTGCCTCATTGTAGTGTCGTCTGCCAACTCCTCGGGATGATTCCAATAATTTTCCTCTGTAACATACGCATATTGATCGGCTGGTTTATCATCAAAGTTTGCCAATTGCCTCAGAGTGTCAAAATTCATCTCCACCTCTACACCATTAACTATCCCCCTTAGAACTGTAGTAAGTGGGGGGTTAGTCCCGAGTTCCCTTTCTAAAGTGGCCATCCATTGCACCACTGCATCTTTATACACAATTCCTCTTTGATTAAATGGGAAATTCACCACCGATTCCCATCCCAGTGCTCTAAACTTGCTATAAAACCCGAGAAGTCTGAAATCTGTTGCACTAGCTTCCTTTTCAAAACACATGTTTTTCAACAATTTGGTTTCATCCCCGTGTTCCGCCAAATAAGCAGCTACTTGACGGTTCACCCTTTGTTTTTGAGCAGTGGTTCCTTGTGGTTGAGTGGAACCCTTTTGTTTTGCGGCTGATGAAGAACCGGCTGCGTGTTTAGTTTTTCCCATCCTACAATAAATACAAGTGTTGTCACTAAACAATCATGGATGTGGTTTATATAAGAAAATTTGGCCCCACATCCCCACACTTGTTTCACACATTGGTCACTAGGTTGTTGACATAATCCCATTCTAGTTAACATGTTGAAAACGAATTTAAATCTTGTTAAAGTGTTAATTACAAGATACCAATTTCAACAACAACTTATAAATGGAATCCAAGATATGATCCAACACATGGTGAGCACCCAAGTAATGTCAACAACTACCTTACAATCCAACTAGTGGCCAAATCTATCAAACACACATCAAACACTACCAATCTTGCATCAAAATTGTTAATTTCTTCAAAATTCATCACAAACTATGCATGTAATGTTCACTAGTATGTTTCCAGACAACCAAGTTCGAAAACAATCAAGCAAGCAATACATACCTTTCAATACTACATGAAAACCAGAAGAAATACGTACCTTGATGTTGTTTGATGCAAAGAGAAGAAGAACACACAAGTTTGACTTAGAAAAAGTCAAAATTCCCAATTTCAAACCCTAGATTCGGACTGAAAATCTCCGAATATGAGCAAACCACAAAGTTTTTCAACAAACCAACACTAAAAACACCTTCCTCTTGCAAAATTACATGATTTAGACCTAAGAATCGCGTGATTTGATGAAGAATTGAGGAAGATACATAAACTTGAAGGTTCTATTGTTCTTGAGAAGATGGGAGGGAAGTTAGAGATGAGATTGATGTTTGTGGTGGAGGAGGAATGCAGATAAAGTGTTAAAATGGGTTAAAAACGGTTGGGTCGGGTTATTTGAATAATGAAATGGGTATTTGAATTGATTGCCTTTGACCCGACCCAATTTTTGCAAGTTTGCTGTCATCGTAGGCTACGATGGTTTCATCGTAGGCTACGATGTATCGTTTTTTCAGAAAAAATTTGTTCGTCGTAGGCTACGATGAGTATACCGTAGCCTACGATCCTTGACGTCCAAAATTCCAAATCAGGGCAGTAGCCAAATCGTAGCCTATGACATGTTGGTCGTAGCCTACAATTGAAAATTTTTTTTAACAAGTTTTGCAACAAACTTTGATGCCCACCCCCTCTCAAAAGGTCGCGTTGTCCTCAACGCAGCATAATTCTAGGAAGAAGAACATACCTGGGTGTGTGACACATCTCCACACTTGACTTGTGCTGTGGGTACTTACAAAACTCATCAAATTAAAGAAACAAACAAACACAAAAATACGAAATATAAATAACATGAAATCCGGGTTGCCTCCCAGTAGCGCTAAGTTTATTAGTCCTCAGCCCGACTTTACCTCTGGTGTTCAATTAGCCTCATAGGTTGGTGAGGTTACAATAAAACTCACCGATTCCTTACCCAACTTGTGAATGTCTTCCATCTCAAGGTATGGTTTCAACCTATAACCATTCACCACTTGTCTCAAATGGTCATCAAAATCCTCTATCTCATACTCACCATGGTTGCCAATCCTCACAATGGAGAACGGGCCGATCCACTTGCTTTTTAGCTTGCCCGGGAAAAGTTTCATTCTTGTGTTGTAAAGCCACACTTTCTGACCCAACTCAAAATTCTTCAACCGGATCTTCGCATCATGCACCTTTTTCATCTTGGCCTAGTACGCCGACGCACACTCATATGCTTCATCCCTCAGTTCTTCAATCTCACACAGCGTCAGCTTCCTAGTTTTACCTGCTTCATCATAATCAGTATTAACTTGTTTAGTAGCCCAGTAAGCCCTTTGTGCCAATTCAACTGGCAAATGACAATCCTTACCATACACAAGTCTATAAGGAGTGGTACCAATCGGCGTTTTATAAGCCGTCCGGTAAGCCCACAAGGCATCGGTCAACTTAGTTGACCAATCCTTACGGTCCGTCCGAACAGTTTTCTGTAAAATCTGTTTAATCTGCCGATTGGACACTTCAACTTGTCCACTCGTTTGTGGATGGTAAGGAGTTGCAATTCTATGATCAATCCCGTATCGTTTAAGCAACTTGCCGAATTTAAAATTTTTGAAATGGGATCCCCCATCACTAATGATGGTCCGGGGAATTCCAGATCTTGAGAAAATATTAGTTTGCACGAAGTTGCAAACGACAAGGTGATCATTTGTCCTAGTGGCTATCGCCTCAACCCATTTAGACGCGTAGTCGACGGCCACTAGGATATATAAATTACCGAATGAATTGGGGAATGGGCCCATGAAATCGATCCCCCAAACATCAAAGATGTCGACTACTAGGATCGGGGTCAAAGGCATCTCATCCCTCTTAGAAATGCTTCCTAATTGTTGACATTTTAAACAAACAAACAAACAAACAAACATACCCAGTGTATCCCGCTGGAGAGCAGGGTCTGGGAGGGGTATATGGTGGCATGTCTTTCCTCTATCTAGAAAGATAGAGAGACCGCTACCGAAGAGACCCCCGACTCGTTAACAAAGTCAATAACAATAACAATCATAATACAAAGCATACAACACACAGATATATATCACATAAAGAATTAGATAAAGCATACAGCACAAAGATATATATCACAAAGATATATATCACACAGAGATATAACACAGTCAATAACAATAACAATCGTAATAAAAACGGCATGTAACACCGAAAGAGGGTATATGAGGAAAACTACACCTAGCGAGTGTGGTCCGGCCATATATTACCGTATACCCTTTCCACCCACAAAACCCACTAAAAGTCCTTGATTTTAATTCTACGCCTCCACTCACTTCTATCCTCGATCATGTTCTCAGAAAGATGCAAGTCTATCATATCCCTCCTAATAACCTCGTCCCAAGTCAACCTAGGTCTACCTCTACTCCTCCTACCCTCTAAGCTGATGTTCTCTACTGCTCGGACAGGTGCTGCCATCGTTCTCCTCTTCACGTGCCCAAACCATCTTAATCTTCCCTCTCTTTTTTTTCTGTGATAGAAGCCACCTCTAGCCTCTGGCGAAAGACGTCGTTTCTTATCCGATCCAATCTTGTATGTCCACACATCCACCTCAGCATTCGCATTTCTGCGACCTCTATTTGTCTCTCGTGCGATTTCTTTATGGCCCAACAGTCTGTGCCGTATAACATAGCTGGACGTACTGCCACTCTGTATAGTTTTCCCTTTAGTTTGGCTGGGAACCTCTTATCGCACAAAATCCCTGATGCTGCTCTCCACTTGCACCATCCTGATTGTACACGGTGTGCTACATCGCTGTGTATCTCTCCATCTTCCTGTACGTACGAGCCAAGGTATTTGAACCTAGATGTCCAGGGGACCGCCATTCCCTGGATACTGATTTGGGTGTCCTCCTCGGCCTCACCACTAAAGTTACAATGCATGTATTCTGTTTTAGAGCGACTTATCCTTAAGCCCCTGCGTTCTAGTGCTGCTCTCCACTGTTCTAATCTCTCGTTAAGCACCGTCTTAGATTCTGATATTAAGACGATATCATCCGCAAATAGCATACACCATGGGACTGGCTCTTGTATAGACTTGGTAATCTCGTCCAACACTACTGTGAAGATGAATGGGCTCAATGCCGATCCTTGATGGAGTCCTACTTCCACCGGGAAGTAGTCTGTGTCTCCGACAGGTGCTCGTACACACGTTTTTGCCCCTTCATACATATCCTTTATTATTTTGATATACCTCTCTGGTACCTTTCTAAGTCGTAGACTTTCCCAGATGAGTTTCCGCGGCACACTGTCATAGGCTTTTTCTAGGTCAATGAATACCATATGTAGGTCTCTTTTCTTTTCTCTATATTTCTCCATCATCCTCCTTATGACGTGTATAGCTTCTGTTGTAGAGCGTCCTGGCATAAATCCAAATTGGTTTACCGCTATCTGAGTTTCTCGTCTAATTCTCGTGTCAACAATTCTTTCCCATAGCTTCATCGTGTGGCTCAATAGCTTTATTCCCCTGTAATTTGCGCAACATTGGACATCTCCCTTTTTCTTATATATGGGGACTATGACACTGCTTCTCCACTGCTCTGGCATCTTTCCTGTCTTAAAGATGGTATTGAATAAGTCCGTTAGCCATTGTATGCCCTCATCCCCAAGGCACTTCCACACTTCTATCGGGATGTTGTCTGGCCCCACCGCCTTAGCCCTTCCCATTTTCTTCAAAGCTCTCTTGACTTCATCGACTGTGATGCTTCTACAATAACACTTGTTTTGTTGCAACGTTTGATTTGTTTCATCGATATCCGTTTGTTGGTTACTGTTCGTTATGTTGAAAAGGTTATCGAAATACGTTTTCCATCTCCCCTTGATGTCTTTCTCCCTCACCAAGACCTTTCCATCCGCGGCCTTTATAAACTTCACCAATCTCAAGTCCTGTCTGCTACTTTCCCTTGCCTTGGCGATCTTAAACATGTCATGTTCACCCTCTTTCGTCTCTAATCGCTTATACATCCTCTCGTATGCTGTGTTCTTTGCCTCTGCCACAGACTTTTTCGCCTCTCGTTTAGCCTTTTTGTATTTATCTTTTAGCTCTGCTCGTTCTTCCTCATTATTACAGCGTAAAAGCTCTCTAAAACTTTGTTGTTTAATTCTTATCCTCTCCTGTACAACTTCGTTCCACCACCAGGATTCCTTATGACCAATTTTCCTATTTGTTGTAGTCCCAAGCGTTTCTTTAGCTGCTTGAATGACTCTAGTTGCCATAGCCTCCCACTTTTGGTTGGCATCTTCCTGTGGCCCACTCAGGTTCATTGGTATGATTTTATCTCTAAAGATGGTAATCTTTTCGTCTTTGAGTTGTCCCCATCGGATCGTAGGTCTACTTCTCTTAGTTGGTTGGACAATTGCTCTCTTCAGTCGTAGATCTGCCACCAAAATGTGATGTTGAGTGACTACTGTCTGTCCCGGTATTGTCTTGCAGTCCTTCCACGAGCTACGATCTTCTCTCCTCATCAGCAAATAATCTATCTGTGTGTGTCTCCCGCCGCTGCTAAACGTAATTAGATGCGATTCTCTTTTCTTGAAAAACGAATTTATGATGCTTAGTTCATGCGCTAATGCAAAGTCAAGGAGCTCCCTACCGACGTCATTTCTCAGACCATACCCAAAGCCTCCATGCACCGACGGGAAAAGATCGTTGTCCTTACCTATATGCCCATTAAAATCTCCTCCTATGAATATTTTTTATTCTCGAGGTATGTCTCCCATAACGTGATCTAAGCTCTCCCAGAACTTCTTTCTTTCCGTATCCCCTAATCCTACTTGCGGTGCATACGCATTAATTACAGCCACTACTTCGTCTCCTATTACTATCCTTAACAACATAAGTCTATCATCGATTCTTCTAACCTCCACTACATTATCCTGAAGTTCTTTAGCAACTAAAACACCTACTCCATTTTTTGTTCCATCTGACCCTGAATACCATAGTTTATACCCATTACACTCCTTTGCCCTCCCACCCCGCCATCTAGTCTCCTGGATGCATGCTATCTGAACCTTACGGCTCCTTAACACATCTATTATCTCTAATAACTTACTAGTAAGTGTTCCTACATTCCACGATGCCACTCTTAATCTAAAATCCTTTTTCCTTGTATTCGCACCTCTCGTCACCGAACATGATCTCGGGGCAGCATAATGACACCTGCTGTCTATATTACCTGACAGAGTCCACTAGAACAACCCCTAAAAAAGAATTATAGCAGAAGTGAAGCACAATCAAAAGCAATCCGTCACACGCGTTCAGCAGTACATGATTGGCCAGAACTTAATCAAAAAAATAGCAACAATGATCACCACTTCACACAATGACACACTAACCTGAGTATAGCTTCAAATAAGCCAATGAAACCTATGTAGAGAACAGTTCTAAGATTGACCAGAAATAAGGACAACAGCCCACAGATGCTCAACACACCAACTCGACCAACAATATACAGCTTACTCAGCAATTAATATCAAAACACTAACAATTATACAACTAATCAGCAAGTTTTAACCACTAATCAATTAGACAAGAATTATATCACACAAGTGATGCACCAGAAAACAGATCACACAAGTGATGCACCAGTAAACCTATAAGGAGCAACAGAAATCACAACTAACAATTATACAGCAAACCAGCAAGTTATAATAACTAACAATTATACAACTAATCAATTAGGCACAAACCACAGAAGACTAAAAGCATATATGAAAACCCAGAGATGGAATGAGCTCACCAAAAGATTTCGTGCCGGCTTCGCGATGGCAGGTCGCTGGCGTCGGCTTAGGGTCTGCTGGTCTACGGGTAAGTGGTAGTGGTTGGTGGTGGCAGATGGTTTAACAGCGGCAGGTGGGCGTCGGCTGCGGCTGCGAAGGGTGTGGGTTGTGGCTGCGGTAGGCGGTCGTGGTGGTGGTGGTGTTGGTGACTGGCTGTGGGGAGGCTGTGAGAGAGCGGGCTGCGGCGAGAGACAGTGAGGGTGGTGGTGGTGACATTTTAAACAATGAGTTGAAAACTCATGAGCATCTCTAAACAGTGAGGGCCAATAAAAACCACTAGTTAGCACTTTTCTAGCCGTTTTCTGGCCACTAAAATGGCCCCCACAAGCTGATGAATGTGCAAATTCCAACACGACTCGGGCATCCTCCTCAGATACACATCGTCTGATCATCTGATCCGCACCAATCTTGAACAAATCTGGATCCTCCCAAATGTACTGCTTGGCCTGTGACATCAGATGTTTCTTCTTTCTTCTTGGCCAGTGCTCTGGTAAGTCACCTGTAACTTTATAATTCACAATATGAGCAAACCAAGGGGTTTGAGATACCGCCATAATATGTTCATCTGGGAATGATTCGTTGATGGCCTCGCCCGCATCTCCTTCTTCCACCATGATTCGGGACAAATGATCTGCAACTACATTTTCAATGCCCTTCTTATCCCGAATCTCAAGATCAAACTCCTGCAAAAGCAACACCCACCTAATCAGCCGCGGCTTTGCATCCTTCTTCTCCATGAGGTACCTAACAGCAGAATGGTCAGAATATATAATAACCTTGCTACCCCATATATAAGATCTGAATTTATCTAAAGCATATACTACTGCAAGTAACTCCTTCTCAGTTGTTGTATAATTCAATTGAGCATCTGAAAGGGTCTTACTTGCATAGTATATGGCAACGGGTTTCTTCTCAACCCGTTGACCCAAACAGCCCCAACTGCATAGTCACTCGCATCACACATTATTTCAAAAGGTAGATTCCAATCGGGTGATTGCAAAATTGGGGCTTCGACCAACTTTTGTTTCAGAGTGTCAAAGGCCTTAGCACATTCTCCATTAAAATCAAATGGGACATCTTTTAACAATAAATTACATAAAGGTTTAGTGATATCACTAAAACCTTTAATGAATCGTCTATAAAAACCAGCATGCCCCAAAAATGATCTAATGCCTTTGACATTCGTGGGATGAGGTAGAGTTGATATAACTTGCACTTTAGCACGGTCTACCTCTATCCCACGACTTGATACCACATGGCCCAACACAACCCCCTCTTGGACCATGAAATGGCTCTTCTCCCAACTAAGAACCAAATTTGTTTAGACATATCTTTTTAAAACTTTTTCTAGCTGGTTTAAACATGACTCAAAAGACGTGCCAAAAATATTGAAATCATCCATGAAGATTTCCAAAGACTCCCCCACCATATCTGAAAAGATACTCATCATACACCTTTGGAAGGTGACGGGGGCGTTACATAACCCGAATGGCATTCGCCTAAACGCGAATGTGCCATATAGGCAAGTGAACGTAGTCTTCTCCTGATCTTCAGGATGAATAGCTATCTGGTTATAACCTGAATAACCATCTAAAAAGCAGTAGAATTTCTGACCTGATAGCCTCTCTACAATATGATCAATAAAAGGAAGCGGGAAGTGATCTTTTGATGTGGCCGCGTTCAGCTTCCGATAATCAATACAAATACGCCACCCGGTTACCGGCCGGGTGGCTACCTCGTTACCTGAGTCGTCCTTGACGACTTGGATGCCCGCCTTCTTCGGTACAGTTTGAGTTGGGCTCACCCATGTGCTGTCAGAAATAGCGAATATGATACCTGCATCGAGCCACTTCAGCACCTCCTTCCCACTACCTCTCGCATGTTTGGGTTCAACCTCCTTTGAGCATCATGTGCAGGTTTGACATCTGGATCTGTGATAATTTTGTGCATGACAATGGAGGGACTAATCCCTTTCAGATCTGCTATGGTCCACCCGATCGCTTCTTTATTTGCAACCAACATCTCTAATAAAGCACTTTCCTGTTCACAAGACAAATTAGAAGCAATAATCACAGGCAAAGTTTCGTTCTCACCGAGAAAAGCATATTTTAAATGCTTTGGGAGCTCCTTCAACTCGACTTTTGGTGGCTCATGCAATGACGGCTTCAACCCGGTATCAATCTTCTCGGGTAATGGTTCCACCTGAATAGACCATGCCGGTCGTTCACCTCTCAAGGCTGCAACCATCAACTTCCTTTCTTCCTCCTCCAGTTGCTTGTCAGTTTCCACCTGTAACCTGTCAAACATAAAGCACGTCTCCGTTGTGCTATCCATGTCCACGACAGAATCGTGTAACGGAATACACTCATCAATAACATCTGCCATAAAGCACTCATCATCGACCGGAGAATTACTTACATGTGTGAAAACATTCATTCTCAGCTTATGGTTACCAAATGCCATGTCAACTGTACCAGTTCGGCAATTAATGTTGGCATTTGCGGTGGCCAAAAATGGCCTACCAAGAATAACCGTAGGCTGCTTGGTTCTTTCACCCGAGACATAGTCCAGAACCAAAAAGTCAACTGAGAAATAAAAATCTTCCACCTTCACAATCACATCAGTTAGTATCCCTCGGGGAAGTTTAGGTGTTTGATCTGCTAGAACAACTGTAGTAGCAGCTGCCCGAAGCGGTCCAAAGTCATACTAATCGTATAGACTTCCCGGGAGGATACTAATACTAGCTCCAAGATCTAGGAGTGCCCGTGTAATTTTGAAGTCACCCACCTGAATGGGTATAATGGGTGCTCCTGGATCTTGCAACTTAAGTGGAAAAGCACCCGAAAGAATTGCACTCACATTATCAGTTAAATCGATCTTCTTAGGAATCTTATGATTCCTCTTTTGTGTGCACAATTCCTTCAGATACTTTGCATAGGCGGGAATTTGTTTTATGGCATCTAATAGGGGAATGTTAATTTTAACTTGTTTAAATGTTTCCCACAGTTCTTCTTGTTGTGGACCCCGTTTAGTTGCCATCTTCGCCTTAGATGGCGCCAACAAAGCATCGGGATAGGGGGCGGTTTTAGTTACCTTCCCCTTATCCTTAGGATCAGTGGTGCCATCTTTCAGAACCGATTTGTTACTTTTATTTTCATTTTCAGTTACAACCACCGGTTCTGGTTCATCATCACTAAAAACTTCCTCCACTACACCATCAACCAATGGTGGTGGAGGCCCAACCTTATTATCATAAACCTTCCCACTTCTTAAAATACTTACCTGATTAACATGCTTCCTTGAATTTGAATTGAAGTGTTGCGGGTTCACTGAAGTGTCACTAGGTAGTTGCCCGGAACTTTTCTGCAATTTAGCTACCTCAGAAGCTAACTGACCAATCTGCTTCTCCATAGCTGCTGAAGATTTATCTCTTAACTCAAACTGCTTTTGTGTGTCTTTCTGTGTATCTGTCACAATCTTCAGTAAAGCATCTAGCTTGGAGTGCATCGATTCACCTGAGTTACCTGAGGACCCTCTCTGTTGGTCCTAATTTTGACCTCCTGATGAACTGTTGCCCTGGTAACCCTCTCTGTTATATCCCCGACTATTGTTCTGATTATAGGAACCCTGTTGATACCCACCTCGGTGTCGGTTCTGACTTGAGCCCTGAAATTCTGGATTTGCCTGATTATTTGCATTCCCATAACTGAAGTTCGGGTGATTTCTCAAGCCGGGGTGATAAGTGTTTGAGTTGAACCCCTGACCTTTGGTATCCCCGTATGCATAATTCACCTCTTCGGGCTCATCTTCATCTTCATATTCGGGGCAGTTTTCTGCTTTGTGTCCGAGTCCCCCACAATCTTCACAAACTGGGAACTTCACCCCTACTTTACCAACCTCCTTTTACTCTTGTCCTTCCTCAACATAGCCAATTCTCATTCTAATGCTGCAATCCGTTCAGATTCACTCGACACTGATTTTACTGATCTGGTGGTCGAGTGTTTTCTTCTTCTTTCAGCAGAAGCTTAAGCCTTGGAATCCTGACACATCAACTCCAAGAAATCCCAATCGTCTTCCTCTGGTTGGTTTAACAATTTGTTGTTACTGGAAGCCTTTAGATGTTTTCTGTCTTCATATGTCAACCCATCTACAAAGCACTTTATCAATTCCCATAACTCAATCTGATGATGTGGGCACTTTCTGAGAAGCTCTTTGAAACGGGCGTATGCTTCATGGAATAACTCGCCTGTTTGCTGCTGAAAATGACAAATTTCAATCCTAGCTTCATCTGTTTTATCCTGTGAGTAATACTCATCCAGAAAAACCTGTTGCATCTCATCCCAATTGCGAATACTATACATTGGTAGTGAGTTAAACCAATGTTTCGCCTTATCCTTCAACGAGAACTGAAAAAGACGCAACCTGACCTCATCCTGATTAAATGTTCCATCACCGATGGAACTACAGATTGCCCCAAAGTCTAATAAGTGAGAGTATGGGTCCTCTGAAGCCATCCCATGAAAATTAGGCAAAATGTTGATATATGACGGACGGGAGCTGAATGTACGTCGTCCGGGTATACGCACCGGTGGAACTATTGGTGAAGCTCCATCAGAAATAGCCGGTCTGAATCGACTGTTTACACCTTGAACTGGGGCTATAATATTTTGTCTCCTTGGCCCCCCTCTATTGATTGGATCTCTATAGTTAGCTTGATCTCTACCACCTCTATTAATCCTGTTTCTTCCAACACCGTCTCTACCCCTGTTTCTGTTCACAAACCCAGCCCTATGCGGATTCACCTCTTCCACTTGTTCTTCCTCATGGTCTTCCCAACCATCATTGACCTCATTTTCTAGTCCGAACTCATTGTTCTGTCTCACCCGCCAAGTTTCCCCATTATTACCATGGTGCTCTTTATTAATTTCATTCCATGCCTCGTCACCATCTTCATCTTCAGTGTGAATACTCACATAATCTTCATCATGCTGCACTGTGGCTCTGTGATGAGGGTGTTGTGTGGAGCTGATGATCCGGCTGGATAATTGTTTCGGGTTCTGTTTCCGGATAGGCGAGCTGAATTGTTTAGGTTTTGTGGTTGGTTGGGATTGACTGGTGGGTTCAGATTGTTATTGTTGTGGTTTGGGTGGAATATGTTGTCTTCATTGAGTGGGTTAGGGGGTGGATTCTGATTCTGATGTTGGTTTTGGCCTTCCATTGCTGTTTCTCTTTGATGGGCTCGGTTTTGTCGAGCTAACCTCTCAATCTCTGGTTCAAAGATGAGCGGGGATTGTCTTCCTGAATGACGGGTGTGCATAAACCTGTTACCTGCACAACTAACACACCTCACGTAAAAAGGGAAAATAAAAAATTATGAAAATAAAATGCAAAAGAAAAAATTACTACTAAAGCAAACAAAGAAATCAAATCACGCAAAACACTAAGCGCACTAACTCCCCGGCAACGGCGCCATTTTTGATCTAGGTTGTCGCGATCTAGTCAAAAAACAATAATAATAATCAAATAACCTAATCACTTTAAACTAGTTAGGGCAAGTAGGGTGTCGAACCACGAGGAGTATGTGGTCAGTGTAATATATGACAAATTGTTGGAATTATGAAGTTCTATCAAGAGTGCTGATCACACTAGCAAATGATTGGTTTTAAGATCAAACATGTAAACAAGTAATTTAATGAATTCAAACAGTTCACAAAGACAAATCACACCTGGGGTTCAAGCATGTATCAATCAGTAATCTCATGTCATATAACAGATAAATCATTGATAATCAAATCTGGTTAATTAACTAGATAAACCTTAAGCATCAACAATCGCTAACACACGGCACTGGTTATCAAATGGTCCCTGCCAGTGTGACTCAATCAAGGGCAATTGTATGCTTCATCATATTTAACCTAATCAACAAAACCCTATGAACATGTATCATAGCAATTGGCAAACTAATCGTTCTGATTGAAATAAACCTAAACCGACTGAATGCTCAACAATACCAAGTATCAATATTCATAGATCAATCACCAATGATTACAACTGAGTGTTCTTTAAAACATGAGAAAACTGAAAGAAAACAATACTCTACATCCCAAGTATGATTCGGAAAGATTAGCCGCGCATCATCATCATTGGATCTTCAATCTTGATATGATAGATCATTCGGAGTGTTGTGTTGATGATCAAGATGGTTAGGAATCACTCTCCAAGCCCTAAGAACTGTTGGTTTTCGTCTCCAAGTGTAGAGAATTCGTCCCAGAGAAGTTGGCCGCAAATTAGGGCTCAAAAAGGTCTTTAAATACCCTAAATTCGCGTTTTTCCGAGCCCCAGATCGTAGCCTACGAGTATCATATCGTAGCCTACGATCTGGCTACTGATCTGTTTTGGGTTTCTGCCATCGTAGCCTACGAGTATCATATCGTAGCCTACGATCTGGCTACTGATCTGTTTTGGGTTTCTGCCATCGTAGCCTATGACCAGATGGTCGTAGCCTACGATCTCACGAGTTTCAACTTTTTCCAACTTTCATCAAATGGCAGATTTGGTCCCTGAACTTTGTAGCTTCCATTCTCAACACTTTTAACCCCCGAACTCTACTTTCTTCCACTTCCAAGCCTCCAAACCTTTAACCATGGATGTGATTGACTCCCGAACTTTGTTACTTTCCCAACTTGTCATGTTTGGTCCCTGGAGTTTGTCCGGTTGCGCGTTAAAGCTCCAAAACCCGCCATTTTACGCATTTAACCTGAAAAGGCACAATTTCTCATAGTTATCTAATTCCAATGATATCAATGCATAAAATGTAATAAAAATACATTATAAACACATATAAAGCTCGGGTTTTCAACTGCACCTCAAAGGGTTCGAACCCTTGACCTCTAGGTTTGCAAATGACCAAAGAACCAGTGAACCAAAGGCACAAGGCCGCACAAAGACTCAGCCTTTAAATATTTTAAACACAAACTCCAATAATCCCAATTCACCAAGAACCCTAGGTTCGATCCGGATCAAATTGATCCTCAATTCGATACTGTAATCGATTGGAACCATAGGGCTTTTATTCCCCATGAAAAATCGAGCATGTAGGTAGTTTTAATTACCTGTTTTGGAGCTCTAAATGTACTGTTCGATTAGTTGCTTGTTCGCGACAGAAGATTTCGATTGAATGTGTAAGTTTGTGTGTTTCAGATCAAATGAGACTCGATGGATGATTTTAAATGGTTAAACGATCATTAGTGCACCATCAATTTGATAATTATTAATGTTCAGTGCGATTTTTGGTGAGTGGGTCGGCCGACTTTCAGTCGAGAGTGGGAATCACACTAAACCAACTTCATTATTCAAATTGCAGTGGTCCCCGAGTTCGATTCATGCACTATATGGTGTCGGGATGGTTTGATTTGACTAAAATCGATTAAAACTGATCGTTTGGGGGTCGCCGGAAGTAGCCGGAGACCGGCCGGAGCACAGGGTCGACGGGAGGGGGTTTGGGTAAAAGTTACACATTTGGTCCCTGAGGTTTACTATACCTATTATTTTATGCTCAAAGTTTTTAAAACAAGTTTTATGAATTACAATATCACCCCCTTAACTTCTCATTTTAAGTTTTAAATATTTAAAAGTTAAATAAACTTTTATAAATTATTTTTATTAATTACAACATTATTATTATTATTATTATTATTATTATTATTATTATTATTATTATTATTATTAATGTTATTATTAATAATTGTGATAATAATATCATTATTATTATTATAAATATATATATATATATATATTTTAAGTTAACGAATTTTTTTTTTCGGGTTGTCACATCATCCCCCTGTTAGAAGAATTTTCGTCCCGAAAATTAAGATGTACTGGCAACATTCTTGAACAAGTTAGAATACTTGCACATCATTTCGTCCTCTCATTCCCAAATGAACTCAGGACCACGTCGGGAGTTCCATCGAACTTTGACAATCAGAATCTTGCTCTGAATTTAAGAAAACTGGGTTTTTCGATTAAATTCAGCAAGGCACGAGTACTAGGGAAACAAGTATCTAAGTTTAAGCATATAACTTCTTAATCCTATTCGATCTCTAACTAAGGCAATTTACTTTGTGCAACTATTGTGTGTGGCTATAGGCTAGATGCAATTCCTAACTCAGTATAACCAATGGCTCTGATACCAATCTGTCACACCCTCAAATTCCGGGTCTGGAATCTATCACGGAGGGGTGAGCAAACAGGATCGAACACAGTAGTTACACATGAGATGCAGTTATCTATATGATAAGTTTTAGATAATCAATCCATTACTATTCAGAGCATTAGATATTATACGCAACGGAAATAGATATATTGATTGTTTCTTAACAATACGTCTAATCATGTCTTATCAATAACCAATATGTATCTTGAGCTCTTATATGATCCTACGTGCATGTCCATAAGCTCCTAGTAGATACCTGAGAATACATGTAAATCAAGTGTCAACACAGGGCTGGTGAGTTCATAGGTAAGTAAAACACATTGATAAATCATCAATTATCATTCAAAGAAGGGTTTATTTTGTGAAGATATGGAACCCTTTTATAAGGTGAACCCGCTATCCCACATACTTACTAAGTACAAGCCCAACAAATCCTTCACATAGGATTTGCCCATGTATCATAGTTTATTTGTATATGAATAGCCTGTCGGAACCCTTTTTATTAAGGTGAACTCACTATCCCACATACAAGCATCAAGTAAAGCACCATCATAGTTCATAAAACAAAAGGGCATGTTTCATCCCAAGAACAGTAAGTAATATCACAAATAAAAGTTCCAGTTTAAAAGAGCATGCTTCATCCCAAAACCAAAGTAAAAAGGGAAACACGAGAACTCACAAAATAATCTGAAATTTCAATCACAACATGTATTCCAGCCCCAAAATATTTAAATGATTAAAAGGGGGACAGTTACGAACTCACCTCAGTTCTTGTGTGTTGTTGACAAGCTAGTAAATTCCTCCTAAGGAATTATAATTCACATAAGCAAATAGTTACAAATCCACACCTAAATAAGTTAGATATTAAACCTGGCGTTCAATTGATCTAAGGTTTGGTTTTCGGGGATTTGTTATAAACATATAATTAAATCATTTAATTATTTTTGTAATTCTTTAATAGCTAAAGATTTATATTTCATAATATTTAATTAGTTTAATAATGATTTTTAGCATATCATTATGTTCTAAATAAATCTTAGATGTTATTTAAATATGTAAATTTATATGTAATTTTGTAAGATTTTATAAATATTTAAATTTATAAAATCTAATTTGTATTTATCTGATCAAGATAATTCATAATTAATATTATAACGTCCATTAATAAATTGATGATTTAAATTATTATTAAAAATCCATTTTTTAAAAATAACAATTTATAACACTTGTAATAATTTTATAAATAATAAATAAATAAGATTTTTAAAGAAATAATTTTCCAGAAAATAATTATATTACTTCTAGAATAAACAAAGTTTATAAAAATTATTTTTATAATTTTTAATAATTTTTCTGTATTTTTAATTGGCTCAAAAAGCTTTTAAAAAAATAGGTGTGGGGGCAAGGGTTCGAACCCTTGACCTCTAGGTTTGCAAATGACTAAAGAACCAGTGAACCAAAGCACAAGGCCACACAAAGACTCAGCCTTTAAATATTTTAAACACAAACTCCAATAATCCCAATTCACCAAGAACCCTAGGTTCGATCCGGATCAAATTGATCCTCAATTCGGTAATGTAATCGATTGGAACCATAGGGCTTTTATTCTCTATGAAAAATCGAGTATGTAGGTAGTTTTAATTACCTGTTTTGGAGCTCTAAATGTACTGTTCGATTAGTTGCTTGTTCGCGACAGAAGATTTCGATTGAAAGTGTAACTTTGTGTGTTTCAGATCAAATGAGACTCGATGGATGATTTTAAATGGTTAAACGATCATTAGTGCGCCATCAATTTGATAATTATTAATGTTCAGTGCGATTTTTGGTGAGTGGGCCGGCCGACTTTCGGTCGAGAGTGGGAATCACACAAAACCAACTTCATTATTCAAATTGCAATGATCCCCGAGTTCGATTCATGCACTATATGGTGTCGGGATGGTTTGATTTGACTAAAATCGATTAAAACTGATCGTTTGGGGGTCGCCGGAGGTAGCCGGAGACCGGCCGGAGCACAGGGTCGACGGGAGGGGGTTTGGGTAAAAGTTACACATTTGGTCCCTGAGGTTTACTATACCTATTATTTTATGCTCAAAGTTTTTAAAACAAGTTTTATGAATTACAAAATCACCCCCTTAACTTCTCATTTTAAGTTTTAAATATTTAAAAGTTAAATAAACTTTTATAAATTATTTTTATTAATTACAACATTATTATTATTATTATTATTATTATTATTATTATTATTATTATTATTATTAATGTTATTATTAATAATAGTGATAATAATATCATTATATTATTATAATATATATATATATATATATATATATATATATTTTAAGTTAACGAATTTTTTTTTCGGGTTGTCACAGAAATCAAGGGGGAAGGCGATGTGGTGTTAAAGATGACGTCTGGGAAGGAACTAACGTTGACTAATGTGTTGTATGTTCCTGAGATTCATAAGAATCTCGTGTCTTGTTGGCAGTTAAATAAGTTTGGTTTCAAAATATTGTTTGAGTCTGATATGATCGTGTTGACCAAAAATGGTATGTTTGTAGGTAAGGGCTATGCCCTGAATGGTATGTTCAAACTTAATGTAACTATTATGAATGGAATGAATAACGCTGGTTCTGCTTACATGCTTGAGTATTCAAATAAATGGCATGGTAGACTAGGTCATGTAAATTTTAATTCTATTCGTTGCTTAATAAAACTAAATTACATACCAACTTGTGAAATTGACTCAAATCATAAGTGTGAAACGTGTACTGAAGCCAAACAAACGAGATCGTCATTTAAAGGGGTTGAACGAAACACCGGTCCCCTTGACTTGATCCATACTGATATATGTGATCTAAAATCAATTCCTACTAAAAGTGGGAACAAGTATTTCATAACGTTTATTGATGATAGCACACGGTTTTGTTATGTTTACTTACTCAAAAGTAAGAATGACGTAATTGACAAGTTTGTCTTATTCAAAGCCGAAGCTGAAAATCAATTAAATTGAAAAATTAAAACGGTAAGGAGTGATCGAGGTGGTGAGTATGTTTCATCTTTTGCAGAACTTTATGCAAAAAGTGGAATCATACATGAGTTCCCTGCACCTTACTCCCCTCAATTAAATGACATGGCGGAACGCAAAAACCGTACTCTGAAAGAAATGATGAATGCTATGTTGAAAAGTTCTGGGATAAGTGAAGACATGTGGGGGGAACGCTCTCTTATCAGCAAATTTGGTCCTTAATTTGATTCCCCGAAAAGAAAAGGACATAACACCATATGAATTGTGGACGAGAATTAAGCCGTATTACAAATACTTACGAGTTTAGGGGTGCCTAGCTAAGGTGGTAGTAACACCACCAAAGCATCTTGTGACAGGACCAAAAACAGTAGATTGTATGTTCATTGGATGCACTCGATTGGGCGGTCCACTTTGATTTCTTGTACATAACTCCAAGAATCCAGGAGTATGTAATGGGACCATCTTGAAAGCAAAAGATACATCATGGTTTGAGTACATATGTTGGACCAAAAGAACCAATGAGCCAAGATCAGGAAAACCTCTAAGTCCCACATGATATCACAACAACTGCTGAAGACCTTTATAAGCAGTTTGACAAAGTCTGAAGAATCAACAGCTGAAGATCAAAGATCTAAAGTACAACAGCTGAAGATCCCAAAGTGCTGAAGATAAGTACTGAAGTCTGAAGTACTGAAGCATACAAGTACTGAAGACTTCAAGTACTGAAGACAAGTGCTGAAGAATAAAAGCTGAAGAACTGAAGAACTGAAGATCAACTACTGATGCACAAAGTCTGAAAACAAAGACTGAAGACATCAGCTGATGACATCTACTGAAGTCATCAGCTGATAAATCATCTGAAGCCCAAGTCTGATGAACAAGTGCTGAAGCTTCAGAGTTTGTCACAACAGCTGAAGAAGTCTTCTTCAGTTATTGTGATGGTTTTTCTTTTCAGTAGTTTTATGTTTTTCCCTTTGGTAGTTTGTACAACAGCTGAAGAGTTTGTTCTTCAGCTGTTATAGTTCAGTAGTTGTAAATGACTGAGGAGGTCTTCAGTCGTTGTAGGTTTTCAGTAGTTTTCTTTTTCAGTACTTGTAATAGGTAAGATTTTGTAAGAAGATGTCAGCTGTTGACATCTTCAGTAGTTTAATGTTCTTTTAGTAGTTTATTAATAATCGGTTGATGTCACTGACAAGTCACATCAGCATTTGTCCTTTTTCTTCTATAAAAGGATGATGTGCCTATTGTATTCGGCGCCGAAACGTGTGGAGTTATAGAAAACATCTTTTGCAGAACTTTTCTCTCTCTCTATGTTTGTACTTTTACATGCAAAATCTTTTGTGTTCTTGCTGTAATCGCTAATTACTGTGCTAAATCCGCTGTGAATACAATCTGATTGATCAAACTAGAGGCTGAGATCCTGTCAAATGGTATCAGAGCTGGTTAATCATTGATCGATTTCACTATTGATCATTTGAAACTGCTCTTTTGATCTCTACGTTTGATCGAATTAGCAATTTGCAAGAATTAGCTATAGAGAGTGAGATTCTGCTGTTTCTGGCCGTAAACTTGAGGTTCTCTGGTGGTTTCGAGCTACATTTGTTTTGCTTAAACTTGTTTTTGACTAAAATCTGAGATGACAACACCAACGAACGATCCTCACAATACTGGTTCCTCAACCAAGCCTCCGATGCTTGTGAGGAATGAGTATAACATATGGCAACGTCGTATGCTTTACCACTTGTCTGTCAACAGTGCTGGTTGTTGGAAGTCAGTGGTGCATGGTCCATACAAGCCTATGGTGAGCGTCCCTGAATCAAATGAACAGGTTCCGAAGAAACCTGAACAATATTCGGACGAAGATCTTAAGCTGTTCGAGATTGATGCTAGAGCCTATGGAATTTTAGCTATGGCTATTCCAAATGAGATTTATTCAGGGCTTTTGCATCATGAAACTACTCATGACCTATGGGTTGCTCTGAAGGAACAATTCGAAGGAACCGATTCGGTCTTAGCTGTTAGGACCGTGTACGTACGGAGTACTAACTGATTCTAAGTTAAACCAGATCAAATAGTGCGGAATCCTATTTGATTGGCGATCCAATCAGTGAAAACGTAATCCGGATCAATACTAACGATTAGAAAACGTTAAGAATTGATTAGCAATGACCAGGAACGTTCTTTGAAGTTGGAATGAACGAACAGGGTGCTCTGGGTCGACTAGGGTTATGAATATTCGAAGTGTTACGTTTTTCCACGAATTAAGTGGTATTTATAGGTTACAGATCTCATTCGTGCGACTGAGCCTTGCGACTGGCTCAGTCGTGCGATTGAGTAATACGATTGATTCATTCGTACGCTTGAGTCAGTCTTATGACTCAACCGAGCGATTGACTCAATCTCCTAGTTCAACCGTGCGATTGAACCATTCGCATGGTTCAGTCGTGCGACTGAAAAAGATTCTTAGTCAAACACATTCTTGAACCTTTAACGATTCAGAACTGTGTCTCACAACTGTAAACCTATATAACATGGTCATATTATATGTGTAACAACTAATAATATAATTAGATACAACATTATATAATCAACAACCATATAAAGAAGAGATTCTCATTCGATTGATTGAACATTACATATGTGTTACAAGATATAAGTCTATTACATTTGAGCTCACTAGACTAGAACTGGGGACATATGTACCAACAAACTCCCCCTTGGACCTAGTTCTATCTAGACCTTTACTTCTTTCTTAAACTCTTCAAACCTTTTTAATCTCTCTTCTTTGGAAACCCCCGCATGGATATTCAGCGCAAAGCATAGACGTATTATGTGCTGAAACTGTAGTGCTTGCACAATATCCTGCGTATCGAAAAACAGTGGCCACTTATACAGCGTATACACATCAGACGCTGACAAGTTGATAAGCCACATGGGGTCGAACACCCTTATAGCTTCCATAGACCCGTCCTTTTCCAAAACAATGACTGCCTCACCCGAGCGCCAGTCATAGTACCACCACTTAAAGTGTGGGGTAAAGTCCTGCGGCATCTCCCTCAGTGGAATTCTGGACATTGTGCGCGGAGGTCGCCACTTCAGAACTATCTTAGGCTGACCAGTGATGGGACTTACCTCACTCCTTCTGAGGTACCTCGTAGCCTGCTGAGGTTTGAAGTTTACCCATCTGGTCCTATATTCCTTCTTCAATGCAGCCTCAAACCAGCCAGACATCTTCTTCGGATCAGCATAAAGAAGCTTTAGTCGTGCCAACTGGTTGAGTTCAAAACCTGGGAGAGTCTTCAGATCATGAGGGAATCTAAAGTACTCGATTCCCCTCTCCCTCTTCACTGCATATACTCCGAGGTCATCAAAATGAGCCCAAGCTATAATCTTCCCTGACACCTTCATATTCTTCTTTACTTTGTATAACTTGGTGTAGGTACTCTGAGTTGCTGTAGTACGTTGTGCTCGGACCTCGGCGAAGCACGCCGCCCATTCAGCCTTTCGAATGTCAACTTCGGCGTCCGTGGCTTGAGCTTGGCTTGTTGATGCTTCCGTTCCTTTTTCTTTATCATGGAGTTTATCCAGAATATCACTATCAAGGTTGTTCACCAGATCAGGAAACGCGTTTCCCTCTTGATCAGTGTATTCTGGATAATGCTGATCTGTGATGTCTTCAATTTCAATTTCTTCAACATCTTTAAGTTCATCATCATCAGCATCATCAAAAACTGAAGCATCTTTAACGATTTCGTCTGGATTCAGACGAAACATTTCAGCCAGTTGCTCATCAGTGAGGTCGTGAATAATTTCTCCTTCTTCAGGAGTATAACTCACAGACCTTCTGACGATCCCCTGCTGATCAAGAAGCATTGTTAGTTGAGACTTGACCTGTTGGAGGGGAGCAACATCATGATCGTCTCTCTGAAAGTTAGGATCTGTTTGATTTAAACATGCAACACAATACTTGTTAGTAAATAATCAAACACAGTCATTAACATAAGATATAAACATTTATTAAATAAATGTAACATAATTTCAAATACAAAAGTCTGTTAACTACATAAACATGACTAACTAAACAGTACTTTTGTCTTGAATTTCCGGAGTTTCTTCAGTTGGAGCAGACGAGGAGGGTCCTTGATCATGTCGGCGTTTAGAACGCCTTTCGCCTGCTACATTATCATTTTGATCTCCGGCAGTTTCTCTCCTTTACCTTCATCATCTTCCTTCTTCTCATCACCATCATTACTCTCATCACTATATCATCATCATCGTCATCATCCTTATCATCATCATCATCGTCGTCCTCATCCTCACCATCATCATCATCAGCTTCCCCGATCCTGAGGGGCTCACTCTGAGTGCCTTTTAGCTTAAGCAGCAGAGTTTTGTGAGCCGCCTCTAGCTTTCCCATCCTCTCATCAGTCTCAGCCTCGTGTTGTAACAAGCCTGTGATCTGATCAGTCTGCGAAGTGATCACTTGGGCTTGTGAGGATGTTAACTCCCTTAATTGGTGTATCTCAGTAGTCTGAGATGTACACAGCTCTCTCAGCTGCTGTAGCTGAGCCATCTTTTCTGCATCTGACGCCATCAGCTTAACTACCATGCTGTTTAGCGCAGCTAACTGATCTACTACAGAAACTGGTGGGATGAAAGAGCTGGATGGGAACAGTGAGGGTCTGTTTGTGGAGTGGTGGTGGTTGTGGTGGCTGTGGTGAATATTGGAGAGGGAATGAATGATGTGGTAGGCTGTACAGTGGTGGTGGTGGTGAATATGGGAGAGGGGTGAATGAGGTGGTAGTCGATACGGTGGTGGTGGTGGTGGATGTGACAGTGTGAGGTGTAGGGATAGTAGTGGTGGTTGGAGATGTTTGGGATGGTGTAGAGGTGGTAGCTGTGGTGAACCTTAGTCTCTTCCTTTCTTACCATGCGGACGCGCCATGGTCTTCTTCCTTTTACCAGTTGACAAAGGTGCTCCTCCTCTGTTGCTGGAATCATCAGGGGCATACGAGGGATCAGACTCAGTGCGTGTGTCCCCTGATGTACCAGACTGTCCACCAATATCTCTCAGTCCTCTCTCGGTGGCAACCACTTTGCTGCCAACCCTCCGGTCAAACCTTCTTCTTTACTTTCTTCCTCATCATCGGGTGGGCAAAAATCAGGAACAAACCCGGCAGTTGCCGTGTCTGTGTGGTGATGATGGCTGAGCTGTATAAGTAGAGGGTCCCTCAGAAGAAACTGGTCCAACGTCTCCATCATGACTATCATCGTCATCTGAATCAACAGATGATATAGTAATCACCTCAGTGTCAGAATCACTGTCGTCATGATGCCATTTGCGCCTCCTTGGCGCCACGTAATCTGCCCGGGCCAGATGCCCTATCAATCTCTTCAACACGGGCTTCACCTGCTTGCCCCTATAAACCTTCATTCTGCCCAGAGTAGTGTCATCCATGATCTCCAATACCACTGCATCGCTCTTCTCTTTGGGCAACTCAGGCAACTTCTCATCGAAAATGAGCTGAAGAAATCGTGGATACATGCAGAAACCTTCTTTTCCCTTTGCCTCCAAGTTCTCAATCAGATAAGAAAAGATCATGTTGGAGAAGCTGAAAGGGTGGTTTAGGACCAATGCAACATATGCATTCTGAATTTGGTCCGATAAGTCATCGAACCCACCCTCCTAGCAGCAATGCACTTTAGGATGACATGAGCTAGGTATTTGTACTGGGGACTCAGGTTGCTCTTGTTCAGCACACCCGTGTTGATGTCCCCGCAGTACCCAATCCTCATAAAGCACCCACGAACAGTCAGAGGATGCAGCTTAACTGGATGATCCTCATCATCTCCAAATCCCAAGACTCTTCTGATATCTCCCGCTGTGATCTCTATTGCCCTACCAAGATGGTACTTCGGATGCGGTAGGGTTCCACAGATCGGTCTACCGAAGCTCCCTCCCAGAATGATTGGTGAAGAGACTGGTAGGGAGTACAGGGTGTAGATATGGCTTTATAGATCCGTGACCTCCTCAAGAAGTCGATGATCCCTGCAAACTCCCCACCATTCCTAGAGGTGGAATCCAAGTTAGCACAAATGTTGTGCTTTGGATTAATGGACCAACGATTAGCCATATTCCTATAACAAAATAGCAAACGTACGTTATAAACTTGAACAACAGAGTTTTACTAAATCAGAAACCAGTGTAGTTCAATCGTGAGAATGAACTATGCGACTGGGTTTAGTCGAATGATGTATTTCTGCGATTGAGTTGTCCGACCGAATGAACCCATTCGAATGACTTATTCGGCCAATTGAATGAATCACTTCCTTCAATCGGGCGATTGAAGTTCATTCGGGCCAACCAATCGTACGGCAGACTCAACCCATTCGCATACTCCATTCGGCCGAATGAAAGAGTCTCCTCTTTCAATCGGTCGATTGAAGTTCATCAGGGAGACCAGTCGCTTCGAAGAAACCTGTTCCATTTCAAACTCAGATTTATCATTTTTGCGAATTAGACATTAAGTTCAGGCTTGTTAGACTCGCAATCATGTACTTAGACTACTTAGATCATTGATTTTAACATTGCATGTGATTAAATCAGTTTATTTTGCAGATTTGTTACAAGTCAACATTTAGGGCAAATGTGGACTGATTAACCATCATATTTTACGTTCTGATGCATCCTTGTGTTGCGTATTACCTGTGTCCACAAATCCAAATGGTCAGAAAATGTATATCACGAAGATTAAAGTTCAAACGAAAATTTGGCAGAGTATCGGTGCGAATAGGAATATCTAGGGCGAATGATGTCTGCGATCGACTGAGGGGTCTATTTATAGACAGACTCAGTTCAGTCGGCCGACTGACTCATTCGCACCTTTCATTCGGTCGATTCAGAATCAACACATACGATCGAGTCTAATCGCATGTTTCATTCGATCGATTGGAACTGGGTCGTACGATTCACTCAATCGACCTGTTTCATTCGATCAACTGATATCCATTCGCACGTTTGACCTAATCGATCCCTTTCAATCGGCCGATTGGGCTCATTCGCATGGACCAATCGTGTGCCTGTCTTCACTCGTATAGCTCATTCGCATGACTGATCATACTCATGATGAAGTTGTGCGATTGGGCTATACTTGTGCCAATTTTGTCAAGTTATGAACCAACCCTTAGTTTTCTTAAAACATTTGATAAAACATTATGCATTAATTGATCATCTCAGACATGATCCATTTAACCACCTGATCACCTCAGACGCGATCCATTTAACCACCCGATCACCTCAGACGTGATCCTTTTAACCTTTCAGACACAATCAGTTTAGATAAACATTAAGCACCTTCAGTGACGTTTAGCAGATAACAATATACACAGTCCGACAAGACACATTATACTAAGACTAAACAAATCTTAACCTATGAATAGAAAGACATATTTTGTGATTTTTGTTAGGGCAGGCTGTATAGCTTATTACATTAACATTTATCCGGAATGGACTCTCGTGGAATCAGACAGGCATATACACCATCACTTGGAACATTTAGTGCTTATTACACTTTGCATGATACGATTGCACAGTTTTTCACTTATCGAAGACTTCTAAGATCTAACTGGGAATCATGTTTGAACTAATATGTAATTTTTATTGATTTTGAACATCAGGCGATGCAGCCACGACGATTGTCAGTATGTTTGTCCACTTAAATCCATACACAGACGTTTGACACTCATCAGCGATTAATTAGATGAATTAGATCAAACCGTATTTGTGTATTCCACAGGTATATGATAATCAATCGTCCTCAGGAGATTTTTGAGCGGCCTTGGACTTAGAAGATTAGGTTCTAAAAATTGTCAAAGAGATGCCAAACCTCAGGTCAGTGCCATCGCACAGCAGAGAGGCGCAAACAACAATGAATTCTTAGAACGATCCTCACAATACTGGTTCCTCAACCAAGCCTCCGATGCTTGTGAGGAATGAGTATAACATATGGCAACGTCGTATGCTTTACCACTTGTCTGTCAACAGTGCTGGTTGTTGGAAGTCAGTGGTGCATGGTCCATACAAGCCTATGGTGAGCGTCCCTGAATCAAATGAACAGGTTCCGAAGAAACCTGAACAATATTCGGACGAAGATCTTAAGCTGTTCGAGATTGATGCTAGAGCCTATGGAATTTTAGCTATGGCTATTCCAAATGAGATTTATTCAGGGCTTTTGCATCATGAAACTGCTCATGACCTATGGGTTGCTCTGAAGGAACAATTCGAAGGAACCGATTCGGTCTTAGCTGTTAGGACCGTGTACGTACGGAGTACTAACTGATTCTAAGTTAAACCAGATCAAATAGTGCGGAATCCTATTTGATTGGCGATCCAATCAGTGAAACGTAATCCGGATCAATACTAACGATTAGAAAACGTTAAGAATTGATTAGCAATGACCGGAACGTTCTTTGAAGTTGGAATGAACGAACAGGTGCTCTGGGTCGACTAGGGTTATGAATATTCGAAGTGTTACGTTTTTCCACGAATTAAGTGGTATTTATAGGTTACAGATCTCATTCGTGCGACTGAGCCTTGCGACTGGCTCAGTCGTGCGATTGAGTAATACGATTGATTTTGATTCATTCGTACGCTTGAGTCAGTCTTATGACTCAACCGAGCGATTGACTCAATCTCCTAGTTCAACCGTGCGATTGAACCATTCGCATGGTTCAGTCGTGCGACTGAAAAAGATTCTTAGTCAAACACATTCTTGAACCTTTAACGATTCAGAACTGTGTCTCACAACTGTAAACCTATATAACATGGTCATATTATGTGTGTAACAACTAATAATATAATTGATACAACATTATATAATCAACAAACATATAAGAAGAGATTCTCATTCGATGATTGAACATACATATGTATTACAAGATAGAAGTCTATTACATTTGAGCTCACTAGACTAGCACTGGGGACATATGGACATACATTAGCAAATACTAGGAGAATCCTTGCCCAACAATATGAGACATTCTCTCATAGGAGGATGGGACTCTGACTCAGCAGTTGAGCGGTTTTCTTGTTTGATCTCTGAGTTGAAGATGGTCAAATAAGAGTACTCTAACAGCCAGATGAACAACAGATTCCTCAGATCACTGCCTGAGAGATGGGACACTTATACTATGTCCTAGCTCCCGTGCAGACCTGGATACTCTAGCTCTCACCCCAACTTCATGGGAGGAACTGCTCACATTTGAGAGAGAGATAGAGCAAAAGAGGAAGGTGTCCACCTCTGGCAAGCTCACTGATGACTTTGTCCCTGGCAATGCTACCTTGATAAGTCAGGAGTCTGAATATGCTACATCAGAGAGTTCTTATGATGAGCATATTGATTTCTCTACCAACTCTGAACAAGCTTTGTTGGTGTTATTAGTAGTTCAGGAGGTAGCAGTGAAAATCTGTGCTTCTGATGGAGGACTTGAAGGGCATTCCAGATGATGATCTGGAGGAGATGGATATTTTGAACCAAATGGCAATGATAAATATCAGATCTCAAAAGTTCTACAAGAGAACTGGTAGGAAATTCCCTGTCTCTCTGGTAAAACCAAAGTGGTTTTGACAAGAGCAAGTTGAGGTGTCATAACTGCCAAGGCTTGGACACTTTGCTAGAGAGTGTAGATCATCTGGATCCAACTCCTCTGCACCCTTTGTGACTTTTCCAAGCAATAGCTCACAGCACAAAGGGCAACATTCCTCAGTTCTGGCCATCCATCACAAGCACAGGCATCACCTGCTTATTTTGTGCCTCAGGGTCATATGCCATACCCATACCCCTGCTACTATGTTCCTCAGTCCAGTAAAACTCAAGCACTTATGCTCAGCCACCACATGCTCTTCTGAGCCTCAATCTTCCCAACTCATCAAAAACACAACCTCAACAACACAGCTTCTTCACCCAGATAGTGTGACTGGAGTAGTCTGCTAGATGATCTATATGGTCAGGGAACAACTACTCCAAGGTGCTGGTCAACATGGTGGTGATAATCCATTTGGAAATCTTGCTCTGATGGCCCTTGAGTCTGCTGAGGGGTCATCATCCAATGCTTCATCGCAGGTATCCTCCGAGGCCAAAGCCAAGCTTTGTTTTGAATCATGCATAGCAGCATTTGCTTAATTAGAGAAGCAAATGAGCTTTAATAGATAAAAATCTGAGCTAGAGCACACCATTTCCAAAAGAAAGCTGAATTGAGGCTGCACTTAATGAGAAAAATGATGAGATTTACAAGCTTAAATGCCAAATAAAAGATGATAAAGCTAGGGAAGATGTACTTCTAGAGAAGTACAGAGACCTCAAGGAACTTTGCACCACCCAAGTAGAGTGTGATCGATGGGTGCAATCATAACTCCTACAGATTTTACTTCAGAGTAGAAGTTGAATCTGATGGAGAGGCATAACCAATCCTTCTCATCATGTGACCTACTATCTTCTGATTCAGCATCATCAGAGATAGAAGTCAGCATTAACTCCTGCCAAAACCAATCAGCTGATGCTACAACAGCTGATGGTTCAAATGCTGACTGTCACATGATCAAAAGGTTGATCAACTCAGGTGTTGTCTCTAGAAGTACTGAAAGTATTGGAGAGCAAGTGATAACATCTGAAGTTCAAACCTCAACTACTGTCAGCACTAAAGATAAGAAAATAAACAGTAGAAAAGGTTTGAAGACAGCTAAAGAGGATGTCAGGAAAGCAGATACTACAAGGAAGAAAACTGCTAGTACTGATAGCAAACCAGCTGAAGAACAAGTCTTCAGCAGTTTCATCCTCTTCAGCTGATGATCAACATAAGATGAAGAGAAGAAGCCATGTGAGATATGTGGCTTGTTCAATCATCTTATGATGATTGCTGGTACAAAAGGGGTTCCAAACTTAAACAAAAAGGAGAAAATTAAAGAGGACATAAATAAAATGAAGAATGAGTTTGAGACCAAGTTTGTACTAGCAACATCAAAGCCTGAAATCCCTAAGCCCAAAGCTAAATCTATAAAGAGGTAGGGGTTACTCAGGCAACAGCTGAGGTTGCTCAAAAGAAGATGGTGCAAAATAGGAATCCATCATCAGCAAAGCCCCAATGTGTCTGAAGAGCTGAAAGCCTTATCACAAAGTCAGACAACAACTGGTGATGATGGTCAGCATCTAATGGAAGAGTCAACCATTTAGATGCTCCTGGTTGAAACCACAGAAAGGAAGTCCAAGCCAAGGGTTCCTCTTCTGCACCATCTCCTTCACCTCAGGCTGTCACACATAACACACCTGTTAGTGTTGCAACTGTTGTTTAGAACAGACCCAAAACAAAACAGGTTTGGGTCTCTAAAACTATACATGTGTTATGATTGCAGGGTTCTTCAACATGCCAAATAAGCATCTGGTATGTAGACAGTGGAGGATCTATGCACATGACAGGAAGCAGCTCCCTTCTTAATGATACTCTCAAGGAAAGAAGGGATTTGTCTCCTTTGGCAATGATGTGTTGGAGCATATATAGTCATATATAGTGTGTCCGTCGCTTGACGAATAGTCTAGGCTTAATGTTATACACCTGTAAACATATGAAACTGGGTCATTCGCAGGAGCATATGCGAATGAGACTCAGTCGTACGTCTGAGCCATGCTAATGGACAAGTCGTGCGACTGAGAGTGCGATTGGGGCATCGTAAGACTGAGCCATAAGAATGGTCCAGTCGTGCGATTGAACCATACGCATGGTCCAATCGCATGAATGGGCCCAGTCGCATCTAATATGGGCCGAGGCCTATATATACCAGTTTCAATGTGTAAAACAAAAGGGTTTTTTAGTGTGCCCGGCGCCCAGGCGCTGCCGGAGGAGAGGGGAGATCATGCTCGATCTCCCCTTGCCAAAGTCTTGATTCTTAAGTTGTAACGAGCTTAAAATCGTTATGTTTTATCAAATGAAATCATTCGATTATTGTTCGTACTTTTGTTTATCTTTTGGTTGTTTATCCTTCCGTCAAGAACGTGCTCGGATGTCTATCGATCCAGTAACTTCACAATTGGTATCAGAGCCGGTACTGCTAGATTGATCGAACATCACTAGCAACCGAGCTCTTGATCTCTGGATCTATTTCAGGTCTTTGACGTTTAAACCGCCTTCGTGTTCTTCGTGTTCTTCGTGTTCTTCGTGTTCTTCGTGTTCTTGTGTTTTGCTCAAAATTCATTGTGTGTGATGTTTATTTGTAAAACCGGACTCGGAATCTTCTTCAGATCATAAAAACGAATCCAATGATACAAATTTTGTGTTGTATCTCGTCCAAATCATCGGATTAGGGTTTTCAGCCTTTGTGACGGCTGCAGATCTGGTTTTCTGCGTTCAGACCCGTTCATGCGACGGGACCTCATTCGCACGATTGAACCATTCGTATGGTCCATTCGTACATCTAACACAGTCGTATGTCCATTCGTACGAATAAACATTCATTCGCACGACTGACCCTCTCGTTTACTTCATTCGCATACTGAACCATTCGGAGTGTCCATTCGCACGAAATCACCCTTCGCACGTATGTCTTCATTCGTCTGTTTCAGTCGCACGAATGAGCTGTGTGTACCAGACCAAAAAAAAAAAAAAGAGTCTGGAACAGCTTCTTGCACGAATTTTCCCTAAACATTTTATCAGTCGGGAAGCCTTCTGAAAAATTTTGGTAAAATAATTTTTTTTAGGGGAATTATCGGGTCATTTTCGGTTCATGTTCGGGTAAATAGTGAAGATTCTTCTGGAGAGTCTATGCAAGAGTTGAGGATGAGCAAAGCACATTCACCCTGAGTTTCTTATGTCAAACAAGTTCGAGGGATACCCATTATTCGTTGGACTTCCAGAATCGGTGAATGTTGTTGGAACACGAAAGAGAGAAGAGAAGATGTCAGCTGTCGGTGCTGATTGGTGGGGTAGTCAGGGCATCTGACTATTTATGGGCCAATCAAGTTATATTTATCCGCACAGTGAGGATTCTCATTCTTAGGGGGAATCCATGTATAGAGAAATTGAAGACGCAATCAGAAAAGTGATGATGTGAGCAGGTGTCTGATGATGAATCTTCGTGCATGCTGATTGTTTGATATTGTCAGCTGTGGATTGGAACCTTCAACCTTTTGCCCAATACACTGTATGAAGACGTTAGGAGAGCACAACGTTTATATATTGGGATATGCTGAACGTGAGGGGAATTCTACAGTTGGAAATGTAAACAGGTTAGACTGTGTGAAGATTGAAGCATGGAAAACTGGGTCATGTCATATCTGAAATATCAGTCATTTGGGGAATCTACTGCTATGATGGTGTTTGCAAAGTAAACGAAAGCTATTGTGCCTAAATTCATTTTCAGGGATATGGTTAGTAAACCTGACGGATTGGCAATGTTGGCTAATATGGGTGTTCGTTTGATTCTATTGGAAACAAGAGCAAAGATTGACTGAAGATTGTAAGAGGTGTTATCTACTATTCGCAAGCAACGTCCAGGGGGAATTTGTTGGAGCATATATAGTCATATATAGTGTGTCCGTCGCTTGACGAATAGTCTAGGCTTAATGTATACACCTTGTAAAACACATGAACCTGGGTCTTCGCAGGAGCATATGCGAATGAGAACTCAGTCGTAGTTGAGCCATGTAATGGACAAGTCGTGCGACTGAGAGATGCGATTGGGGCATTCGTAAGACTGAGCCATAAGAATGGTCCAGTCGTGCGATTGAACCAACGCATCCAATCGCATGAATGGGCCAGGCATCTAATATGGGCCGAGGCCTATAATACCAGTTTCAATGGTTTTTTTAGTGTGCCCGGCGCCCAGGCGCTGCCGGAGGAGAGGGGAGATCATGCTCGATCTCCCCTTGCCAAAAGTCTTGATTCTTAAGTTGTAACGAGCTTAAAATCGTTTATGTTTATCAATGAAATCATTCGATATTGTTCGTACTTTTGTTTATCTTTTGGTTGTTTATCCTTCCGTCAAGAACGTGCTCGGATGTCTATCGATCCAGTAACTTCACATGATGCAAAGGGTTACATCATCGTAAAAGGCTTTGTTTCCAATGGGGAAATAAGGTTTGATGATGTTAACCATGGGAGAATCTCAAGTACAACCTCTTGAGTGTCAGTCAAATGTGTGATAAAGGCCATGTTGCCCTTTCACAAGCCAGAACTGTCGGATTCTGTCATCCAAAGTTCTAAATTTGATTGACAAGGTATTGGATGAATACACTCTCCTGAAGGCCAACAGGACAGGAAGAGTGTATGCCTTAGATCTTTCCAAAAAGATAGATCTAAAAGGCCATCCTTGCCTATTCTCCAAGGCCTCTCCTCAAGAGTCTACTCTATGGCATAGAAGGCTGGGGCATGTTAATTTCAAGAACATGAATCAGCTGATAAGCCATGGTTTAGTAAGAGGATTTCCTTTGAAGGAGTTCAAGTGTGAAGATAACTGCACTGCTTGCTTAAAAGGAAAACAACACAAAGTTTCATTCCCTTCAATAGAAGGACCAAAGTCCACTGCCTGCTTGCAGCTCCTGCACATGGATCTCTTTGGTCCTGTCAGAGTGATGAGCATGGCAAAGAAGAAATACTGCCTGGTAATTGTGGATGATTATTCCAGGTTTGTATGGACTTTCTTCTTTCACTCCAAGGATGAAGCAGCCAAGACTATCATGAACTTTGTGTTATTTGTAGAAAAGCAGTATTCCCTGCAGGTCAAGTGTGTGAGGAGTAACAATGGAACAGAGTTTAGAAACCACACACTTGATGACTTCTACCTGTCCAAGGGAATTAAAAGGCAGTTTAGTATTCCTAGAACTCCTGAGCAGAATGGAGTGGTTGAGAGAAAGAACAGGACTCTCATTGAAGCTGCAAGGTCAATGTTGGCTGACTCAGGGTTGCCACTGACCTTTTGGGCTGAAGCTGTCAATACAGCTTGCTATGTACAGAATAGAGCTTTAGTGAATAAGAGGTTGATGAAGACTCCTTATGAAGTTCTTCATCATTTGGCTCCTCTGATTTCATTCTTTAGAGCCTTTGGGAGTCCATGTTTCATTCTCAACACTAGCAACCCACTCCAGAAGTTTGCTAGTAAGGTGGATGCAGGGTATTTTGTTGGTTATTCATCAACTTGCAAGGCATACAGAGTCTTCAACTGTAGGACAAAGGTGGTTGAAGAAACTCTGCATGTTAAGTTTAATGAATCTCCAAAGGACAAGATTCCACAAAACCCTATGGAGTTGTTTGATTTGGACATACTGCAATATGTTCCTTATCAACCTCCAGCCGTTGAGCCTGTCAACAGTTCTCCACCTGATGGTACTGATGATGATGTAGTCAGTACTCACCTCTTCAGGTTTAGTGACAACCTGCCTGAGTCCACTCAACCTGATGCTCCTGTAGCCTCAGCAGCTCCATCCACAACAAATGTGATGAGATTTCTGCTTGCTCTACTTCATTTGAGCTGCCATCTTTACATGGTTTCAGGAATCTTCATCACCATCTGTTGCTGCTGATGGGTCTACAAACACTTGCACAGATATTATAGTCTATCAAGAGCTGAAGAATCACCCCACATCTCAAATCATTGGTGATATCAATGCGGAGTTTCAACCAGGAATCAATTGTCCAACTTCTGCTTCTATGCTCTCTTCATCAGTCAGCAAGAGCCAAAGAACTATCATGTTGCTTTAAGAGACAATGGGTGGGTGGAAGCTATACAGCTTGAGCTTCTTCAGTTCAAGAAACAGCAAGTGTGGGAGCTTGTTCCATTACCCCAAGTTAAGTGTGCAATAGGCACCCAATTGGGTATTTAGGAACAAAACAGATGAGAAGGGCCAAATAGTTAAGAACAAGGCCAGGCTGGTTGTTCAGGGGTTTGCACAAGAGGAAGACATCGATTATGATGAGACCTTTGCCCTGTGGCCAGACTGGAAGCAATCAGACTGTTCTTAGCTTATGCTGCCTTTCACAGTCTTAAGGTCTATCAAATGGATGTCAAAAGTGCCTTCTTATATGGTAAAATAAGAAGAAGTTTATGTGTGTCAACCACCAGGCTTTGAGGACAATAAACATCCTGATTGGGTGTACAAGCTTGATAAGGCTCTTTATGGGCTGAAGCAAGCTCCTAGAGCTTGCTATGAGACACTATCAACTTTTCTTCTAGAGAATAAGTTCACTAGAGGCACCATTGATAAAACCTTATTCATCAAGACTGTGGGACACACATAAGCTCCCTGTTCAAATTTATGTAGATGACATCATCTTTGCATCCTTTGATCTAAAGTTGTGTGATGAATTTACAATGCTCATGAAGCAAAAGTTTGAAATGAGTGCTATGGGGGAATTACAGTTCTTTCTAGGTTTACAAATCAAACAAAGGGATGATGGAATCTTCATCCATCAGTCTAAATACACAAAGGAGTTGTTGAATAAGTTTGATTTACAAACCTGTAAGCCCTGTTCTACTCCCACGAGCAGCATCACACAACTAGATGTAGATCAGAAAGGTAAAGCGGTTGATAAAACCCTTTACAGATGTATGATTGGGTCCTTGATGTACCTTATAGCTTCTAGACCAGACATCATGTTTGCAACATGTGCCTGTGCTAGATTTCAGGCTGCACCTAAAGAATCCCATTTGATTGCAGTCAAAAGGATCTTTAGATATCTGCAAGGTACCCAATCATTAGGTCTTTGGTATTCAACTGGGCATTCTTGCAAATTAGTTGCTTTCTCTGATAGTGACTATACAGGATGCAAAGTCACCAGAAAATCCACTTCTGGTGGTTGCCAATTCCTAGGCAATTGTTTAGTTTCTTGGCAGAGTAAGAAACAAACATCCATTGCTACATCCACCGCTGAAGCTGAGTACATTGCTGCTGCAAGTTGTACATCTCAGATACTCTGGCTTAGAACCAACTCTTGGATTATGGCATTACAGAGACTAAGACTCCATTATTAATGGATAGTGCTTCAGCTCTTTGCATTGTTAAAAATCCAGTCCAGCACTCTAGGACCAAACATATAGAGATCAGACATCATTTTATTCGGGATTGCTATGAAAAAGGTCTGATTGATCCTAAGTTTGTGCCTAGTGCTGATGAGCTTGCAGACATATTTACTAAGCCTTTAGATAGTGCCACATTCCAGAATTGGTACTAAGGCTTGGTATGCTGCAGCTAGAATAATTTGACCAATGCTGATGCTCTCACTTCACAAGTACTGATGAGCATTAGTATGCAAAGGTCAAATATAAGTACTGATGAGTAATTTAGTCTTCAGCACTTTCACAACTACTGAAGACTAAAATGCTTCAAAGTACTGATGTACATTATTTGTTGAAAACTGATGTAGTGAGGTGGATTACAACTACTGATGTATTATTTTCAAACAAATAAGTACTGAAGAACAAATTTTGTTCACAAGTACTGATGTGTAATCTTACACACAAGTACTGAATACAAAATTTGTTCACCAGCTCTGAAGAGTATTTCATCAGCACTTGTGAACATCTGATCACAAGAGCTGAAGGCATAAATATTCACAAGAGCTGAAGGGTCAATGAAACATCTGAAAGTCAGCCAAAGAGCTGATGAGTAAATGTGGAGGTCAGCATGAAACAACTGATTTGACGGAAACAGCTGATGAGTAATTTTACTCTTCAGCTGATACCAACAGCTGCTGTTTCATACCCAAACAACTGAAGGACAAAACCATGTCTTCAGTAGTTTCACAACTACTGATGACTAACACCAAGTCCTCAGTTGTTTACAACAACTGAAGCAATACCATGTCTTTAGTAGTTCACAACTACTGATGTCAGTAGTTCACAACTACTGGAGGCTAACACCAAGTCTTCAGTTGTTACAACGTCTGAAGATGAAAACTAGGTCTTCAGTAGTTTATAACTACTGAAGATTGACAACAAGTCTTCAGCCGTTTACAACATCTAAAGGACAAAACCAAGGTTTCAGTAGTTTCAACTATTGAAGACTAACACCAAGTCCTCAGATGTTACAACCACTGAAGGTTAAAACCACATCATCAGTACTTTCAACAACTGATGACCAAAACCTTCAGTAGTTTCTTTCAGCCTTTGCCATACCCCATAAATACCCAACATTCAGAGCTTTTAATTCACTTGACCTAACTTTTCAAAAAACCTCTGAACTTCCCATACACCATTAATGGCGGCCATGCAACTCAAACCTCGACACAACTGTGTCGCACATCTCACTAAATCGCCATTTTAGGCCAAATTCCACAATGCCGTTGATCTCATGTACGAATCTCCATACCAAACGGCTTTTCTTCTAAACCCCACCATTTACACCGACTCCCTATTGGAGTTCTGGACCAACATCACCGTCCAAACCGGAGAGAATGATGGCGAGGTCTCTCTCCGGTCCTCCGTAAACAACCACCCAGTGGTTATCACTCCAGCTACTATTCCACAAACCCTGAAGCTGGAGGATGCCACCTTCCCAACCTCTTACCCCAAAGGCGCCCTCGATCTATCTTTCACCACCAATGACTATCAGGGCGACCTCTCTGCCTCCACCTTGTTGAAGAAACACTTCCCAGATCCTCAACGTCTTATATTCCATATGGTGAATGTGTGTCTGGCTCCAAAAACATCTTCATGGGACCAGATGTCCACAAGGTGGCAACAGGTATTGTATTCCATCCTTGAAAAACAACCCTGAACTTTACTGAAATCATATTTTTGGAAATCAAGGATATGGCCACAAAACCCATTTCTAACCGTTGGATCTTGTATCCTCGGTTCATAATGGCCATCATCGAGAGCCAGCTAGTGCTGAGGGACTTGTTGGCACTGGGGTCCCTGCCATGGCTGTTTTAGCTGAGGTATACTCCAGGAACAACACCGACCACACACTCAAACAGGCTGTCCGGCTGCGAAAACCCACGCAGCAGGAACCCACAGCCTCCACCTCCAAATCCAAGTCCCCACCAAGCCCAAAACCAAAAAGAAGCCAACAAAGGCTACTCAGGGAAATGAGTCCCCTGAGGATGCCCCTGCAACACAAACGCAGGCAGTGACTGCTGGTCATATTCTCCCAGCAGTCACCACGACTCCACCTACCACAACCGCACAGGTTTCCTCTCAACAGGAGCTTGATGCAACCACTTCTGGGGCAGCCACAAATCTGGAATCTATCTCACTTGAGAAGATTGCCATTGAAACGCACATTCCTCCCCATGTGCAATCTGCTTCAAGCCCATCACCCACTGAAACCGCCCCCCACAAAGCCCTACACTCATAATCGCCAAAGTGTTGACTCACCTGAACACTCCACCCTCTCCCCAGAAACCAATCACAACTAGGAAAACTCCAACCGAAGAGAGGGTGGACACAAGTGTTGGTGAGAGCCCCCAACACAGAGAGTCACATGTCCAATCTCCCAGTGTGGCTAGGGAGATAGGACATTCTGGTGAGGCTGCCACTTCCTCTGCATCAACATCTGAGCAGGGAGAAGATGGTAACATCAATAAGACCTCACCAGAGGCAACTGCCGATGATGGATACAATCCGGAGGCTGGAAGTCCCCAGTACCAAGACCAAGGGGCACATGCAATATCTGAGCCACACTCAGTGCATGTACATCCTGACCCTGTCAGGAGGTCAGGTGATTCAGTGCAAACTGATAATGACCTGTGCTTTCTATGATGTAGTTGCACAAAACACTATCTTAGAGGATGAGGTAAGCAGACTCAAAGAGCTGCTTGCCAAAATGTCTCAGGATAGAAGTCCATCTGCCACCATTGACCCACAGATGGCACCTTCACCCGAAGGTCTCATATACACTTAACCACTCCCCAAACTCGGCCACCTGCCTCTGCTTCTGGCACTAGTTCTCAGGACCAGAACCTCCTGAGCAACTAGTTGCTATCTTCCAACAATCCCTGCCTCTCATCACACCTATAATCACAGACATTATGATGAAAACCGTTGATGAGAGGCTTCCCACACATATACAAGCCATGGTGGAGGTTGCTGTTGCCAAAGCGCTTGCTGATAGTCAAACCCCAACCAATGCACCCAAAAAGGAGGAGACATCAGTGCAAGCTAAGAGGAAGAGGGTAGAGGAAAAGAAAGAAGTAGGGAAAAAGGTGGAAACTTAGAGGGTGTTGGTAGAGGAGACAGAAAGGGTGAAGGGGAAGGAGAAGGTGAGTGTGACACCTGACAAAATCAAGCAAAGAAAATTGTGGATTACTGTCACATTAGTGTGACAGTTCAGATGATACAAATGGATTTAATGAACAAAGTTTGGAAACATTCAAGATATTCCCAAATCAGAAAGGAAACCTAAGATTCTTTTTGTTGAAGATCATGTGGTGAATGAGATGGTGTGTAGCATCTGTCATCGGTAAGTCTGTCAATTTACGTTAAGCTCGGTAATTCATTGTATGTATCAACTAGACTCAAGTATTTCTCATAGTCTCATTAATGTTTTAACCGAGAAATCTTGGTGTACTCATCTATATGTGTCGACTATCTTTATGTATTTATTATTTATACATATACATATATATCGTTTTAGTTAAAATTTCCGTATACACATTCGTGTTAATAGTAATAATAATAATAAATAATAATAATAATAATAACAACAATACTAATAAATAATAATAATAATAATGATAACAAAAATAATAATAATAATGAAAATAATGATAATAGTAAAAATAATCATAACAATAAAAATAAAAGTGATAATAATAATAATAAGTCCAGGGGCTGTTTCGATATTTTTGAAACTTAAAAATGAATTTTATAACATAAAATAACAAAAATAAAACTCGAGGGACTATTTGTGTAATTTCTGAAGTTTCAAATCCCACCCCGCCTCTTTCGTTTTTCCGGCGACAATCCGGCGGAGTCCGGCCAAACTCCGGCGAAGCCCAAAACCAACTAAAAACCTGATTTTAACAGCTCAAAAGCGTTTCGTGGATAAGAATCGAACTCAAGCACACACAAAACGCGTTCTAACGGTCGATTAACGGCTCTAATCTTTTCCACTTTATTCCCGACAGATTCGAACGGCTAGATAACCCACTAAAATACTACTTTAATCAAATTAATTACACATGAACGTTACTAGATAACTTCCTAATCGAATGCTACTGCCATTTCATCAAAACACATACGAATCAACTAAACCGATTACCATCTCTGTCTCGAACCTGCAACTCAAGTAAACACCACACTCCGAGCCTTATAACTCACAAATAACATAGGGCTTTTGATCATTGACATCATTAGAAGCTGTCTGTACGCGTAATTCGATTTCCATCAACGTTTGATCTACATTGGATTTCGAGTTATATCGCGGCTGTTCTTCGAGTGTTCTAAGCACAATCTCAACACAAAACAGGTAATTAAACACATACATATACTCTATTTTGCATGGGGATTAAAAGCCCCAACCTTAATTTGGATATTAAGATCGAATTCGTGTTCAATTTGGGGGAAACCGAATTAGGGTTCTTCGGGAAATTGGGGAAAACTGGGGAACCAAGTTTAAAAACAATTAAAACCCAATAATATCACGGCTGCGGCCTTGGTTCACCGGTTCCTGCGCTCTTTGTCATCCGAGAGGTCCCGGGTTCGACCCCGGGCCACTGCAACTATTTTTTTTAAAGCTCTTTAAGCTTCCAAAAATTCTACAAAAATTCCTAAAAATTATAAAATAAATTTTATAAACATCCTGTATTTTAAAACTCACAAAATTATTTTCTGTAAATTTATTTTGTTTGAAAATCTTAATAATATTTATAAAATATTATTTGTAAATATTATAAATACTCATTATTAATAAAAATGGACACTATATAGCGTGTAATTATGAAATAATCACTAAAATCATAGAAATTATATACAAATTTATTACGAATGTAATTACATGTTATATTTTATATACTCAAATTAATAAATTATTATTGAACTATACGGTAAATAATATTTATTTCAAAGATTACAAAGAAAACATATATACGAAATATATTTAAAACATTAGCAGATGTAAATCTTAGTATCACTAAGATTATAATCAAACTCAAATGTATATATAACTAATCATGGGCGTCAAACCGAACCGACTCGAATTCAATCAAACATATCTATTTGCACTGAATATGTTTTAAAGGCTTAGTTATAATCAATAATAGGTATTGATCGTGTTTGATCGTGCATTGCTTGATTCTGTGAAGTCTTTGTGCATTACAACAATTCAAGGTGAGTTTCGTGGCCCCTTTTTATGTTTATACAAATTTCCAATGTTTTCAATCAAATTGGGGGAAAAGTATGCTCACCCGTTTTTCAATGCTGTACATCACATATTCTATTTTCATACGTGGAATCAATGTGATACTGTTTTGCATGCATACATGGTGTTATTTTATGGAAAACTCAAACAACCATTAATTCCCGGGTTTGGGAACCAACGGTTAGGTATTGGTAGTACTACTGGGTTGACACCCCCACCCTCGACAGATCGGTTTAACTTGTGAGTTACCGACTACAGCTGCCAGCAATCGGCCATGGGTGAATATATTCCGTCAGATTTATATGCATAACGTCATTAGGTTTGGTTGTCTTAAACACATGTTATGTGGTTTGTGCTTGCAGTTTGATTCCACATCAAAACCTATACAGCATCAGTTACCTGTTTTAAATTTAAACCTGCGGAACTCACCAACATTATGTGTTGACATTTTTTAGCATATCTTTTCAGGTGAACATAATCAAAGAGGATAGCTAGTGCTGATGCCTTAGCAGAGACCCTCAGGATTTCATTAGTTTTGCGTTTGTAATGTATATCATTTGTATTTATTTGTGAACTATGTGTATCTTGGAATTAGAATCAATAAGACTATGATAGTCGTGGAACTGACTAACCACGACACAAGTCACCATTGTGTAGAGGGACGTCATGACACGAGAAGTTTGCATGTATTATATCTCAGTATTTATACCAAGTGTTATGACGATCCCGTCCGTCGCATCCCCGTGTTTCCGCTCTAAGCGAGGGTGTGACAGATTGGTATCAGAGCCTTGGTTATAGAGAATTAGGTGGAGAATTCGACCTAGAACTATAACCTAAGAACCTTCATATAGAATGCATGCTAGGGATTATGTGCATTTGATTTACCTAAATGTCTTTCATGATTTGTGTGACACATAGACACCTGTATTCTGGATTTCCTGGCAAAAGGCCTTCGGGCTAAGGCAAGTGTATTCGTATAAATCTCATTGCGAGACCCGATACGCTACCTGGGGATTTCTGGGATGAGTGATAAACTATGGTCAATACACAAGTTTATAAGGCAAATGGGTCAAGTATATTAAGTCTATGAACTTAATATACAGGTATATTCTATATACCTAATAATCTACAAGTATGTTCCTACATACTTTACTTTATACATATACACGTATAATTTGAACATCCCGAATAAGGCACTCTTATTCTTAGTCTATCTCCATGGGATACTTTTATGCTAGAATTTTATGCTTGTATGCGCACAACATCAAAGTAACAGGGAACTTCGGTGATCACACGTAGGGTTGATCTCGGATATTGAATCCGACCCTATCATAGTTATGAGTGAAATTCTGAAAGTATGATAGATATGCGGTTATCATTAGACATAATGTGCTTATATGCTTAATTGCAATTACATGCTATTATTGGAATACTGGCTCATGGACAGGAGGACATCATATTATTTGTGCTTGTTGAATCTAAATAATACTATGATGTTAACTTGGGGTAAGTGAAGCTAAGAGTGATCATGCAAGGTAAATTACCATTACGGGTGCACACGTAATTGTAATTCGCCATGCATGAAAAGTCTGGTTAATCTTACCACGAGGTAACGATCATGAGTATCACACGTATCTATTCTATACCCTAGGGTGCTAGGGTCATAATTCTAGTAAGTCCTTGTTGAAGGCAATCAAACATTATAAGTCCTTGTGGAAGGCAATCAAACATTATTAACATTTACTCAAGTCCTGTCCTACTTAGAGCCATCATGGTATTTCCAATCACGATATTGACCTTATGAAACATTTATTCTTGAGTAGGTGCTAAGGAAAATTAAGAGATGTTATGTAACTAGTTTAAGTATTATTCAAGGTATATCGTGGATGTGGTGGGAACGCTGCGGGGAACCCTATATATAAGCATCACCGGTATACTGAGAATGTGCTTAACCTGGGCTACATAATGATCTTAATGGACCGAAGCATAGATTATTATGAATTAATGCATGAAATCATGCGGTGTCTAAAATTTCCATCTTTCTGTAGTTAGAAGATGGCACCTAAAAGAGTCACACGCAAAACCAACCAAGAAGCTGAAGCCCCACAAAACAGGAGAAGGGGTAGACCCTCAAGAGCTGGTGGTGCTCCAGCCGACAATGATCAGGAAACTGGCAATCCTGATATAGCTGCCATGATTGCTCAGCAGCTAGCTGCATTGGTACCAACCATCGTAACCCAAGTAAGCGATGCCCTGCTGAACCATCCTCTCCACGGGGATCACAACACCAATGGTCAACATGACCAAGGTGTGGTGGGTGATACTGGCAATGGCAGAACAAATGGGAATGAAACTGGCGACAACCAAACCAAACGTGGATGTACATATAAAGAATTTGTGGCTTGTAAACCCCACGAATTCGATGGGAAAGGTGGGGCGATAGCCCTGACTAGATGGCTTGAGAAAATGGAGGCCGTGATCGACATCAGTGAATGCCTCGATAGCCAGCGGATCAAGTATGTTACGTGCTCACTGCAGGGCAGAGCACTAACCTGGTGGAACACACAGGTTCAAGCTAGGGGAAGGGAATCTGCGATACAAATGACCTGGGATGAATTCAAAGCCTTGATTACCGAGGAATACTGCCCCCTTAACGAGATGCAGAAGCTTGAACATGAGTTCTGGAATCATGCTATGGTGGGGGCAGGGCATGCAGCTTATACTGACCGATTCCACGAGTTAGCTAGATTAGTTCCACACTTAGTCACCCCGGAGTCCAAGAGGATAGAAAGATACATTTGGGGACTCGCGCCTCAAATCCGGGCGATGGTAACTGCAGCTGCTCCTCCCACAATCCAGAACGCTATTCTGAAAGCGGGCGCTCTCACTGACGAGATGATAAGAACAGGAGTACTGGGTAAGGGAGCGGAGAAAAGGAAAGAGACTGGGGAAACAAGTCGGTCTGGTACTGGAAAGTTCGATAAGAGGGCCAAAACGACCAGAAACTTTGTGGCCGTAACTCAAGGGACGAAGGATTACACGGGACCGCACCCCAAGTGCAACAAGTGTAATTGGCACCATCCCCCAGCAAAGCAGTGTCGGGAATGCACGAACTGTAGGCGCTTGGGTCATTGGGCGAAAGATTGCAGAACTGCGCCAAACCTGGTCATGCCCATCAATGCGGTTAACCCCGCCGGGAACGCCAGGGCATGCTATGAATGCGGAGGTCTTGATCACTTCCGAAACAAGTGTCCCCGACTGAACAGAGCACCCGGTCAACAAGGCAATAACCAGCAGCAACTGCTGGCTATAACTAGTAATCCAGCCCAGGGAAATCAAGGAAATGCTGCGAGAGGACGTGCCTTCGTCATTGGAGCTAATGATGCCCGTCAAGATCCCAATGTCGTCACGGGTACGTATCTTCTCAACGACCACTTCGCATCTATATTGTTTGATACGGGAGCAGATAACAGCTTCATATCTTCTGATTTTGCACACATGCTTGGCTTGAAACCGAGTAGGCTAAAAACTAGCTTTTCAGTAGAAATGGCCAACGGTAGATTTGTACAAGCAGATGAGATCATTAGACAGTGCTCCATAATATTAGAAGACCATGCCTTCGACATAGATTTGATACCTTTCGAGTTAGGAAGCTTCGACGTAATTGTGGGAATGGATTGGTTGGCGAAGCACGGAGCAGAGATCGTTTGTCGGGAGAAGGTAGTACGAATCCCCATGCCTAATGGGGAGGTACTCAAGATTCAAGGAGAACGACCAGGAAGAACTCTGAAGCTTATTTCCTGCATGAAGATGCGACGATGTCTACGGAAGCAGTGCTATGCACTCCTGGCTCATGTTGTAGAAAAGAAGAAAGAAGGCATCAAGTTGGCAGATATTCCTATGGTGCGAGATTATCCGGAAGTATTTCCTGATGATTTGTCGGGATTACCTCCTCTACGACAGGTAGAATTTTGTATCGAGTTGGTTCCTGGAGCTACGCCGGTAGCAAAAGCACCATATCGATTAGCACCCTCCGAAATGCAGGAACTCTCCAACCAACTACAAGAGCTATTGGAGAAGGATTCATTCGGCCGAGTCATTCACCATGGGGAGCACCGGTTCTATTTGTCAAGAAGAAAGACGGGTCATTTCGTATGTGTATCGATTATCGCGAGTTGAACAAGTTGACTGTGAAAAATCGATACCCTCTGCCCAGAATTGATGATTTGTTTGATCAACTACAAGGAGCTTCGTATTTCTCCAAGATTGATCTTCATTCTGGATATCATCAACTGAGGGTTTTTGAGGATGACATACCGAAAACAGCATTCAGGACTCGTTACGGGCATTATGAGTTCTTAGTCATGCGTTTGGGCTGACTAATGCACCAGCTGTGTTCATGGATTTAATGAATCGAGTGTGCAAACCATACTTAGATAAGTTTGTAATCGTGTTCATAGACGATATACTTATCTATTCTCGTTCGAAGGAAGATCACGAGAAACACCTTCGAGCAATTTTGGAATTGTTGCGGGAAGAGAAGCTTTTGCCAAATTCTCGAAGTGTGAATTCTGGCTTCAAGAAGTGAAGTTTTTGGGCCATGTGGTTAACAAAGATGGAATCCATGTAGACCCCAGCAAGATTGAAGCTGTGAAGAATTGGGATACACCCCAAACACCATCAGAAATCCGACAATTCTTAGGATTGGCCGGATATTATCGACGGTTTATTGCGAACTTTTCAAAAATCGCACAACCGTTGACCATGCTAACTCAGAAAGACAAGAAGTTTGATTGGGGACATGCACAAGAACAAGCTTTTCAAACGTTAAAGGAAAAGCTGTGCAATGCTCCAATACTGTCTCTTCCGGACGGAACAGACGACTTCGTGGTGTATTGCGATGCTTCGCATCAAGGATTGGGATGTGTGTTGATGCAGAGAGGTAAGGTGATTGCATACGCCTCACGACAACTAAAAGTGCATGAGAAGAACTACACAACTCATGATTTGGAGTTGGGCGCTGTAGTTTTTGCACTTAAGATATGGAGGCACTATCTGTATGGAACCAAATGCATCATCTATACCGACCATAAGAGCCTTCAACACATCCTAAATCAGAAAGAGCTCAACATGCGACAACGGCGATGGGTAGAATTACTTAGTGACTACGATTGCGAAATCCGGTATCACCCGGGGAAAGCGAATGTGGTGGCTGATGCCCTCAGTCGTAAAGAACGTAAAACCACTACGTGTTCGAGCCTTGGGATTGACTATTCAAACGAACTTGAAAGCTCAAATCCAAAAGGCGCAAACTGAGGCTCTAAAAGAAGAAAACCTTGCGGGAGAAGAATTCCGAGGGTTGGATAACCAGATGAATCGCAAGGATGACGGCGTACATTACTTCATTGATCGCATATGGGTCCCCAAATGGGGAGATGTACGTACATTAGTCTTGGATGAAGCACACAAGACTCGATATTCTGTTCATCCCGGTGCAGACAAGATGTACCATGATCTGAAGGATCTGTACTGGTGGCCGGGTATGAAGAAAGACATTGCTCTATATGTGAGCAAGTGCTTGACGTGTTCCAAGGTTAAAGCTGAACACCAAAAACCATCGGGATTATTGCAACAACCCGAAGTTCCCGAGTGGAAATGGGAGAACATCACAATGGATTTTATCACCAAACTCCCGAGAACACCAAGCGGGCATGACTCGATATGGGTCATAGTAGATCGATTAACAAAATCAGCACACTTCTTGCCTATCCGAGAAGACTATAAAATGGATAAGTTGGCAAGATTGTACATCAGAGAGGTTGTGACAAGGCATGGAGTGCCAGTGTCAATCATATCCGACCGAGACAGCCGATTCACTTCACGCTTTTGGCAGACATTGCAGAAAGCGATGGGCACTCGACTGGATATGAGTACAGCCTATCACCCCCAGACTGACGGCCAAAGTGAACGCACAATACAAACACTTGAGGACATGCTACGTGCGTGTGTCATTGATTTGGTGGTAGTTGGGACACTCATCTACCGTTGATAGAGTTTTCCTACAACAACAGCTATCATACTAGTATTGGGTGTGCACCATTCGAAGCGCTGTATGGCCGAAAATGTAGATCACCTGTATGCTGGGCCGAGATTGGCGAGAGTCAGCTAACAGGTCCTGAAATCATACAAGAAACAACCGATAAGATTTTCCTAATCAAAGATAGACTTAAGGCTGCTCGAGATCGCCAAAAGAGCTATGCCGACAACCGTCGGAAACCGTTAGAGTTTAATGTTGGTGATCGAGTGTTACTTAAGGTCTCTCCTTGGAAAGGGATAGTTCGGTTTGGAAAGAAGGGGAAGTTAGCCCCGAGATACATTGGACCATTTGAGATCACAGAGAGGATCGGTCCAGTGGCATACCGGTTAAGGTTGCCACAAGAGCTTGGCAGTGTGCATGATACTTTCCATGTATCGAATCTCAAGAAGTGCTTAGCTGACGAATCACTTCACGTGCCTATTGAAGACATCAAGATTGATCAAAGTCTCCATTTCATGGAGGAACCAGTTGAGATCATGGACCGAAAGGTCAAGAAGTTGAGACGCAGTAAGATACCTATTGTTCGTGTAAGATGGGATTCCAAACGAGGTCCAGAGTTTACATGGGAACGAGAGGATCAGATGAAACTCAAATATCCTCATCTGTTCGAGGATGACACTTTTGGACCTAGCACCAGTTGAATTTCGGGACGAAATTCTCTCAACTGGGGGATACTGTGACACCTCACAAAATCAAGCAAAGAAAATTGTGGATTACTGTCACATTAGTGTGACAGTTCAGATGATACAAATGGATTTAATGAACAAAGTTTGGAAACATTCAAGATATTCTCAAATCAGAAAGGAAACCTAAGATTCTTTTTGTTGAAGATCATGTGGTGAATGAGATGGTGTGTAGCATCTGTCATCGGTAAGTCTGTCAATTTACGTTAAGCTCGGTAATTCATTGTATGTATCAACTAGACTCAAGTATTTCTCATAGTCTCATTAATGTTTTAACCGAGAAATCTTGGTGTACTCATCTATATGTGTCGACTATCTTTATGTATTTATTATTTATACATATACATATATATCGTTTTAGTTAAAATTTCCGTATACATTCGTGTTAATAGTAATAATAATAATAATAAATAATAATAATAATAACAATACTAATAAATAATAATAATAATAATAATGATAACAAAAATAATAATAATAATGAAAATAATGATAATAGTAAAAATAATCATAACAATAAAAATAAAAGTGATAATAATAATAATAAGTCCAGGGGCTGTTTCGATATTTTTGAAACTTAAAAATGAATTTTATAACATAAAATAACAAAAATAAAACTCGAGGGACTATTTGTGTAATTTCTGAAGTTTCAAATCCCACCCCCGCCTCTTTCGTTTTTCCGGCGACAATCCGGCCGGAGTCCGGCCAAACTCCGGCGAAGCCCAAAACCAACTAAAAACCTGATTTTAACAGCTCAAAAAGCACAGAACCGTTTCGTGGATAAGAATCGAACTCAAGCACACAAAACGCGTTCTAACGGTCGATTAACGGCTCTAATCTTTTCCACTTTATTCCCGACAGATTCGAACGGCTAGATAACCCACTAAAATACTACTTTAATCAAATTAATTACACATGAACGTTACTAGATAACTTCCTAATCGAATGCTACTGCCATTTCATCAAAACACATACGAATCAACTAAACCGATTACCATCTCTGTCTCGAACCTGCAACTCAAGTAAACACCACACTCCGAGCCTTATAACTCACAAATAACATAGGGCTTTTGATCATTGACATCATTAGAAGCTGTCTGTACGCGTAATTCGATTTCCATCAACGTTTGATCTACATTGGATTTCGAGTTATATCGCGGCTGTTCTTCGAGTGTTCTAAGCACAATCTCAACACAAAACAGGTAATTAAACACATACATATACTCTATTTTGCATGGGGATTAAAAGCCCCAACCTTAATTTGGATATTAAGATCGAATTCGTGTTCAATTTGGGGGAAACCGAATTAGGGTTCTTCGGGAAATTGGGGAAAACTGGGGAACCAAGTTTAAAAACAATTAAAACCCAATAATATCGCGGCTGCGGCCTTGGTTCACCGGTTCCTGCGCTCTTTGTCATCCGAGAGGTCCCGGGTTCGACCCGGGCCACTGCAACTATTTTTTTTAAAGCTCTTTAAGCTTCCAAAAATTCTACAAAAATTCCTAAAAATTATAAAATAAATTTTATAAACATCCTGTATTTTAAAACTCACAAAATTATTTTCTGTAAATTTATTTTGTTTGAAAATATTAATAATATTTATAAAATATTATTTGTAAATATTATAAATACTCATTATTAATAAAAATGGACACTATATAGCGTGTAATTATGAAATAATCACTAAAATCATAGAAATTATATACAAATTTATTACGAATGTAATTACATGTTATATTTTTATATACTCAAATTAATAAATTATTATTGAACTATACGGTAAATAATATTTATTTCAAAGATTACAAAGAAAACATATATACGAAATATATTTAAAACATTAGCAGATGTAAATCTTAGTATCACTAAGATTATAATCAAACTCAAATGTATATATAACTAATCGTGGGCGTCAAAACCGAACCGACTCGAATTCAATCAAACATATCTATTTGCACTGAATATGTTTTAAAGGCTTAGTTATAATCAATAATAGGTATTGATCGTGTTTGATCGTGCATTGCTTGATTCTGTGAAGTCTTTGTGCATTACAACAATTCAAGGTGAGTTTCGTGGCCCCTTTTTATGTTTATACAAATTTCCAATGTTTTCAATCAAATTGGGGGAAAAGTATGCTCACCCGTTTTTCAATGTGTACATCACATATTCTATTTTCATACGTGGAATCAATGTGATACTGTTTTGCACGCATACATGGTGTTATTTTATGGAAAACTCAAACAACCATTAATTCCCGGGTTTGGGAACCAACGGTTAGGTATTGGTAGTACTACTGGGTTGACACCCCCACCCTCGACGGATCGGTTTAACTTGTGAGTTACCGACTACAGCTGCCAGCAATCCGGCCATGGGTGAATATATTCCGTCAGATTTATATGCATAACGTCATTAGGTTTGGTTGTCTTAAACACATGTTATGTGGTTTGTGCTTGCAGTTTGATTCCACATCAAAACCTATACAGCATCAGTTACCTGTTTTAAATTTAAACCTGCGGAACTCACCAACATTATGTGTTGACATTTTTGAGCATATCTTTTCAGGTGAACATAATCAAAGAGGATAGCTAGTGCTGATGCCTTAGCAGAGACCCTCAGGATTTCATTAGTTTTGCGTTTGTAATGTATATCATTTGTATTTATTTGTGAACTATGTGTATCTTGGAATTAGAATCAATAAGACTATGATAGTCGTGGAACTGACTAACCACGACACAAGTCACCATTGTGTCGAGGGACGTCATGACACGAGAAGTTTGCATGTATTATATCTCTGTATTTATACCAAGTGTTATGATGATCCCGTCCGTCACATCCCCGTGTTTCCGCTCTAAGCGAGGGTGTGACAGTGAGGGAGGAGAGTGAGCGGATAGAAGTGGCTAAAATCCAAAAGGATTTCAGTATCACTTATCAAAAGAAGGGAGGAGAGAAGGAGGGAGAGAAGGTAGAGAAGGGTGATCCTGATCTAACAGCCCTTGTCAAGGAGGCTGATGCTGAACAAAGCAGATCAATGGACTCTGTCATTAATCAGCTGTTCAGACAAGGCTTTGACATGGACACTGCCTTGCTAGATCAGGAGATTAGGAAGATGGAGACAAGGGAGATAGAACACCGATGGTCTACTTATAGCCAAGAGGATGGAAAGAGACTCGAGGCTATGAGTAGATTCATTTCGAAGTATCTGGGGAGGCCAGTCCTTGATGTCAAGGCATGGACCAGGGACAGAATCTTGGCTATAGCCACCAAGATCTGTTCGGCTGGTGATTTCACAAAAGGGCTGGTCGCTGAAGCCCTTTCTGAAGCCGGTGCTGGGAACAGGACCCTGCTAGTAAAACAAACCAAACCTACCCTTATCTCTAAGTTACTAGCAAGGCCTGCCAACATTCCCACACCAACAACCCAAACACAACCCACAAAACCAACCCCTTCACCATCAAAACCCACAGCCAATGATCCACCCTTGCAGAAGAAGAGAAGGGTGAGGCTGCAAGAAGAAGAAGAAGAGGAGGATGAGGAGGATAGACTGCCTCTTTCTGCAGTTATTCCTCTACCTAAAGCCAAAACCAAAACCATCACTCCCACCTCACAGATGGATACTGTGAGGGTTAAGTTAAAAGAAGAAGAGCAGCAGAAAAGACATGATGAAGAGATGCTGAAAAGCATTGACAAAGCCTATGCTGCTACTTCTTCTATACTTAACATGAAGAAGGAAGCTCTGAGACTATTCACTCTTAAGTAAACCTTTCAATATGATAAAGATAGAGTGAGAACTTGGCCTGATCCTAGGGTGGCTCACAGGATAATTAAGAAAGAGATTCCTGTGAGATACAAGAGCCACTTAAGTAGATTGTAGATGAAGTGATCTCAGTGGCTCTTGTAATAACACACTGGGAAATTGTGGAAGAGTTCGAGAAGGCCTATAGAGCTAACCAATCACCCCACACGATGTTGGAGAATAGGGTGGTTAGGAAAGGGTTAGTCTATGAGAGGCTTGAGAACTTCCACAAAGATGAGCTCAACTTGTTGCTAGAAGGCAGACACCCAGATGAATTCGCCTATAGACAAGTTACAACAGTTGAGCTCAAGAATGGCAAACATGCCAAGTTTGTCTCAGAGATGTACGGCCGTGAAGGACTATTCGAAGGTGAGGCTGAAGACCTAACCAAAGAAGAACAAATGACATTTCTTCAAGCCTACACCAGAGAATCCTACCGGCTCGTACATGGGAGGTAGGTCTTATGGATGGGGCAACAGCTCTGTGTCCAATTCCCCAAAATAGAGCTCCCATCCATACTTAGCCAAACAAATATCAGAGACCTCCTCCCAGGCCAGTGCTTATCAGGGTCAACTTCTGATCTGATCCAGAAGGAAATAGACCAACTTTTATGCCAACAATAAATGGGACAATAAATAACTTAGAGGTTTTGGCTGCATTGGTTCAGGGGGAGTTTGTTGGACCAAAAGAACCAATGAGCCAAGATCAGGAAAACCTCTAAGTCCCACATGACATCACAACAACTGCTGAAGACCTTCATCAGCAGTTTGACAAAGTCTGAAGAATCAACAGCTGAAGATCAAAGATCTGAAGTACAACAGCTGAAGATCCCAAAGTGCTGAAGATAAGTACTGAAGTCTAAAGTACTGAAGCATACAAGTACTGAAGACTTCAAGTACTGAAGACAAGTGCTGAAGATCAAAAGCTGAAGAACTGAAGAACTGAAGATCAACTACTGATGCATAAAGTCTGAAGACAAAGACTGAAGACATCAGCTGATGACATCTACTGAAGTCATCAGCTGATAAATCATCTGAAGCCCAAGTCTGATGAACAAGTGCTGAAGCTTCAGAGTTTGTCACAACAGCTGAAGAAGTCTTCTTCAGTTGTTATGATGGTTTTTCTTTTCAGTAGTTTTATGTTTTCTCTTTGGTAGTTTGTACAACAGCTGAAGAGTTTGTTCTTCAGTTGTTATAGTTCAGTAGTTGTAAACGACTGAAGAGGTTGTTCTTCAGTCGTTGTAGGTTTTCAGTAGTTTCCTTTTTCAGTACTTGTAATAGGTAAGATTTTGTAAGAAGATGTCAGCTGTTGACATCTTCAGTAGTTTAATGTTCTTTCAGTAGTTTGTTAATAATCGGTTGATGTCACTGACAAGTCACATCAGCATTCGTCCTTTTTCTTCAATAAAAGGACGATGTGCCTATTGTATTTGGCGCCGAAACGTGTGGAGTTATAGAAAACATCTTTTGCAGAACTTTTCTCTCTTTCTATGTTTGTACTTTTACATGCAAAATCTTTTGTGTTCTTGCTGTAATCGCTAATTACTGTGCTAAATCCGCTGCGAATACAATCTGATTGATCAAACTAGAGGCTGAGATCCTGTCGACATATTTCCATGTTTGGAAAGAAACAAATCTGGATCAGCAAACCCATTTGACGAAAGTGTTCTACATGATGAACCGAGGCCATCGAAACTCACGGGGGGAAATATTTCAAAAGAAAAGGTTGAAATTAATGAAGGTGAAGTCTGAAGAAGTAAAGACAAAGGACTGAAAAATCCTTTGGTCCTGATTTCCTCACTACATGGTTGAGGAGGAACCACGGACGTACCAACAATCGGTTACTTCATCGGACGGGCCTCAATAGAGGGAGGCGATTCAATGTGAAATAGACTCTATTTTATAGAACCATACCTGTGAGTTAGTAGATCTTCCTCCAGGATGCAAACCACTAGGATATCGGTGGATCTTTAAGAAGAAGAAAAAGCCAGATGGCACCATTGATAAATACAAGGCAAGGTTGGTAATCAAAGGATACAAGCAGCGAGAAGGCTTGGATTATTTTGACACATATTCGTCGGTGACACGAATAACCTACATTAGGTTGGTACTTGCCATTGCAGCAATTAGAAATTTAGAAGTTAATCAAATGGATATGAAAACAGCTTTCTTGATGGAAATCTGGAGGAAGAAATTTACATGGAACAACCTGAAGGCTTCAGAGCCAAGGGCAAGAGAAGAAAGTGTGTAAGCTTGTTAAATCCCTGTATGGATTGAAACAAGCTCCGAAACAATGGCATCAAAAGTTTGACCATGTCATGAATTATTTTGGGTTCAAGATTAACGAGTGTGACAAGTGTGTGTATGTGAAGGACACACCAGCAGGATATGTTATTCTATGTCTATATGTGGATGACATGCTTATTGCTGGAAGTAATGAGAATGTAATAAAATCACTTAAGACATCTTGAGAGCAAGGTTTAACATGAAGGATATGGGATTAGCATATGTGATTTTAGGAGTACAAATCACACGAACCTAAAATGGACTTGTTATAAGTCAATCCCACCATGTGGACAAACTTCTTGAGAAATTCAATGCGAATGACTCTAATGTGGCTAAAACTCCCATTGACACGAGTCAACACTTAGCCAAGAATCGAGGTGAACCTTTCAATCAATTAGAGTACTCAAGAATTATAGGAAGTCTGATGTATCTCATGAGTTATACCAGACCAGACTTAGCATATGCGGTAAGAGGATAAGCAGATACATGAGCAACCCAAACTCAACCCATTAGAGTTGTGTGACTTGGTTGCTTCGGTACTTGAGGTATACTCGGGACTACGAACTACTTTACATGAGGTATACGACAGCCATTGAAGGATACAGTGATGCAAACTGGATATCTGATACGAATGATTCCAGGGCAACAAGTGGGTATTGTTCACACTGGTGGTGCAGCGATATCGTGGAAATCGGCCAAACAAACGGTTATTGCCAGATCCACGATGGAATCGGAATTCATCGCTTTAGATAAAGCGGGTGAAGAAGCAGAATGGCTACGTCAATTTGTAGAAGACATACCGAGATGGCCGAAGCCGGCATCGGCCATACGCATACATTGTGATAGCCAATCGGCAATTGGCAGAGCTCATAACACAATGTATAATGGTAAGAACAGGCACATAAGACGTAGGCATAACACAGTACGACAACTAATCTCTATGAGAGTTATCACTGTTGACTATGTGAGATTAAAAGATAATAATGCGGATCCGCTAACAAAAGCCTAAATGGAGAGTTAGTTTACAAGTCGTCCATGGGAATGGGACTGAAGCCCTTGAGAGGTCAAGTTCATGCGAAGGAAAACCTAACTTAGCTGACTGGAGATCCCAAGATCTGAGTTCAATAGGACAACCTACTTGTATGAACAGGTGAGGTCACTACGGGGTAGAGTCGATTACCACTCCACGTTTTAAGAGGGAGATTATTGTCGGATTTTGTATTCTTCCTAGTCCATTCCTGAAAGTGACAAGATCAAGGTTAAGTCTATGACTTTTAATGATTCGACCGAGGTAAACTTTCTTAGTGAATCACCTATGTGAGAGAGAAGTGGGGTCGCTTCGAAGGGTATTGTTTGGGGCACAACACCTAATAGCTCTCGCAGAACCAGGCACGTGTCCAGGATCATAACGAACACGGCTATGAGGACTTGACATTGTCAGGAAGAGTCTTGTGTGAAATGTATTGTCGACCACACAAATGGTAGATGAGTTCAAAGACATTAATGTCTACTCAGAGCCAATGGGCTAAGTGCGTTTCATGAGCGAAGGTTCAAAGGGTTACACCTACCTGTCGTATGCAAAACTCAACCGTTGAAATGTAATCGGAATGCGATTTTTCTTTGAATGACTCCCATTCATGTGGGGGTTTGTTGGGAAATAAGGGTGTGAAAGCGAGTCTCTAACACCCTTGTCCCACATTGGTGTGACAAAGAAAATAGTATGTGTTTATATATGAAAACAAGGTGAAAGGTATTGAATGTCTTTATGATACCTTTTACACCATGACCTACCCGCGCGCTGGGGGGGTGCAAAACGGGTTTCTGGCTGGAAAATTTGAGTCGCCCGCGCACGACATGCGGACACGAATGCCGCTCCAAAAAACCGGGTCCGCGTGAAGCCGGTTTTTGCTCCAACCCGTTATGGTTTATTTTTTCTCTAGAAACTGTTGACATGTCAGACTTTTGGATTTCTCATAACAGTTTTGAGAGTTAATTGTTGATTATTGCAGCAGTTAATTGCTGATTATTGCAGCAGTTAATTGCTGATTATTGCAGCAGTTTTTCGTGCATAAATAACACATTCTGTTTCATTGTTAGACACTTAACAACACACTGATCTTCGACTCTGCTGCATTCTGACATTATTATTCTGACATTATTTCAGGCAAGTGGCGAGTCCGGCAGTGCACCGTCAAGGCAAGTGGCAAGTCAGGCAAGTTACAAACGGTGTACTCTGGGAACAGACGGCGAATCTGTTTAAGGGAATTATGTCAAACACAAGCCCGGTTCATTCTTACTGCTTTGCGGTTTCTGTTCATATATTTTACAAGTTTCTAACAACTACTTCATTCTCTAAACAATGCTAAAGATCATCACAATCTTCAGAACTTCTGTCAACAAATTCCAAAATGCTTGGGGATCTACATATTTGTTTACTAGAAGGGTGCCCGCGCAATACAGCGGGACGACATTTTACATTTGATACGTGCATTTAATATTTTGTTATTCTTGTAGTAGTTTTACAAAAGTTTATTATGTTTTTTCTAAGCTAAAATTTAAAACACCAAATAAATAAGTTCTGCATGACGACTTGTATATACGCATTAACTTATTGTACCTCATAAAATACAGATCGTTTCAGCAAAAAGTTTACACCAAGATGTTTAAAAATAAAAACAGGTTATGTTGTAGTCTCAAAATGTTTTTAATGTGATAGATTAAAAGATAGAGATGAAATTTTAAACATATTTATTTTTTTGGTGTATGGGTAGATAATATAAAATTTTATGCAAATATTAATAAGTGTAAGGTTATTATGTAACTAATTATAAGGGGTAATGTGTAAATAATATTATAAATACTATTTTACTCTTAAAAGTGGTTGTATCTTATGCATTGAATATAGTAATTGTTCTTAAATTTATGGTATCTTAAAATAACCCTCTCATATGCTTTATATATAGTATAGATTAGTATCAGTCTTTTCTAGTGTTCTTTGGCTAACATGAAGATTAACATGTGCCGGTTTCACTCACACCACCACCATCTCTCAATTATTCCTTCCTTTTCCACTTATTATATATAGGTCATTGGTTTTAACTCCCACCACTACATGATCCAACGACTCCCCTTGCATTTGTTGCATCTAGAAGAGAAGAACATCGTTATTGTTTGCTTGCAACGGTGAGAACTCGCTTACATTTCATCTTCGTTGGAACAAGCAAGAGACAATAGAAAGGTTTTGAGAGAGGAAGAGGGTTGGTGTGATCGGAAAGTCCCCATGTTTAGGGTGTATTCCTAAGCTTTTATCTTGATTTTCCTTTTTTATTTGATTTTTGTATTTTTAAGAATAAAAGTAAAATGATAAATTTACATGGATCTTACAAACAGTTCACCTTTGTTAATATTTTTGGCTACATATAAAAGTAAATACAATAATTAAGGACTATATTCCTAAAATCTAAAGCTTAGGAGGACAAATTCAAAATTATATATAAACCACAAGGACCATCTATATAAATATAATTTACTTTATTGATTATATAATTTCATTATCAATTTTAAGCGAAAATAGACAATAAGTTTTACTGTAGTTTCCTAGTATTTTCGTTAGATATTCAAATAATATTTACTGATTGGACACTTATGATTGATTCAAGTAATATTAATGGTTCATGTGAAACATGAGGATGAACGGAAGAACAACTTGATGTCTCAACTTTTAGACTGTCTATTGTACTCATATTTTACTTTTGGACTAATAAGTAATATCAAGTCGCGTCGTTTTCCTATTTTCCTCAAACAAAATCCACTTAATCGATATTCAAAGTGAAAATGGTTGATGTAATTCTTCCTCGATATTAGCGAATATATTTATTTTCCTCAAATCTCACTCTAGCAAAAAATTTTGCAGTTATTAACGGGAGTTGCCAATGAACTCTCCAGTCATATGTAAGTCAGGAGTTTTCGCGAGTTAATTGGTTTCCTTATCCTCGAGCGTTAAACTAACGATTAACGGTTGGAATCCCGTCTGAATACCTACGCTTTGAAGAGGCACGTCACTGAGCCTAAATTGCTATCGGTGTTCAAAATTTTTTTATTAATTATAAATTTTACTTTGATATAAGTCTCACACTCACACAAAATCAAATCAAATTCACTAAGTTTGTGCAACTTACAAAAGGATACTCATCCTTGTAATTTCAAAGTTCTTGCATCCATTATTTGTGTTTCACTATATTCGTGGAATTATCGTACATATTAAAGGCAATAGTAAGTTGTGTTGTATGCTAGAAACCATAATGTGTTTTTGATAAGACCCTTTTGACATGGGAATATGAGTATAGGTGTCTAATGTTATTAGTTACAAGGTTCAATTTATTTTTATCGTCTCACATTATTATCCGCCATTCATCGTCAACTCTATCAGTTTAATTTCTAAATCCTAAAGAAACTATATCATGGAACCACCTAACCCCTAAAACAATTAAAAGAGTTTGACATGAAGGCATATAAAAAATAAAGAATGTGTGACAAAAATCTAGAGCGTTTCTTATAATGATTGTTAAGGATCAAACATCTTGAACTTTGTTGTGATATCTTTTACAAGTTATTACAAAGAGGATTCAACATCTAAATATAGAAAATTACTCCCTTTACCTATATGCAAACAAATCACTTGAACAATTAGCTCTATCCATGAAATTGTTAGAATAGTGGTGATAAAGTATATGAAAGTTCTTGTGTTAATATAACCCTCAACAAGTGAGATATATGCTTATTCCCTTTTTGAATATACACATATTAAATATATATTTTTATTTATTTAATTCTTAGGGGTATTTGATAGACGGGCGATTTGTAGGCATTATTATATTTAATTATATGTTTTTAAGGCTTAATATATGCCTTACAAACTCATATTTAGAGTTTAAATGTTTCAGGAGACCACGAGTTAAATGATGTTATTTTAAACTAATCTTGAAACCGACAAGTGTTTAAAACATGTATTAAAAGTAAAAGTGAATTTTAAATATAAAAACATCAAAGTGTAAATCAAAGTTAAGTTAAATATGTGATTAAACTTGTAATGATCTATTATTAAAAGATGTATTTTAATATGAGTGCAGATCATGAAAATGAAAGGAAGATAATGCAGGCAATTGTTGAAATTCAAAACAAACTTGACTTTTAATAAGAAATTGAAAGCTATGAATTTTATAACTCACGTAATTAGAAGATGTTAAAGGCATATGGGTTAAAGGACCACTAAGAGAAATAATGTTTTTAACTCAGGTAGTCAGGTCCACATGAAAAGAGATTTGGGGTGGGAAAAAAGGGTTCGACGGCTGTAATTTGAAGGGGGACATTCGTACGCAGAAGAAAAAGAAGGCACAGCCTTTTGGCCGCTGGCACTCCGCACACAACGCTTTCAACCGCGTCAAGATCAACATATTTGATTATGAGTATGAGTCTTTAGTTCACCCGTGATCAATCCCCGGATGTAGGGTTAGAGATAGAATTGTGTTTATCGTAGTTTTTATCTACTTGTTTGATCATCTCTCATTGTTTATGCGTTTGTTTGTTCTCATTAATTGATACAATTTGGATAGTTGTTTGGTAAATCATTCATCAAATTATTAATCTTAGAATTATTAATTATTGAATTATTTATTATTGTATTATCTTAAATTGATGTTTATTAATAATTTATCTAGGTTTGACATTAGTTAGTTTCGTACTATCTAATTTAATAACCAGTTATCTAGTTAGTAATCATGTTTCAACAGGAATAACAAACTAATCATGTCTATGTGATTTCTAATTTTGTAGAACCTAGTTGACATGATTTCTTCACAAATCTGAAACCCGGGTGTGATCATTTTTTAATTTTAGTTTGTTTAAAGTGATTGTTTAGTTTGATTAATCGCATCCGCATCCATTTACAGTCAAGAGACAATAATTTAATTTTAATTAACAAGTTAGTTAAATACTCAAACAAATCGTGCAACGCTAACCACATGCTCCCCGTTGATATGATACCTGACTTACCCTAGCTACCTAGGTTAATTAGGTTTTTAAATGACCCAAACGACAGGTCATCAGTATTCTATCATTCACACGCTTCACGCTGCAAGTCAACATCCTTTGATTTTAGGGACTAAATGTGTTACAAGTTGGCAAATAGTAGAGAACAAGTTCCTAATTTTTGAAAGTTTGATATCATAACTGTAATTTGACCAAATCATAAAGACCGTAGTTAATTTTTTGTATTAAATACAACCAGTACCAGTTAGGTTTACCGGTCCTTAATTAGTTTTTTTTTAACGTCTAACTGGATCACTAACGGGCATTGGCCACCCGATCATATCTATTACTAAAGTATGAAACATGAGACCATCCTCAAAAGAAAACTCACATTAGGTAAGAAACCTCGTGTCCCACCTGTAACACATAAAGAAGTTAAATCTCTTACAATCAAAATGTGACCCTCACGTATTATGTTAGAGTGAACTATTATTTACCTAACTACATAATTAACACTACTATGTGGCTATATCTACGTCACTGCTCTTCTTCTTTACCAAATCAATTTATTGGTACGATTACAGACGAACCTTCTGATTTGGTTGTTATGTTGATTATACATATTCTTGTGTTTTCTATGATGTTTTCTGACACCCTAAGGTGTCTTTCAGCTAAAGCTCTATGCAAGTCATATTGCATAATAGTAGGTAAAGACGTGCTATGCGACGGAGATATACCTTTTGTTACGCTACATGTGTTTATCAGTGAACAATTATATAAATAACACATGATTGGTATTGAAGAATTATCGACGTCTTTAAAAATCACAACTGTTGAAGTCCAAACGACATTTTTCATGTAAATCTACATCTTTCCGGATCTGAATTTAAGATAAAACACTAATAGATATTTTTATTAAATATTAATTGACTTTTATAAACCCATACTATATAAATTTATAAACTTCTATAAAAATTGTTTCAAACTTAAACATGACATACTTAGCATGTTAACATGAAGAACCGGGTTCAAATGGAACCGTATAATCCAGAAATTAAAAATCAAAAGAAAATGAGCACTTTAATATTTTAAACGGAAAAAATATAGCTTGTTCATGACCATGCATAGCAAATGATTCGCATATTATCATTTTGTTTGATGAACACTCTTTAATAAGTGTTAAACTCTCTTTTTTTTGTTTGGATTATGTGGGATAACAAACATTTATATTACTATGTTGCAGGTAGCTGTTTTTGAACAATTATATAACAAACGTATAATTGGTATGGGAGAATTGTCGACAACCTCTAAGATGTCAAATATTGACGTCCAAACGTCGTCTCACTTACAAATCTAAATTTTTCTAATTTATAGCTAAAGATAAAACAATAATAGATTATTCTTGTAAATATTAATAGACTCTTACAAACATGAACTACATAATTTTTTTAATTTCTAAATATGCTTCGAACTTGAACGTGACATACTTACAATGTTAACACGGAGCACCGAGTTCAAACCGAACTATATGAACCAAAGATAAATTGGAAAAAAATCACAAAAAATAAAGACTAAACACTTCAAACTTAAACATGACATACTTACCATGTTAACAAAGAGAACCTGGTTTATATACCAGAACGTATAAACCCAAAAAATACAAAAAATGAACATTAAAAAGAATTACCGGAAAATACACAACTTTTTCATGATCTTGCACAACAAAGGATATGAAATCATGAGTTTGTTCACCATCAACTCCATAAACACTCTTTTAAGTGTTAAACTCTTATTTTGCTTTCTTGTTTGACCAATATAGCATAACAAATATGTCTACAGAACTATATAAAGAGACAAAACTATAAATGACAAGTTATTTATGCATCAAAACTTGTATCAAATGCAACAATATTGCTTTTAAGTGTCTTGAAATTTGATTGAAATTATATTATCGTTCCGCAAAGTTGTATTATATAGTAGTTCAGGTTATGTACCATCTTGATATCCATAAAAGGATATAACTTATAATAATTAAAGGTAGGTGAGTTAGTAGTTTCAGATAGGCTGAAGGATGATGTGGCTGCTTAGTTATCCGAGAACATAGCCTCGGGTGTGCAGCTTCAAGAAGGGGATGTGTGACCCTCGGTCACCAATACTAGTGTCTATCTGTAGGTGGAGGGTGAGGTCAAGAAAGAGTAAGGGGCTGTTTGGTTGGGTCACGTCTGACTCGGTCAGACGTGCCTTGTTTGGTTGCTTGCATCTTACCGGAGAATATGTCTGACCGAACCCCTTATTTGGTCAGATCTAAACCAACATCTAACCCGAGTCAGACATGGTTCACGGTGGTGGTTCGATTCACGGTGGTGGTTCACGATTCGCGATTCCGACCATGAAATTATCGTTTGGTGGTTCACGGTGGTGGTTCACGATTCGCGATTCTGACCATGAAATGTTTGGTGGTTCACAGTGATGGTTCACGATTCCGACCATCTAATGTTTGGTGGTTCACGGTGGTGGTTCCAGAAATGAAAGAGATGAAGAAGAGAGATTGATCATATGGTGTGTTCTGGACTGGAGACGAGAGAGATTGTAAGGCCCTGATCCCAGGAAACCTCACAGTTGGTCATTCACAGCAAAAACATAGATTTAAAACATTCATTTACTTATATATGTATATATATATATATTGCAGCGGAAAGATGTAGTAATTGTAATTCATTACAACGCAGTTAAATTAAAATATAAACATCGTCTTTAACTATCAAAACTCTTTAAAGTCCTCTTAAATTCTTTTCCATCAGGGATGCCAGTCTTTAGATGCCAAGAAGCTTCAGATCCATGCTCCCATCCCTTAAGCCCTAACGCTCACCTGTCAACTGATATGCATACAAAAGTCAGCTTCGCTGAGTGAATTCTAGGTTTACTTTGTTAAATAACTTTTGTAAGAGGTATTAGCTTTAACAGTTGAAAATAATCATCATCTATCAGAACATTAATACACACGGGCTATCACTTTATCGGTACTTTACCATTACTTGTTAATTATTACTCTTCTTTATCCGTCAATTCCCAGTCACTATCGGTGCCTATAATAAACACAGGACTTTACCGACACGCCAATTTAGGCCTTACTGTCGTACCCAAAAAGGCCATTATTGTCATGCCAATTCATGGCCTTACTGACCTGCCTATTCGAGCATTTACTTTATCAGGGTGAGGGCACAACAGATGCCACTCTCCTTTATCAATTGCTTGCAAGGCTTTACTTTCTCAAGGTATACGTTATGGGCCCAATAACAGTTATTTAAGTTTCACTTATATCTTTAGTTTTCATATGCACTTAACACATAATAAGAAGCAAACTCTTAGTCTAAGCATTCACATTTCATCAACCATAAGAGATAAACCAGATAACCGACCCTCCGCGGGTCAGCGAGGGTTCGGGGGCGGCAGCTCCTGATAGCGGGGTTCTAGGGGCGGCAGCCCCTAGTGGGGTCCAAGGGCAACACTCCTGGCTGGGGCCGGGCTGCCAGGTCAGCGCGCCCGAAAATTATTTTGAACTATTTAAATGGCACATTTTACTTTAGAAAATTTTATTTTCTTGATAAAAGGTCTTAAAAACCGTCATCATAAAAGTATGTATTTTAGTATGCATATCACCCCAAAACGTTGAAAACGGGTAAAGGAGGGGTCTAGAACTCACCTGAACTTAGCAAAATAGCTTCAATTTAAGTAACTTAAGCTATAGTCCGAATACACAAGCTGCACGGAAGTTAATACACAAAACGTCATTTTCTTCACAATTTCGCTGACAGTTTCGCTGGCAGTTTCGCTGCCAGTTTCGCTGCCAGTTTCACTATCAGTTTCGTTGGGCAGCACTTCTGTCAGTTTCGCTGGACAAATTCGCTGTCATGAGCGCCCAACTTTCATTGGAATTTCCTAGTTTCGCTAAGTCTTAATGGTTTTCTCGAACACAGCAGTTTCGCTTAAGCGATACTACAGTTTCGCTATTTGAAGGGACAGATTCGTTGGTTGAAGGTACAGATTCGCTGGTTGAAGGCTTAGTTTCGCTAAGCGCGAAACCCAGCTCGGATCTCACCAAAAATCATCATTTCTCATCCAAATTTCATACTTTTTACGTCCAAATCTTTGCTTTACCATTTCTATGCCTAGATCTAAGCTTTTTACACCATTTTATACGTAAAAATTGGGTTTTTTTAAGATTTCTTTCTAAAACCCTAAAACTCAAAACTTTTGCAAAATCGAATGAGAGGGTTTCGGGATGTTTCTTACCTTGATTTTAGCCTTTTCTTTGCTGATTAACCTTCAAAAATGACCGGATTTTGATTCTAAGCCACAACACCACAACCCTTTGATCTCTTGATCTTTCTCTCCTTTCTCTCTCTCTCTAGAATGTTTGGATGATTATGTTGAAAAAGGAGGAAATTAGGGCTGATAAGGTTGCTTATATAGAGTCCTTATGGGCCTTAAACCCACTAATCTTTTGAGCCCATAGATTTCATATCCAATACTTCCATTTTATCACTAATTACCCATTATTTATATAATTACCATTTTTCGACTTTTGGGATGTTACAGAGATGAAAAACAAAGATTGAGATGAAAGCCTTCGATCTTTACTTATCATACCTGCAAGCCTTCGATCTTTCCTTGTTACCTGCTGCTCCAGAGTGTTGAGGAAAGACATATTTAAGCTTTGGAAGCAGCTCCATGTTGTGGTTTAAGAATAAAACCTATTTTTTGAAGAATATGTCTTAGGTTGTGAGCCCAAGTTATGAGCCCAGATTTGTTTTTTTAGAATGGCCCTTTTAAGTTTATTAAGTTGGATAATGGACTTAATTACTTAAATAGTGTGATATAAAGTGTGTGGTTTTTGATTTTTCCTTTTATAACCAAACACACTTATTGGTTCAAACCTCTTACTGGTTCAGACCTCTTTCTGATTCAACACTTATTTAATCAGATGTTGTCAATCAGCCCCTAATATCACACCCCAACCTTGACGGCGGAAACGTCGAGATGTGAGAGTTAAGATCGTTCACAACCACATAACGCTATTATTAAATCCAAATATATATTCATAAGTTTCAAAGGAAACATTACAAACATAAGTCTCAAACAAAGATAACATCATGATTTAAAAGTTAAATGTGACAAGTTCATCCTTTTATTTCTCTAGGTCCAATCTTAGATGTGATAAGCTTTAAAGTAGTAATCATACTTGAGTATTTCCTGAAACATGTTAAAAATAAAAAGTCAACAATAATGTTGGTGAGATTTCCATAGTTTTCAATACATAAGTATATAAAAGATGAAAATTCATGTTGTAAGTTAGAGAACAAAGTAACTAGGGATGTAAGACAGAATGCATAATCAAACCTTGACAGATTTTTACAAGTCTCAAACGTTTACAAGTATATACGATTAGCTAAGTGTACTTGGATTAACCAAGCAGGCTTGTCAGGCCCATAGATCTATGACGTCGCCATGCTAGCAATAGTTAATGATTGTACATATATTCGACATTACATGGTAGCTATAATGGTCAACTAACCACAACATATAGGTGAAATGCCATAAGTTTACAAGAATCAAACGTGTTTACAAGTGCAATGTTTATAATGTAACATGTTTCACCCCAAAGTGTAAAAATAATAAAGGGGTATAGAAATACTCACCTGATATAAGTTGATGTTAAAGGTAATATCAAGTAATGTAGTTGGTGCTCCAACGATTTCTTTTACAAGATACCTAAGCGTATATATTCCAAGATTAAGTTTAACAACAAGATTAACGATTAAACGTAAACTAGGGTTTCAATTGAAATTTGGGGGCTTAAATAATTAAATAAAATAATAAATCGTTTACGTTTTGGTTTAATAAAGATGGTATGAACCAATAAAAATTATAGTGAATGATTTAATAATTGAATTAACATGATGTGTGAAAAGAAATAGTTAATTTAATAATTAATTATTTAACACTGATAAAGGTGATAAATCGAATACTTATTAAATGACTTTAAAATTATTTAAAATCATTTTATAGAGTTTTAAACTTTTAAATAATTTATTATAAAGATCTTATAATACAAAACTTTAAGAATAAAATATAATATGTTGTTTTATAAGTTAATTAAAAGTTTAAGAAGTAGATTTATTAACTATTTATGATATAACATAGTTAATTAAAATATTGAATAATTAATTATTTAAATAATCATTTAAATAATCATTTGTATAATAAGACGTTTGGACCTTTTGTTTGATTTCGGCACTTGCGTTCTCATGCCTGGAAAATTATTTAAATAATCATTGAATAAGTAATTATTTAAATAATCGTTGAACTATAATATATTTATCACATAAATGACTAAATAATATTTTTATAACTTTTTATTCTTTAATAAAATTAATTAAATCTAAGAATTATAAGTGTTAAAACCTTTAAAAATTAACTTGATATTTTCTAAAATAATTTAGTTAACAAAATAATTTTTATTGTGAATTAACAATATAATACAAATTTTCTGAATTATAAAAAAATATTAAGAAAACTAATTAAAACAAAATATGGTGGAGGCCCGGTTTGAACCCGGGACCTCATAGCCATAACCCATGCCACTTACCAGTTGGGCTACAACCCGATTTGGTTAAAAGTTCGGCCTAAATGTTTAAAAAACATCAATGATCAAATCCCACAAATTACCAAGAACCCTAGAACGATTTGATTCCAATTGAACATCAATTCGTGCGATTTAATCCAATTAACATTAGGGCTTTGTTTCCCCATGTTAAACCGATTATAATGATATGTATAACTTACATGATTATGTTCGAATTGATGGTCTTAGGTTGCAGACGAGTCGTGACGGGTGGAAGTTGGTTTTTTTGGTGATTAAGTCGATCATAATCAAATTCCTTGAGTGTGTAGCATCCTTAGATAATAGAGAGTAATAGCCCTTTATCAAATTGCGATCTCAGTTGCCCAGAAGGTGGAGTTCGACTAATTTGCAGGTCCGAACGAAGTTGGTGATCGTTCTCGATATGTAGAGATGTTGAGTGGAAATTGATGATCCAGAGTGATTGAGAGGACCGATTAGGGCATTAGCCCTCTATTATGTGGTATTGATTAATCGGTTTCACTTTAAACGAGTTAAAGTTTTGAATTGATGTTTCGGTTTCGGGTGCACAACCTTAATCGACCGATTTAATTCAATTAAAGTCGAATTCAAGTTCGAAACTGATGTGCGTTTGTTATGGAGTAATTATTTGGATTGAAAATCGACTATTCTTGTGGTGCTATGGTCGCCGGAGGCGGTGGCCGGAGACAAAGGGGCCGACAGGGAAACACTGGGGGTGGTTTGGGTTTTGAAATTTACAGCTTCAGTCCCTATGCTTTAGTTTTAGTTCAATTAATTCCAAAGTTTTGTTTTAGTTTTAATTAAATTACAGTTTAGTCCCTAAGGTTTTGAATTGTTATTATTTCATGTTAAAACTAGTTTAATATAAGTTTTAAAAATAATACAACTTATATTATTTCATTTACTTATAAGTTTACCCTTAATATGATTAATATTATCATCATCATTATTATTATGGTTATTATTATTATTATTATTATTACTATCATTATTATTATTATGTTTATTATTATATTATTACTATCATTATTATTATTATTATTATTATTATTATTATTATTATTATTTTTATTATTATTATTATTATTATTATTATTACACAATTTAATAGCTTGATTAATAACTTTTAAAGATTAAAGACAACTAAAAGATAAGCATAAGTAACCCATGAGTTTTATAATTCATGACAATGGTCCTTACAAGGTTAAACGACGTTAACTTTCAATTAATGTAAAATACGTGATGTTACACCTAAAGCTTCCAACCTAGGAATACCCACATTTCTCCATCGGCTTCAACTCAAGGAGCTTTGAGATGACACTACATGTCTTAACATTTTGTATGATTTAAGTTTTATAGACCAAATTGTTTTTTTAGTCTAATGATATTCATATGTGTAAAGTAATGTCTCTTTTTATGTGATTGAGAGTTTCTGTTCGTAGGAGATAATAATATAGTATATCAGGATATTAAGTTGTTTTAAAAAAAATAAATAGCATCACTATAAATGACATAAATGATTAACATTATGTGACAACTAGAGTTTTTCTTGTTAACACCCTTTCCGTTATCTAACCTTTCTCCGTTTATCGTAAAGTAATCTATAATATTATTACTCAAGGATAATAATATGTATTCTTAACATGATTATTATTAAGATATGTTAACCTTAACCTAGCCCTTAACTAAGTAAACTAATTAAATTATTAAACATAAATGTAACATAAGTAAATCTTAAAGGGCTTAATGTGCAAATTCATAAAATACACTATAAAACCCAAAGATGCCTCACGGTGACCATTTGAAAACCACAAATTCACTTTCCCTAAAACCCTAACAGCTGTCAACTTCTCCATTCTCGCAAAACCCCATCCGGCAGCCCTTGTTAGCGATCTCTAACCTCCGACAGTCATCCCGTTTCAAGAGACGATTCCGCTCGCGACCTTCTATGTTATCGGACGACGATCACTTAGCAATCGACATCACCCGACGTTCGCGGCAACCGTTTGACGGCCCTTCAACCGTGACAAATCCTCTTTGTAAATCGTAGCCCTCCAACGATAACTCGTACGGTATGTTTTCCTCTATCGTTCGCTGTAATCGTAATGAACGGTTTCGGTGTGTACGGTTCCTTCGCATATGTATATGTATGGTTGCGTGTGTATTCTTGTGTGTGTATGGATTATGTGGTTTATGTGTGTTGCTATATATATGTTCCTACTATGATCATGATTTCTACAATCGTATATATATGCATGAATGTAAACGTGGGTATATATGTTTCAAGGGTGGTCAATGTGTGTTTTAGGAATTAGAGTTGCAGGTAAGCATGCATTATTGGGTGTGAATAAGTTGACTTTTTCATCCATACATTAATTATATATGAATGATATAGTTAGATGTGGAATCCTAACCGAGAGATGGAGCATGTGGCTTGGATTTTTGTGTAGGCGCATGAAGTGGCTTGGATTTTTATGTAGGCGCATGAAGTGTCTTGTATGGGTGTGTGATGCGCTCGTGTGCACGTATTGTGATGTATGTTTGTGCGTTGTTGCATGCATGTGTGTATCGGAATAGGATTATGTGTATCATGCATGTGTAGTGGGCGCATGAGTGGCGTGATGCGCCCATGAGGGCGTATTTTGGTGAGTTTGGGCGCATGAGAAGCCCTCATGCTCATGGGGTGCATGAGGTGACTGTGATGATCATGTTTGGGCGCATGGAAGGTTAGGCTGGACGTATGGATGAGTTTGTGTGCATTGGGTTGAGCCTTAGGCGCATGGGTTTGTGTTTCTTTGGGGCGCATGAATGCGTGACATTGTTATGTGCATACGTACGATATATATAATGTATGATTATGTTATCCAATCGTTTTACATATATATATATATATAAAAGACGGTTAGCTTTGGAAAACTACATTTGGGGAAACTAATAAATATATATTATGTGACGTAACACCTATTATTTACAAAAAGCCTTGTAATATATATTTTTCATAAAAATGGGTGTGTCTTGCAAATATGTACGTTTTGTAGTGTTAATGCATTCAAGTGTGTTTGTGTGTGAATGAAAATCATTGACAACCGACATCGAACCGAACCGTGATCGCGAAACCGTACAACCCTTATTTTCGTAAATAATAACTAACATTAATTATATTCTTATTATATGAAATTCAGGTTAACCGAAACCTTAACCGTTGCTCGAACATTATTTCTCTGTTGTGCATTCAAGGTGAGTCTTCACGGCCCTTATTTTACTTTCTTTCCTTTTTGGGGGAGAAAACATGCAAACATATTTATAAATGGTTTTAGTATTATTGATATCGCCTGTTACGTTAGTGCAAACATACTTAAAAGTCCTTACATTCTTGAACGTTAGTAATGTGTAGCGAGGTAATTCTGAGTAGTACTACTGGGTCTGACAAACCCCGCTCGGGCTAGTCACGCTAGCTTGATTGGAGGTCAAACGGGTGCATTATTAACCTAACATTTGTCACTGTCTGGTGAGACGTGACGGGAAGGCAACCAACATACGAACATACAAACAGTCAGCTTCGGTTCGAAACGCTAAGTAACTTGATTATAGGCTAGCTACCTATCGATATGCTTTAATTACTATACCATTCAAATAGTTACAAACATTTTTATCTGTGATAAAACCTGTGTACTCACCAACTTTATGTTGACACACTTTAGCATGTTTTATCAAGTAACGGGAATGCTTAATCTCATGATGCACGATTAAGGAACGCACTCAGGACATGCATTCATCAGATCCATTTATTTTACATTAGACATTGTTTTGACTTAGCATTTCAGACTTTCAGTATTGTTTACATTTCGTTTATTCGCTTCCGCACTGTTATTCATTTCTTTTACGTTACTCTAATTTAAGTCAAACGTTTATTTTTAAACTCATATAGTGTCGTTTGATATGACCGTGTCTGAGATCCTGGTATGTTACACGCCTAACGGTAAAACCCCGTTTGTGAAAATTGAGGGTGTGACAGATTGGTATCAGAGCCACAGGTTATAGAGAACTAGGATTGCATTTGCATCTAGACTATAGCCTTAGTGTAAAACTCTGTTAATTCCCAAGAACAATAACCAAGATCTCAATATCAAGAATGCGGAATGTAATTGAGATTGGAAGAAGAGAAATAATGGATCAAAATGGTTTCAATTGATAATCAAATTGATTACAATCTTGTGCGAATTGCACAGAACGATTACAAAGCAAATTTGAACAATCTGAACTGAAAACTTAGAAAAAACTTTTTTACAAAATGCGAAAAATACATATTTATACTAAAACAGATGTTCTCGCCTGAGTATGCTTTTCGCGCGACTATGCCTTCTCGTGTGACTTCCATTGTCGCTTGACATCTTCATTTCGTGTGACATATCTTTGATCAGCATAATCTTTATTCTGTGTTTGTTGTTTTGTCGAGCCTTATACAGTCTTCTATAATCTCCCCCTAGGCTCGGTAAAACACTCTCAGTCAAAATCAACATTAGCTTTCTTGTAAGATCCAGAATATGCATACCACTTATTCCTTAGGATTCGATCAATCATCCAAACATACTGGCAAGATAAGAAGTAAACAGACTCATCAGCTGAGATAGGGCAGTGTAGCAGCTTATTCAAGTCGTCTTTGCCAAATTTCATTAAGTCAGTTGGATCAATGATTCTGTAAGATTTATCAACACATTTGATCACAGCCTGACCTGAATCCTTTTCACAACTCCAAAAATAAATTGCTTCAAAGAATTTAGAGGAACGGGAGCATGAACTGGAACTTTCTTTATGTATTTAGGAGTTGATAGACTCTGATCTTCATTGGAGCTTTTGTATTTTCATCTATTCTGGAAGAGTCATCAATCACCTTTGATTTTGCAGTTCTGAAGTCTTTGAAATTATTTTCATCTCTCTTCTAATTTTTGACCTCATCAATTTAGCTTCTCCATGATTGCTCTTATTGAAAAATGGAGCTTTACCCATTGCATACAAATCAGCAGCTCGTAATGAGTGAAAATCTTGAGTGCTCTTAAGGTAATCAATCTCTCCATTCCTTCTTTTTATCACATACATCTTTTTCTCTTCATCAAATGCCCAGCTAATCACATGTGATATCTCACCATAGTTGTCTTTTGGCTTAGATACAAACAAGAAATGAGTTTCTTTAGGAGGTGGTGGAGCTTGGAACTGTATTCCTCCTTTAGTATACAAAGCAATTTGACCAGCGGAATCCTTTGGAATTGTAGCAGATGGAGTTGGTTCACTTACAGACTCAGTTGGAATTTCTCCTTCTTCCAGATTAATGTCTTTAAATAAGTCTTGTAAGTTGTTCCCAAAGATATCTGTATACTCATTTGGTTCATCTACATCATCAAATAAACCAAATTCTTCTTCTGTAGCTCTAGAAGATGCAGATTGCTGAAAAGAATATAACTCTTTCTCGTATAGATCTTCAGTGGTAGGGTCCAATGGTTCATATCCTTCTGGATCACTAGCACTTGGTCTTGAGACATTGTCAGTGCTAGAATCACCAGTAGGATTAGTCGATAAACCACCAACATCACCTCCATCATCATCATCATCATCATCACTAGCATTATCATCATCATTATTATCACCATCATCTCCACCATCATCATCGCCATCATCATTATCATTATCCTCATTGTCATCATCATCTAATTCATCATCTGAATCACCGTAATCAATCGAATCTTCATCTTCTTCTTCATTAGCAACATGGATGGGCATCATGTGTTCGGGCTCAACAAAAGCTGTAGGTGTAATAACTTCAGTTATAGGTACTTTAGATGTAATTGGAACATCTTCAGTGAAACTAACACTTGTCTGTGTCTCAGTAGCTTGAGCTTCAGTGACCTTTTCAATCTCTTGAACATTATCTGCAGGAGATGGACTTGGTGAACGCCTGCTCGTCTCACCAACCACAGTTGTAGACCGTACAACCTACGGTTGATGGAAATAAGTTTGACAGATAAACTCTCTCAGCTCATGTAGCTGTCTCTCCAAACCCGAAGAGTAATCAATCACATTCTTCATTTGGAGCTCCAGAGATGCTATCCTTGAATCCTTTATGGTAGAATCCAGATGAATCATTGTAATAAGTTTGTTTTCTCCTCATTCTCCTTTCTTAGCTCAGAGATAATCTTCACATTCTCATAGCTTTCTTTTTCCAGATTCTTGACCCTTTCTTCCAATGTGATAGATTGAGGAGCACTTGTTGATTCTTCTCTACCTCTGAACTCTGGTGGAGTGTTTAGAAATGTATCAACATCGAACTCCCAATTTTCTTGTCGTGATGGAGTTGAGAAACCAGACCTAGAAATATTTGCTGATTATAAACAGGAACAGTTTCTGTCTCAGTAACAGTGGTAGTCACATCAGCTTGTTGTTCTTGTTCAGTCACCACTCTCTTAGGTGATCTCTGAATATTGGAAGTAGTATGCTGTTTAGCTTCAGTGATGATCACTTGAGTTCGTGGTTTCCTAGGAATACCACTTCTCCCTCTTTTCCTAGCAGGAAAATCTTTCCTCTTTGCCATTCTTTTACGCCTCATAGAAGTACTCGGGGATTCCTCAGGAATGTAATCTGTGTCTCTATCGTCAACACTTATCCTTGAAGAAGTTGGTGTAGTAGGAGTTTGATCTGTTTGAATAACATAGGGAACATTCCCTATCTGGTCACTCTCAGTATCAGAACTGGAAGCTGAGTAAACAACACCTTCCATTCTTTCTTCATTCGTTGGTTCATCCTCAAACATTCTCTCAATCTCCTCATCTATATCATTTCTAGCAGCAGAGGTAGAAGTACCAGTCTTTGCCTCATCAATGGTTACATCTCCTCCTAAATCTCCAACACTGTCATCAACTTCAGAAAATCTACCAATCTTGGCAAAACTTTCACCAGAGCATTTATTCCCTCTTGCTCCAGTTAAGTGAGTAAAGATCTCTTTCTTGATTGTTTGAACAACATACTTAGAAGATCTAAGTGTTGCAAACTCTGGATAAGCGTCATTGATCACCAACTGAATGAACCGAGAATACATAATAAATTTTCTTCCAGGAATAGCAGTAGCATTCTTCTGCATTTCCTGAAAGATCACTCCTGAAATGCTGAAAGGGATATCATCCACCAGAGATACCAACAATGATCCAAAAACCGCACTCAGACTATCCATTCCTGCCTTGAGGTTGCTGAGACAATGAATTACCACATGGAATAAGTATTTTTAGTAAGGTGGTAACTATTTCTTCTTAAGGCTTGGATATCTATACTCATATCCCATTCTGTAAGACTGTCTAAAACAACATCATCATCCAATCTTGTTGGAGCATCCTCTTGGTCATCAAACAATAATACTCTGTTCAGAATAGCTTGAGAGACAATCACTCTTTTGTCTTTGACTGTTGCAGTAATAATTGGTTTTCCACCTTGATCCTTTTCTAGAACAGCAGTGCTCCAGAATGAATCGATCAATTCAGAATAAATGGCTGGATTAGCAGAAATAGCATAGACTATACGTGAGTTCTTCAGCCCTTCAATCATAGAATAGAACAGTTCTTTCCCTTCTGGTACTTCATCCCGATAAGCTACACAATTATGATTTTTGTTGAAAATCATTTGTACCATCTGCAATTACACAAACAAACAAGATTAGTAACATTGACATAACATAGTCATACAAAAAAAAATTTAACACTTAAAAAATTTCAGCAATTAAGTTTTCATTCGCGCGAAAAGAAAAAATTATCACACTTTAAAAAAATTTTATCTATTATGTTTTCAGTCGCGTGAAAGAAAATTTCAACACTTACAAAAAATTCAATAATTAAAAGCTCAGTCGCACGAAAATAAAAAATTACACACTTAGCAAATTTTAGCAATTAAGGTTCTATCGCGCGAAAGATGCTAAAATTTCAGCAAATAAAGGTTTCTATCGCGCGAAAACTATGTTCATGCGAAAACTCCATTCGTGCGAAAAGATCCTTTCGTGCGAAAATCATAGTTCATGCGAAAATAAAATTTCAAACGAAAACAAGTTTCACGCGAGAGTTACTTTCATGCGAAAGTCAAAGTTCAAGTGAAATTCAAACATCATGCGAAAACATGATTCACGCGAGAACATTACTCACGCGAAAACACCTTTTCGCGCCTGTTCATTTCACGCGATTCGCGCAGTACCATTTTCAAAATTAAACTTCAAAATCATGATTTTGAATCAATCAAATCATTTCATAACAGTCGCCTACGTCCACTATGTCCATTCCATCTTTCAATTTTAACATTTAAGTTCATTTTATTAGATTTTAGTTTAAGGTTGTTAAGTTCATTTTCACATTTCATCTCTTTTGTAATCATAACAAACAAAATGTACCTTTAAATCTCGATATGGTTATAATGTGAACAGAATACGTGTTATAGAATGGATGATATAAACGAAATAATCTCAGAATTTGAAGTGGTGAATGTGAGCGAAATGGGTTTTCGGATGTTCAATATGCGAAAAGTGACTTTTCGCCTTTAACCATTATGGTATTTAAATGTCAAATGAGTCACACGACTTCACCATTCGCGCGACAGGCTTTTCGCGTGACAACCCTCATTCGCGCGAGTGTATTTTTACCCTTTGAAAATTTTCAAATTTTCAACTTTTCAAGTTTTCGTACGCACTATGGACACTATAAGTTTCTCGAGGATAGACCTTCGATCTGGCTACCATCAATTGAAAGTGAGGGAGCAGGACATTCCTAAAATAGCTTTTCGTACGCGCTATGGACACTATGAGTTTCTCGTCACGTCCTTTGGTTTAACCAACGCGCCAGCTGCTTTTATGGATTTGATGAATCGAGTGTGTCGGCCAATGTTAGATAAATCAGTGATTGTGTTCATCGATGATATCCTGATTTATTCAAGGAGCGAAGAAGAGCATGCCGGTCATATTCGGGAAGTGTTAGAAACTCTGAGAAGGGAGAAACTGTATGCTATGTTCTCCAAGTGTGCTTTCTGGCTACGCGAGGTGCAATTTCTAGTTCACGTGGTAAATGCAGAGGGAATCAAGGTGGAGCCAGCAAAGGTGGAGGCCGTGATGCAATGGAAGTCTCCTAAGACGCCATCCGAAATTCGTAGCTTCTTGGGATTGGCAGGCTACTACAGGAGATTTATTCAGGACATCTCCAAGATAGCCTCACATTTGACAAAATTAACCCGTAAGGACGTGAAATTCATGTGGGGTCGAGAGTAGGAGACTGCCTTTGAGGAGTTGAAGACGAGACTAACACAAGCTCCTGTCTTGACATTGCCCGAGGGAAGTGAAGACTTAGTGGTATATTCGGATGCATCCTACTCTGGGCTAGGTTGTGTATTGATGCAACGTGGAAGGGTAATAGCCTACGCATCCCAACAACTGAAAACCCACGAAGTCAACTATCCCACACACGATCTGGAACTAGCTACGGTGATTTTTGCGTTGAAGATTTGGCGGCACTATCTATACGGGACGAAGTGCACCATCTTCACAGACCATAAAAGCTTGAATTACTTCTTCGAGCAGAAAGATCTAAACATGAGGCAGAGGCGATGGTTGGAGCTGATAAAGGATTATGATTGCGAAATCCATTACCATCCGGGCAAGGCTAACGTAGTGACGGATGCCCTTAGCCGAAAAGAAAGACATGAGCCGATCCGGGTGAAGGCTTATCAGCTGATTATGACCTTCGATGTGATGACACAGATTAAGGAGTTTCAAGACGAGGCTTTGAAAGAAGATTGTCTTAACTCCGAAAGGATGTGAGGTCTAGTTACAGAATTGGGTGAGAACACTCTTGGTGTTAAGACCCGATTCGGGCGAATGTGGATTCCTCGGTACGGAGATCTACGTGGAAAGATTATGGACGAAGCCCATAAGACTCGATACTCCATTCATCCCGGTGCTACCAAGATGTATCACTATATGAAGAAAGATTATTGGTGGCCGGGTATGAAACGCGACGTAGGGGAGTACGTTAGTAAGTGCCTTACTTGTCTACAAGTGAAGGCGGAACACCAGAAACCATACGGGAAAATCCAACCGTTGGATATACCCGAATGGAAGTGGGAGCATATCACCATGGACTTCATTACTAAGCTACCTCGCACCTCGAGGGGATACGATAATATTTGGGTGATTGTCGACCGACTACCAAAGAGTGCCCACTTCCTACCGATCTGCGAGACGTATTCATCCGAAAGATTGGCGGATCTGTTCATCAAGGAAATCGTAGCTCGTCATGGCGTGCCGGTGTCTATCGTATCGGATCGTGACACTAGGTTTACATCGAAGTTTTGGAGAAGATTCCATGATGCAATGGGGACAAGGCTACATATTAGTACAGCCTATCACCCTCAGACGGACGGTCAGTCTGAGAGGACGATACAAACGCTCGAGGATATGCTCCGAGCATGCGTGGTCGATTTTGGAGGAAGTTGGGATGATCACTTACAGTTAGCAGAATTCTCGTACAACAACAGTTATCATGCCAGTATTGGTATGCCACCCTACGAGATGCTATACGGTAGGAGATGTAGGACGCCCGTGTGTTGGGGAGACATTGGGCAGAAAGAGTTAGGAGGTATTGAGGTGATCGAAGCTACGACTGAGAAGTTGGAGAAGATCAAAGCCTTCATGAAGGCGGTGAAAGATAGACAAAAGTCATATGCTGATAAAAGGCGAAGACCGATAGAATTGAAGGTTGGAGACCGAGTCATGTTGAAGGTCTCACCTTGGAAAGGAATTATTAGATTCAAGAAACGAGGTAAGCTAAGCCCGAGATATATAGGACCTTTCTGAATCATCGCACGAGCAGGAGAGGTTGCCTATCGACTCGAATTGCCAGATGAGTTAAGTGGAATTCTTCCCACATTCCATGTATCTCATCTGAGAAAGTGCTTAACTGATGAGGATATGATTGTACCACTGGAGGACATTGAAGTTGATGAAAGGCTCAATTATGTGGAGCAACCAGTGGCAATCATCGATCGTAAAGAGAAGAGGTTGAGAAGTAAAGTGATTCCTCTTATGCGTATACAGTGGAAGCACAGAAAGGGATCAGAATCTACGTGGGAGACGCAAGAGGAAATGAGGCAGCATTACCCTCAATTGTTTGAGGAATAACAGGTTTCGAGGACGAAACCTATATAAGGGGGTGGACTTGTAACACCCGTACTTTTCTTTTTAAAGAAATAAAAGAATAAAAGAGAAGGGAAAAGGAAAGAAATGAAAGGCAACTTAAGTGGAGGGGCCAAAGATGTTAAAAGTGCAAACTCTATAATTATTTTGTACAAAAGGTGGTGAAGCCGCCCATGACCTGCTGCTTTTCACCTTTCTACCAATTCCAGAGAGAGAAAGAGCAGAACCTCGGATCTTTGAAGAAGAACAAGAGGAAAAATTCGAATTTAAGGTATAATTTAGTGTTTTTAAGCTGTTCTTGGCTAAATTAGCCTCGATTGTGTGATCTTATGTGTATATGTGTTCGGATTGTGTGTTTAGACACATATAGGTGTTCGGATTCTTTGGGAAATCCAAGATTTAGAGTATAAAGCTTGAAGGCAGCTAAGGTGAGTTTCTAGATCCCCTTTTTACATGTTTTATACGATTTTTGGGACTGTAAATACATGTATATATGCTTTTATAAGGTTGGGTATTATACATGTATGTTCATATGCATGTGTATGTGGGTCGGGTATGTTTTGGGAAGATGTATGGTTATGAATATGTTAAGTTCATGCTTAGAATGGTATGTGAATGCTAGAACTAAGTGATGTAATGTTCGGGTCTGAAAACAGTTTAAAATATGTGAGCAGCCTGCTAATACGCCTATACAAGGCTCATAAGTCTGAACAGTCCTCATACTCCTAAAATTTATGACAGAAATTTAAGTGTTGGGGCTTATGCTCCCCAACAGTGCTCATGTGCCTGGAATTTAGAACTTAGAAAACTAAGTACAGGTAATGAGTCTGAATAGTGCTAATACGCCTGAATTTATGCCTTAGAAAATTACAAGGTAATATGCCCAAATAGTGCTCTTATGCCTGAAAGTATGACTTAGAAACCAAGTATAGGGTAATATGCCTGAATAGTACTCATATGCCTGAATTCTGACTTGGAAAAACTAAGTGTAGGGTAATGAGCCTAAACAGTGCTCTTGTGCCCGAAATAATGACTTAGAAAACTAAGTGTAGAGTGATGAGCCTAAATAGTGCTCTTACGGCTGGAATTATTTTCTAAGTGTAAGGTGATATGTCCCAACAGTGCTCATGCGCCCAGACAGGGCTCATGCGCCCAAATAGTCCTCATGCGTCCAGAATTTTTATACTTAGAAATTTTCACAGGATTTTTCTGGGAATCTGGGTTTTAGGGTTTGACCGAGGTTAACCAAGGGCTATTTAATAATGATGATTTATGCATGCAATGATGACTAATGATTGACCCTTGTTATTATTACTGATATTATTATCAGTAGTTTATTATTATTAGCAATATTATTATTATTATTTTAATATTGTTAAGTATGAAATGGCATGATGAAGGATGATTAAAATTTAACGAAGAGTATAATCATTAATAAGTAAAATATTAATGATGAAGAAAATGGAACGTAAATGAATAAGTAAAGGCTTGCAAGCAAATGTATGGAGTTGCACACCCCTCGCAGGTGTTAGCTCAACTGTGATGCGGGTTAGCTACCCCGAAGGATGCACACAGGGTCAATCTTTGAGATTGACAATGAGGTGAGCAACTTTGTGTTGCAACAGACTCGGTTAGCAGGCAATCCATGAGATTGCCACTGAGGTGAGCAACCATGTGTTGCAACAGACTTGGCTAACACACGATCGTGAGAGATCAATATGGAGGTGAGCAACTTTGTGTTGCAACAGACTCGGTTAGCAGGCAATCTTGAGATTGCCACTGAGGTGAGCAACCATGTGTTGCAATAGACTTGGCTAACATACGATCTTGAGAGATCGACATGGAGGTGAGCGACTTTGTTGTCGCAACAGACTCGTAAGAACGAATGTAAAGACTGAAAGAGTAATGGAAAGAGTATGAATTGAACGAATGATGAGGATAATAATAATTATTATTATTATCTGTATGTATGAAGGATGTATGCTCACAAATGAAATATCATAATAAAGTACAAAACGGGATCCCCGTCATTCGACCTCCGTAATCATGGCTGTGTGCCATGAAGAGGGTAAAGTCTGATGGGATCTAGATGATAAATGAATGATAATGAGTTACGATGAATGAACAAAAGCTAACGAACGCAATGAAAGTTAATAATGATATCATCTACATGTACGTATAATGTGTGGGCATGTACGAAAGTATAGTATGATTTGAAAAAGTAAAGTATTTTAATCATAAAACTAGAACTCACTCAGCATCGCTGACTTTTATGTATTTTCTAGTTGGCAGGTAAACGATGCTAAGGATGGCACACCGAGATGGCTACTAGGCGGGACAAGACTGACATCCATTCATGTTTTGACGATACTGTTGTTTTGTAATTCATTCAACTAATCTTTTGTAACTCATGAACTACAATGTATTGCTTAACAACAGTGTTACTAACGAAATGAATGGTTTTTGCTAAACAAATTCCGCTGCTTAAATTTATAATATGCAATGTCTTATGTAATTATTGCTGTGAATGACCAACTATGAGGCGGGATCGGGGCCTTACAAGTTGGTATCAGAGCCAAAGTTTAAGAGAAACGGGTAAATTTTCAAAAGAAACCTAAACTTAAACTGAAAATGGGACAGAAGGAGGGATGTCAGCCCGAGTAGCTACGTGCCATCAGGTATTTCTTTTCTTAAAGTCAACCAGAATTATGTGCGTGTGCTATATGGCTTATGTGTTCTTAGTAGATTTAGATACTGATATAGTCAGGATAGGAAATGCTTGGGGTGTGAAAAGTAAAGTAAGTGGCTAATCACAACTGGCCACTGTAATTAGGGACTTACTATACTTGACATAAACTGAGCTATTACCTTGAATGACTGTTTTGGTGTTTGAATCTTATAGTGCTTAGAAAATGGCTGGGAAGAAACCTACCAAAGCTTCTAGAGGTAGAGGTAGACTGCGTGTGACTAGGAGCAGTGCTAAAGCTGCTGAGACGACTCATGAGGACCCTGAGGTTCATGACCGGAATGAGGGAAACGAGAATGCCAGCCTGAATGCCTCAGCTAGGGAGGCGATTGCTGATGAGGTACACCAGGTCCTGCAGGCAGTTATGCCATCTGTAGTGACCGATGTTATTCGAGCTGTGAGGAATGAGGAGAGAAAGGAGAAGGAGGATAGGAGAGGGTCGACTGGGAAAAAAATCAAGGGAGGAGAGGAACGACCGGATCCTGAGATAGTAGTATTTGATGAGGAAGAGGATGATGTAGTAGGGGTAACGACCAAGGGATGCAGTTACGGGGCATTCCAGAGGTGCAAGCCCCCGACTTTTGATGGAAATGGCAATGCTGCTGCCGCCCAACGTTGGGTAAGGGAGATGGAAGCAGTACTCGAGATCAGCGAGTGCCGGGAGGATCAGAAGGTGAAGTTTGCCACCCACTCCTTTACTGACTCTGCACTATGCTGGTGGGACAACATCGTACAAGCTGAGGGTTCCAGGGCCATCGGGAAAATGCGATGGACAGAATTGAAGAAGCTGGTAATTGAGGAATTCTGTCCTTATAGGGAACTTGACAAGGTCGAGAGGGAGTTCCTACAACTCGAGGCGGGAACCATGACCCACCAACAGTACACTACCAAGTTTAATGAGATGGGGAGGTTGGTGCCGGATCAGGTGACGTCGGTGTCTCGGAAGATCAACCGGTATATTCAGGGACTGCCAGCCGACATTCGCAGGCACCTGATCGCTGCTCGACCGAGCACCTTTAGGTCGGCAGTGGATTTGGCTGGAAGACTTTATGATGAGAGGGAAGTGATGGTGGTGGAGGCAAAGAAAGCCGATGATGCTGACCGGAATTGGAATGGGAAGCGGTTCGGGCATGGTGGTTTTACCCTGAATAACAAGAAGATGAGGAGGGATGACCGTAGGGTGGGGTCATCAAGCTCGGGACCCAAAAGGTGTGACAAATGTGGGAAGGAGCATGGCGGTGAATGTAGATGGGGGTTAAACGTCTGTTTCAAGTGTGGGAAATCCGGTCATATGGCTAGAGACTGTAAGGCTGCGAGGTGTTTCAACTGCGGGGAAAGTGGCCATATGAGTAAGGATTGCAGGAGGCCGAGGGCTGAGAGTTCCGGGGCAAAGAAGACGACCGGGACTGAAGGGCAGAAGGTGAGTGCCAGAGCTTTCACCATGACCAGGGAGGAGGCTAGGACGGACCCTGATGTTGTGTCAGGTACGTTTCTAGTAGATCAAACTCTTGCTTCTGTGTTATTTGATTCTGGTGCTAGTAGGAGTTTTATTTCTGCCAATTTCTGTGCTAAACTGCCCCTTAGTAGTAAATACATTGATGAGCCCTTCGACGTAGAGACTACTATTGGTAAGTCCACTAGGGTTACAAATGTGATAGAGGACTGTGCCATAGAGTTAGAAGGTCATAGGTTTGCTGCTAAGTTACATGTGATGCCCCTAGGTGGATTTGATGTAGTACTAGGGATGGATTGGTTAGCAACCCATAAAGCGAACATCGTATGTCGTAAGAAAATGATTAGACTGACGGCGCCTGACGGAAGTCCGGTGACAATATATGGCGATCGGGTTATGACGATTCCAAAAGTAATCTCGATGACGGTGGCGGGAAAGTGCATGAGACGTGGATGTAGCGCTTATCTAGCCTACGTGAAGGATGTGGACACGTCAACACCACAATTGTCCGATGTGCCGATTGTGTGTGACTTTCCCGATGTGTTTCCAGAGGACCTATCGGGTGTGCCACCGGATCGCGAAATCGAATTTCAAATCGATTTGATACCCGGTGCCCAACCTGTCGCTAAGGCACCGTATCGACTGGCTCCGACCGAAATGAAGGAGTTAATGGAGCAACTGCAAGAATTGCTTGATAAGGGTTTCATCAAGCCGAGTATCTCTCCTTGGGGTGCTCCGGTCTTGTTCGTAAAGAAAAAGGACGGTAGTATGAGAATGTGTATCGACTACCATGAGTTGAACAAGTTAACGATAAAGAATCGGTATCCGTTACCGAGTATTGACGACTTGTTCGATTAGCTCCAGGGTGCCAGCTGGTTCTCGAGGATAGACCTTCGATCCGGCTACCATCAATTGAAAGTGAGGGAGCAGGACATTCCTAAAACAGCTTTTCGTACACGCTATGGACACTATGAGTTTCTCGTCATTCCCTTTGGTTTAACCAACGTGCCAGCTGCTTTTATGGATTTGATGAATCGAGTGTGTTGGCCAATGTTAGATAAATCAGTGATTGTGTTCATCGATGATATCCTGATTTATTCAAGGAGCGAAGAAGAGCATGCCGGTCATATTCGGGAAGTGTTGGAAACTCTGAGAAGGGAGAAACTGTATGCTAAGTTCTCCAAGTGTGCTTTCTGGCTACGCGAGGTGCAATTTCTAGGTCACGTGGTAAATGCAGAGGGAATCAAGGTGGACCCAGCAAAGGTGGAGGTCGTGATGCAATGGAAGTCTCTTAAGACGCCATCCGAAATTCATAGCTTCTTGGGATTGGCGGGCTACTACAGGAGATTTATTCAGGACATCTCCAAGATATCCCCACCTTTGACAAAATTAACCCGTAAGGACGTGAAATTCGTGTGGGGTCGAGAGCAGGAGACTGCCTTTGAGGAGTAGAAGACGAGAGTAACACAAGCTCATGTCTTGACATTGCCCGAGGGAAGTGAAGACTTAGTGGTATATTCGGATGTATCCTACTCTGGGCTAGGTTGTGTATTGATGCAACGTGGAAGGGTAATAGCCTACGCATCCCGACAACTGAAAACCCATGAAGTCAACTATCCCACACACGATCTGGAACTAGCCGCGATGGTTTTTGCATTGAAGATTTGGCGGCACTATCTATACGGGACGAAGTGCACCATCTTCACAGACCATAAAAGCTTGAATTACTTCTTCGAGCAGAAAGCTCTAAACATGAGGCAGAGGCGATGGTTGGAGCTCATAAAGGATTTTGATTGCGAAATCCATTACCATCCGGGAAGGCCAACGTGGTGGCGGATGCCCTTAGCTGAAAAGAAAGGCCTGAGCCGATTGGTGAAGGCTTATCAGCTGATTATGACCTCCGATGTGATGACACAGATTAAGGAGTTTCAAGACGAGGCTTTGAAAGAAGATCGTCTTAACTCCGAAAGGATGCGAGGTCTAGTTAAAGAATTGGGTGAGAACACTCTTGGTGTTAAGACCCGGTTCGGGTGAATGTGGATTCCTCGGTACGGAGATCTACGTGGAAAGATTATGGACGAAGCCCATAAGACTCGATACTCCATTCATCCCGGTGCTACCAAGATGTATCACGATATGAAGAAAGATTATTGGTGGCCAGGTATGAAATGTGACGTAGGGGAGTACTTGAGTAAGTGCCTTACTTGTCTTACAAGTGAAGGCGGAACACCAGAAACCGTACGGGAAAATCCAACCGTTGGATATACCCGAATGGAAGTGGGAGCATATCACCATGGACTCCATTACTAAGCTACCTCGCACCTCGAGGGGATGCGATACTATTTGGGTGATTGTCGACCGACTAACAAAGAGTGCCCACTTCCTACCGATCCAGGAGACGTATTCATCCGAAAGATTGGCGGATCTGTTCATCAAGGAAATCGTAGCTCGTCATGGCGTGCCGGTGTCTATCGTATCGGATCGTGACACCCGGTTTACATCGAAGTTTTGGAGAAGATTCCATGATGCAATGGGGACGAGGCTACATATTAGTACAGCATATCACCCTCAGACTGACGGTCAGTCTGAGAGGACGATACAGACGCTCGAGGATATGCTCCGAGCATGCGTGATCAATTTTGGAGGAAGTTAGGATGATCATTTACCGTTAGCAGAATTCTCGTACAACAACAGTTATCATGCCAGTATTGGTATGCCACCCTACGAGATGCTATACGGTAGGAGATGTAGGACGCCCGTGTGTTGGGGAGACATTGGGCAGAAAGAGTTAGGAGGTATTGAGGTGATCGAAGCTACGACTGAGAAGTTGGAGAAGATCAAAGCCTTCATGAAGGCGGCGAAAGATAGACAAAAGTCGTATGCTGACAAAAGGCGAAGACCGATAGAATTCAAGGTTGGAGACCGAGTCATGTTGAAGGTCTCACCTTGGAAAGGAATTATTAGATTTAAGAAACGAGGTAAGCTAAGCCCGAGATATATAGGACCTTTCCGAATCATCGCACGAGTAGGAGAGGTAGCCTATCGACTCGAATTGCCAGATGAGTTAAGTGGAATTCATCCCACATTCCATGTATCTCATCAGAGAAAGTGCTTAACTGATGAGGATATGATTGTACCACTGGAGGACATTGAAGTTGATGAAAGGCTCAATTATGTGGAGCAACCAGTGGCAATCATCGATCGTAAAGAGAAGAGGTTGAGAAGTAAAGTGATTCCTCTTGTGCGTGTACAGTGGAAGCACAGAAAGGGATCAGAATCTACGTGGGAGACGGAAGAGGAAATGAGGCAGCATTACCCTTATTTGTTTGAGGAATAACAGGTTTCGAGGACGAAACCTATATAAGGGGGGTGGACTTGTAACACCTGTACTTTTCTTTTTAAAGAAATAAAAGAATAAAAGAGAAGGGAAAAGGAAAGAAATGAAAGGCAACTTAAGTGGAGGGGCCAAAGATGTTAAAAGTGCAAACTCTATAATTATTTTGTACAAAAGGTGGTGAAGCCGCCCATGACCTGCTGCTTTTCACCTTTCTACCAATTCCAGAGAGAGAAAGAGCAGAACCTCGGATCTTTGAAGAAGAACAAGAGGAAAAATTCGAATTTAAGGTATAATTTAGTGTTTTTAAGTTGTTCTTGTCTAAATTAGCCTCGGTTGTGTGATCTTATGTGTATATGTGTTCGGATTGTGTGTTTAGACATATATAGGTGTTCGGATTCTTTGAGAAGTCCAAGATTTAGAGTATAAAGCTTGAAGGCAGCTAAGGTGAGTTTCTAGATCCCCTTTTTACATGTTTTATATGATTTTTGAGGCTGTAAATACATGTATGTATGTTTTTATAAGGTTGGGTATTATACATGTATGTTCATATGCATGTGTATGTGGGTCGGGTATGTTTTGGGAAGATGTATGGTTATGAATATGTTAAGTTCATGCTTAGAATGGTATGTGAATGCTAGAACTAAGTGATGTAATGTTCGGGTCTGAAAACAGTTTAAAATATGTGAACAGCCTGCTAATACGCCAATACAAGGCTCATAAGTCTGAACAGTCCTCATACTCCCAAAATTTATGACAGAAATTTAAGTGTTGGGGCTTATGCTCCCCAACAGTGCTCATGTGCCTGGAATTTAGAACTTAGAACTAAGTACAGGGTAATGAGTCTGAATAGTGCTAATACGCCTGAATTTTATGCCTTAGAAAATTACAAGGTAATATGCCCAAATAGTGCTCTTATGCCTGAAAGTATGACTTAGAAACCAAGTATAGGGTAATATGCCTGAATAGTACTCATATGCCTGAATTCTGACTTAGAAAAACTAAGTGTAGGGTAATGAGCCTAAACAGTGCTCTTGTGCCTGAAATAATGACTTAGAAAACTAAGTGTAGGGTGATGAGCCTAAATAGTGCTCTTACGGCTAGAATTATTTTCTAAGTGTAAGGTGATATGTCCCAACAGTGCTCATGCACCCAGACAGGGCTCATGTGCCCAAATAGTCCTCATGCGTCCAGAATTTTTATACTTAGAAATTTTCACAGGATTTTTCTGGGAATCTGGGTTTTAGGGTTTGACCGAGGTTGACCAAGGGCTATTTAATGATGATGATTTATGCATGCAATGATGATTAATGATTGACCCTTGTTATTATTACTGATATTATTATCAGTAGTTTATTATTATTAGCAATATTATTATTATTATTTTAATATTGTTAAGTATGAAATGGCATGATGAAGGATGATTAAAATTTAACAAAGAGTATAATCATTAATAAGTAAAATATTAATGATGAAGAAAATGGAACGTAAATGAATAAGTAAAGGCTTGCAAGCAAATGTATGGAGTTGCACACCCCTGGCAGGTGTGAGCTCAACTGTGATGCGGGTTAGCTACCCCGAAGGATGCACACAGGGTCAATCTTTGAGATTGACAATGAGGTGAGCAACTTTGTGCTGCAACAGACTCGGTTAGCAGACAATCCGTGAGATTGCCACTGAGGTGAGCAACCATGTGTTGCAACAGACTTGGCTAACATACGATCGTGAGAGATCAATATGGAGGTGAGCAACTTTGTGTTGCAACAGACTCGGTTAGCAGGCAATCTTGAGATTGCCACTGAGGTGAGCAACCATGTGTTGCAATAGACTTGGCTAACATACGATCTTGAGAGATCGACATGGAGGTGAGCGACTTTGTTGTCGCAACAGACTCGTAAGAACGAATGTAAAGACTGAAAGAGTAATGGAAAGAGTATGAATTGAACGAATGATGAGGATAATAATAATTATTATTATTATCTGTATGTATGAAGGATGTATGCTCACAAATGAAATATCATAATAAAGTACAAAACGGGATCCCCGTCATTCGACCTCCGTAATCATGGCTGTGTGCCATGAAGAGGGTAAAGTCTGATGGGATCTAGATGATAAATGAATGATAATGAGTTACGATGAACGAACGAAAGCTAACGAACGCAATGAAAGATAATAATGATATCATCTACATATACGTATAATGTGTGGGCATGTACGAAAGTATAGTATGATTTGAAAAAGTAAAGTATTTTAATCATAAAACTAGAACTCACTCAGCATCGCTGACTTTTATGTATTTTCCAGTTGGCAGGTAAACGATGTTGAGGATGGCACACTAAGATGGCTACTCGGCGGGACAAGACTGACATCCATTCATGTTTTGACGATACTATTATTTTGTAATTCATTCAACTAATCTTTTGTAACTCATAAACTATAATGTATTGCTTAACAACAGTGTTACTAACGAAATGAATGGTTTTTGCTAAACAAATTCCGCTGCTTAAATTTATAATATGCAATGTCTTATGTAATTATTGCTGTGAATGACCAACTGTGAGGTGCCCGGGATCGGGGCCTTACAGCATAAATAGCCTGAGAAATATTTCTTAACACGAAATATTAACAAGTTTAAGGACTTACTAACAGCCATCCGGACTTACGTCTGCCCTCTCAAGATGTTTAGAACTTACAAGCCATCCGGACTTACATGCCCCATCTTTTGATTTTACCTTCTGTGATCAGAAAATATTCTCAAAGTATAAAATATATACCATATAGTATGTATGTCTTTAGACATATCTTTTGATTTGTGCACCTTGGCATCTTATATCCTATATGGCCTTTTGGCATCTTTTTGCTCATTTATTTCTTTTTATGTTTTTTATTTCTTTTTGCATGTCTTTTTGTATTTTTTTATATATATATATATACATATTTATATATGATGGTCACTGAATCAAACAATAACAGGCTTGAGTATGACCAGAATATAACTCTCAGTCTGTGTTAGAACATTTTTGGTATTGTCACAGAATCCTGATATGTTTCCCACTAAATCATATCTCTTTAATTCAAGTATAATCACTCAATTATAATCTTTTCATTTCTGAAAGCAAAGCCTATTAACACATCAATCATAATCCAAGTCTTTTTATATGAAAGCCTTTGAAAGTACTTAGACTCGTTTGAACTTTGTAATATCATTTCTCATTTAATCATAAAAATTTCTTTTTAACAATTCTTTAATCTTGACTCCCCCTAAAACCAAAAATATTTTTCAGAATTTGTTTTTCTAATTTCTCCCCTTAAAATTGTGATTGTTCTTTTAAAGAAAAAGAAAACAATTACAATTTTATTCCAAAGTAAAAAAAAAAAAACCTTTTTGTGAAGATTCAAGAAATGTATTTATCCAAAATTAATCATTCCCAATGATTGCACAAGGAAATCAAATCGAGAATGATCAAATGCCTTGGTAAATAAATCAGCAATGTTTTCTGTTGATGGCACTTGTTTTAAATGAATAAGTTTATGATCAAAACAGTCGCGGATGAAATGGATTCGGATGTCAATGTGTTTAGTTTTGGAATGTTGAATGGGATTTTTTACGATGTTCAGTACTGCCGTGTTGTCACACCAAATTGGTGTGTCATATACGTTGAGACCATAATCAAGAAGTTGTTGTTGAATCCAGACAAGCTGGGAACAACAACTCGATGCAGCCACATATTCAGCTTCGGCAGTGGATGTGGAAACAGTGTGCTGCTTTTTACACTGCCAGGAAATGAGTCTGTTGCCCAAAAATTGACATCCTCCTGTAGTCGATTTCCTGTCTAAATTGCAACCACCATAATCACTGTCAGTATAAGCAAATAAATTGAAATCGGAAGTTTGAGGATACCAAAGACCAAGTTTTGGTTGACCCTTGATATACTTGAAAATCCTCTTGACAGCTTCCATGTGTGATTCTTTTGGATCACTTTGATATCGTGCACACTGACAAACAGGGAACATGATATCCGGCCTGCTTGCAGTAAGATACATGAGGAAACCAATCATTGATCTGTACATATGTTGATTAACTGATTCTCCTAATGGATCTGGAGTGAGAGTAGGACGAGAAGACATAGGAGTTGGAGCTACTTTGGAATCCTGAAACTTGTATTTCTCAAGAATAGTCTGAACATATTTTTCTTGATGAATGAGAATACCAGTTTCAGTCTGATTAACTTGAATACCCAAGAAAAATGAAATTTCTTCAAGAGAGCTCATCTCGAATTTCTTCTTCATTACTTCTTCAAACTCCGTGCACATACTATCATTTGTAGACCCAAAAATGATATCATCGACATAGATTTGGACCAGAATAATGTCATCGCCTGATTTACGAATGAATAAGGTTTGATCGATTGCTCCTCGTGAATAACCATTTGCAAGCAAATATTCAGTTAGAGTGGCATACCAAGCACGAGGTTCTTGATGTAAACCATACAATGCCTTATCCAACTTGTAAACATAATCAGGATGATCTGGATCTTCAAAGCCATGAGGTTGACAAACATAGGTTTCTTCTTTCATTTCCCCGTATAAGAAAGCAGTTTTGACATCCATTTGATACACCTTGATATTCATGTATGAAGCAAAGGCCAAGAAAATGCGTTTTGCTTCAAGTCTTGCAACTGAAGCATACACTTCTTCATAATCCAATCCTTCAATTTGATAGAATCCCTATACCATAAAGCGTGCTTTGTTCCGAACTATAACACCTTTTTCATCTGTTTTGTTCCTGAATATCCACTTTGTTCCAATCGGAAGCTTATCCTTTGAAAGTTCTACAAGATGCCAAACATTCAGCTTCTTAAATTGCATCAACTCATCTTGCATTGCCTCTATCCAACTATTTTCCTTGAGTGTCATTTCAACATTCTTGGGCACTATTGTGATAGAAAGCAAGCATACAAACATGTGTTGATTACCCCTGAACAACTTTTGGTAATTACACCTTCATGCAATGGACCAATGATTGCTTCAGTTGGATGAGTTTTATGGATTCTCAGTTGAGGAATATCATCTGCAACAATCTCATCTTCCAAGTTAGTGATGTGTTCAACATTTTCATTCACTTCTTCAGAGTTTCTAGACTGATACATAATATTTTCTTCAAGCGTGTCATCTGAAAGGTGATTTTCAAAAGTAGTAGATACATTTGGAGATTCTTCAAATGGAACTTGAATGACTTCTATTGGAGTATCAATGGTTTATGAAGAAGATGAAGACAATGGTGAATTCATTGATTCTTCCGGCTCCTGATTGGGGATTTGTTCTGAACGATTGTCGAATAAATCAGAACTTTCAGACACATGCACAGAAGCAGTAGGAATACTCTTGGATGATGATGGAATTAGAGAATCATCAGATATAATATATGGAATTTCCTCAATGATTTTATTTTCCAAAGAGAATGCTTGAGAATTAGTATCTGCAGACGAAGGTTTAGAAATTTTAAAATTTATGAACAAAGATTCATAGTCATAAACCCATGAAGGAGCTGAACCTGCATCAGTTATGTTAAGCTCGTGCCAATCAATATTAAATGGCTCAATTATTTGTCTTGTTCTTTTATTATAAACCCGATATGCAACTTTATTAGTTGCATATCCCACAAAGTAACATTCATCGGCCTTTTCAGAAATTTTTGAGGTTGATTCAGTTGTATGTAACAAAGTACAACAACAACCAAAGGCTTTAAAATATTTGAGTTTGGGTTTGTGTTTATAAATATTTCATAAGGAGTCATATTTAATCTTTTATTTATTAGAACACGATTCTGAACATAACATGCAGTGTTTACTGCTTCAGCCTAAAAGAACAGTGGTAATTTGGCAGCAGATATCATAGTTCTAGAAGCTTCAATGAGTGTTCTATTCCTTCGTTCTGCAACTCCATTTTGTTGTGGAGTACCTGCAGCACTGAATTGTCTAGCAATGCCCTTGGTTTCACAAAACTCATTCAACATTTGATTGCAAAATTCTGTTCATTGTCACTTCGGATGCATTTAACCTTTTTATCTGTCTGATTCTCCACCAAATTAATGAATTTGATCAAAAGATGTGGAGTCTCATCCTTAGATGCTAAGAAAAACATCCAAGTAAATCTTGAAAAGTCATCAGTAACAACCAAACAATAAGATCTTCGACCCAAACTTAAAACACTCACTGGACCGAATAGATCCATGTGTAAGAGTTGTAAGATTGATTCGATTGAGTTGTGTGCAATTGGTTTATGAGGAAGTTTATGTTGTTTACCCTTTGAACACGACAGACAATGTTCATTTAATTGAAATTCTTTTTCGGGTAAACCAACGACATGATTTCCACGTACCAATTTATTCATGTTTTTATATTTACATGTCCCAATCGACGATGCCATAACATGGAATCATTCTCCGAGGCTTCGGATAATAAGCAAGAAGCGGTTACCAAAGAATTCGAACAATGCATATCAAGAAGATATGTATCATTATCTCTCGGAGTCCTTATCAAAACCCATTCATCTAGAATTACAAAACTAGGTTTTATGATTAAACATTCTTCATTAGTAAAGTGTGTAGAATACTGTTTGTCATAAATTTGAGACACACTTAGCAGATTATGTTTTAATTCCTCAATAAAATTCACATTTTCAAAACTTAAGACACCGTTTGTAACTGTACCACGTTTAGTAATAAGTCCTCCTTTGTCACCTGCAAAAATCACTCTTCCGCCATTATATGACTGAACATCTTAAAGTAAAGATAAATTTCCAGTCATATGTCTTGAACAACCGCTGTCTACATGCCATAAGCTTTCAATATGCTTTTGCGGTTGTCCCTGCATAAGTAAAAGAATTACTTAGTCTTTGGTACCCAAGTCAAACAAGACTTGAGCACATTCTGTGTTGCAGTTATACAAAATGATTTGAGATTGTTATATTTGTTTTGCACATTAGTCATTTCTTTAACACTTTCAATTCGATGTTATCTTTTAAATCATTTTTCAAATTCTTGTTCTTTTCGACATCATTATCATATTTAACCGTTGATTTCATTGGTTTTAAAAATTTTCCACGAGTAAAAAACAATTTTCTATTGTGAGCAATAGAATTATGAAATCGTTGTTTGCTTAGAGATTTTTGTCGAAAAGGACAATTATTTGCAAGATGATTTATGTTTCCACACTGATAACATTTCCTTTGTTGTGTGTGGAAAACAAACTGTGGATGACAATTATGAAAATTGTCATAGAAACCAAAGTCAGATTGACTGTTTGGTTTAACTTTCTGCACAGTCTCTCGAATCTTTGCTTCATTTGATAATGGCCTGTTCATCTTAGACAGATTCGAGGAAATGGGTGATTTGTGAACACTTGTAATGTGAGATTTATCTTCTTTGGTTGTTTGAACGGATGATGCTGGAATTGGACCAGTCTTAGAGTGTGCTGGAGAAGAACCAGGCTTTGTTATTCAAATTCATGCTGGAGAAGGACCAGGCTTTGGAATTTTTAGAATTGATGAGGGAGGAGCAGTCTTTGCACATCTGGGCTACACATATCTTGTTTCACAGGGTTAGCATTCTGATGAAGTTTATTTTTAAAGAATCGAAAATTCATTTCTTTAAAAATATAATCTTTATTTCAATTAAACCTTTAGAAACAAATCTATTTTTAAAATCTTTTTCAAGATTCAATTTATGATTTGCCCTTTGACTTTCATTCAAGTTACAGTTTATATTTGATTTTGTTTCATTTGAAGCAACATACTTTCCATTCATCAATGAAGTTTGATTACAATCAGATTTGAAATTGTTTACATTCTTATTTTTCAAACTCTCTCTTTCATTTTCACTATCACAATCACTCTCCCACTCTTCAACCAAACCATCCACCTTCACATTATCTACACAAAAATTTTCAGTTGATTGTTTAGTTTTTGTTATTGTGATAGGATCAACAGTCAAATTTATTTTGACTGAAGGTTTTAAGTCTGAGGAGGGTGAAAACCTATCCCATAACTCATATCATAATCAGAAATGACATCAGATGAAGGCAAACATGAATAATCATGATTGATTGGTGGAGCGATGTTTGAAAATCCAACACCACATTTCCTCCTTTTATCTTCTGAGTCATTTGAGATTTGATAATACCTTCAACCATGTTTGATGAAAGTTCAAACTTTTCAACAGTCAATTTAGCCGAGGCTAGTTCACTATTGAGTCGATTGATTTCCAAGGCGAGTTCATTATTTCTGTTAGTTAAATCATTATTTGTACAGTCTTTATCATGAAGATTTAATTGTAAGTTGTACACCGTTTTATTTAAACCTTCAAGTTTTTCTTTAAAATCTTTTCATTTGACTTGTGTTTTCGAGCTTGATATTGAAGTTTTTCAACTTCCATAATCAAGTTCTCATTATGAACTCTGTATCTTTGAACTTTCTCAATACATAAATTTGAACATAAATCATCATATACCTTTGGTTCTGATCTTCCTCCTTCAGAATCTTTAACCTTCTTCACCATGAATGCTTTTATAGCATTAACTTGTTCTTCCACTGGAGTTACATCAACAGTCTTTGAATCTTCAAGCTTGTAATTGACTGGAGGCTCAACAGTGTACTCTTCAAGTTCTTTCTTCTGCTCAACAACCTTCTCTGCCTTCTCTTCCTTCACAACAATTTCATCAACTTTAACTTCTTCCTTTTCTGATTCCTTATCAACAAACATACCACCCAACAGATCATCTGATACAAACTCAGCAAACAAATTCTCATCCCAAAAATGATCAGGTTTCTTAACCATCTCTCCTTTATCATTCTTGTACAATGGGATATAAGGACCATACTTGATTGACCTTCACATCTTAGGTTCAGTATAGATAACGTGATTCTCGAACCTATAAGCCCAATCAGCATAATCATCTTCGCTGAGAAGTCTAGGTGGCTTATTCCCAGTGCCGATTTCAGTATCAAGATGAAGAGATACAGTAAGATGCTTCAAATTAGGTGTTGATGAAGACATGTTGATCAGAAGATCAAATATCAGAATTTTCGTGCGAGAATAGAATTCGTGCGACAACTAATTTCACGCGACAACAGATTTCGGGCGAGACTCCAAATCGTGCGAGATTCCAACTTATCCTCCAAGCGAAATCGCGTGAAAAAACAAAATAACTGCCTGTGTGAAAATGCAGTTTTCGCACGTGAAAAGTCCTGAAATTTTTCACATAATTGGTTTTCTAATTTGCGAATTTTACCAATTTTTCACCTCAAATTAACTGATTAGTTCCAATTTGATTCATTTTAGTTCAAATTAATCTGTTTTCTTTCAATTTTAAGTCCAAATTCAATCAAATTCAGTCCAAATGTTCACTTTTCTTGAAATTTCAGCAGCATAACTTCTCCATATCGAATTCTCAATCAACCAAGTGAATAGGTAAGATGAAGAATGTGTCAAATCAGCCAAAAACGTCTTCAAATCTTGGTTCTAGAGCCAAATGCTCTGATACCAATTGTAAAACTCTGTTAATTCCCAAGAACAATAACCAAGATCTCAATCTCAAGAATGTGGAATGTAATTGAGATTGGAAGAAGAGAAATAATGGATCAAAATGGTTTTAATTGATAATCAAATTGATTACAATCTTGTGCGAATTGCACAGAACGATTACAAAGCACATTTGAACAATCTGAACTGAAAACTTAGAAAAAACTTTTTTACAAAATGCGAAAAATGCATATTTATACTAAAACAGATGTTCTCGCGTGAATATGCTTTTCGCGCGACTAGGCCTTCTCGCGTGACTTCCATTGTCGCTTGACATCTTCATTTCGTGAGAGATATCTTTGATCAGCATAATCTTTATTCAGTGTTTGTTGTTTTGCCGAGCCTTATACAGTCTTCTACACTTAGACACAACACTAGTATTGCACAGACACTCTTACATGATTGCAACTGTTGTACAAACATTCTCCCTGCGTACTAACATTACATTGCTGAACGATCATAACATTATCCGCACTATCCATGTCACCTGTATCATCCTCGACTAACAGAGGGGCGGAGAGTCCCGCTCGCTTACTTCCAACATCTACACTTGTTTCTTCACTCCCGGAGTTGAAGCAACGACGACTTGAACCTAACATTACCACTTTGGAACACGGAAAACCTTTCTAACATGCACGACTAACCTAACGACGATAAACAAAGAGAACAACACACCTTACTCTTCCAACTCTTTTACACTTGTTTCTACTTCTAACATACCACATCCTCCTCACTAGCCAGAATAGTAAATGTGGGACAACTGAAGAGATTTGAAGTCTATCAGAGGATCAGACTTAGACATGTAGACGCTTAGAGCTTCAAAGGGAAAAGGCCAAATCGTCTTGATTCCCCATTGTTATCTTAACCGAATCCTTTGTACAACCTTAGTTATTTGACCCTTGGTATAATAAATATATCTTTGATACCTCTATCATTGATAACACTTGGTACTTGACAAGGTATGTTATCTCGAATGGAAGGAACCATGGGTGATCATGCAAAGAAAATTAGAATCATGGGTGCACACGTAATTGTAATTTGTCGAGCATGGAAATTCTGGCAACTCTATTAGGTGATAACGGTCATAGTCAGTACAAATTTTTATTTCTATACTTGGAGACATGAGGTCTCGGTTCTCATAAAACCTCACTATTGATATGCAAACAAATCCTTCATTCCTACTAGTATGAAAGTTGTCATCTACCCCGAGCCTTAATGAGATTTATGTTATGACATTGGCCCTAGTCTCTAAGAGACGTGCTCTTTTTAGCATTTCAGTGTTCGTGTAACACTATCCATATTGTGCCAGATCATCAAAAGTTGCAATAAAGTGATAATATTCTTGGCGCTTGTGATCCTTGTTCATTGGATTGATCTTAAGACTTAGAGTCTCGGTAATTTCAGCGTTCCAACATTTATTTCATTTGATATTTATCATGTTTAAGCGTACGTTACATTTGTTTGTCTCCCTGGTGGTGAGAATCCAATCGGATTTTTCTGGATTAATACGCTTGGCGTAGGACCAAAAAGCAAGACATTATGACGACCCCGTCCAATATATCTCAGCCTCTCCATTATAAGCAACAGGTGCAACTATCCCTCCCAATGACTCGTGCAATAAGAACATTTGAGAGCACTGTAGAGAAATTTGGCCATACCTTCAAGAACCATCGTGTGAACATCCCGACCAAGTCTCCTCCGCCACAAGAATCACAAAAAGGATGTTATGAGTACAGAAAACATATGCATTAAAGGGAAACCGCCTAAGGCTCAAGAAGATAAGAAACCAGCAGAAATGGTAGTTCTGCTCCAGCATTATCTCATTCGAGTACTGATAGAAGTTTCATACCTGGTAACTTTAGTGGACCGCTAGAGGTAGTTCTTACCGGTTTAATTTCCAAAACCTACCATAAAATTTACCGATGGTAGAACTATAACCGCCACCCATGTGCTTGGCAGTTGTAATCTAGGTCTGTCTAGACAATCGTTCGATATAAGTCTGATTTCTATTACCCATGGTAGCTACGATGTTGTGGTCAAAATGGATTGGTTGTCCAAAACCAAACATAGATCATTTATGGAAACAAACTAATTAAGTTACCTCTTCTTAGTGATGGGATACCTACGGTAGAAGATGACAGGGTTGGTGTTGTGGTTGGCATCATCTCAAACATGAAGGTGCATAAATGTCTCAAGAAAAGGGATTTCTCTCTACTGGCACTAATTACCGAGAAGAAGGCGGATGAGAAGCGTGTTAAAGATATTCCAGTTGTCAGAGACTTCCCAAAAGTATTTCCAGAAGACTTAACTAGTATGACCACTATGAGTTTTTGGTTATGCTATTTGGGTTGACCAACGCACCAGCGGTTTTCATGGACCTCGTGAACCGAGTGCGCAAACCCTATTTAGACAAGTTTGTCATCGTCTTCATTGATGACATCCGTATTTATTCAAAGAATAAGGAAGAACACGAGGAACACCTTAGACTGAATTTGGAGCTGTTGAAATGAGAACAATTATATGTTAAGTTTTCAAAGTGTGACTTCTGGATACGAGAAATACAATCTTTGGGTCATGTGGTCAATGAGAATGGAATACATATTGACCCAGCAAAGATAGAAGCCATCAATAACTGGGCTACACCTAAGACTCCGACTTGGGTATGACAGTTTCTTGGGTTGGCTGGCTATTATTGACGATTCATCAAAGGGTTTTCAAGATTGCTTAACCTCTCACCGTGTTAACTCATAAAGGCGCTACATACAATTAGGATGACAAACAAGAATTTGCATTGCGGGTTCTAAAACAGAAACTCTGTATGGCACCGATTCTATCCCTACCTGAGGGAACAGATGATTTTGTAGTTTATTGTGATGCATCCATTCAAGTTCTCGATTGTGTGCTAATGCAACGCTAGAAAGTGATCGCTTATGCTTACCGCCTACTAAAAGTTCACGAAAAAAACTACACGACACACGACTTTGAGTTGGGAGCCGTTGTGTTTGCACTCAAGATATGGAGACATTACTTGTACGGTACCAAGTGCACCATTTATACCGATCACAAGAGTCTTCAGCATATTTTCAAACAGAAGGAGTTGAATATGAGACAACGTCGCTGGGTCGAGTTGTTGAACAATTATGATTGTGCGATCAAGTATCATCCGGGTAAGGCTAATGTAGTGGTTGACACCTTAAGTCGAAAGGATACACCTTAGCCGAAGCGAGTTCGAGCATTACAACTAACCATCCACACTGGATTACCCGATCAGATACGTAATGCTTAACTTGAGGCTTTGAAGGACGAGAACATGAAAGCCGAATCCCTACGAGGCATAGAGAAGCAACTAGAAGCCAAACCTGACGGAATCTGTTACTTCATGGACCGAATATGGCTTCCATTGTATGGAGACCAACGAGAGCTGGTAATAGATGAAGCTCACAAGTCATGATATTCTATTCATTCGGGTTCAGACAAGATGTATCATGATTTGAAGGTTCTTTACTGGTGGTCAAACATGAAAGCTGATATTGCCACCTACGTAAGCAGAGGCTTAACCTGTTCTAAGGTTAAGGTGGAGTATCAAAGACCATCTGGCTTACTTCATTAAAAAGAAATTCCAGTATGGAAGTGGGAGCAGATATCTATGGACTTTATCACGAAACTACCTCGAACTTGTAACACCCGTAATTTCTTATTAAAGGAATTAAAAGAATGAAATAGAAAGAAAGGGAAAGGAAATAATAAGTCTACTTTTGTGGAAGGGCCAAAAGTGCCAAATGGGCAAAGTCCACATTAATTTTGTACAAAAAGGGAGGCATGGTCGCCCATAACCCCCTTCACACTTCTTTGCATTCGGTTTTTAGAGAGAGAAACAGCAGGGACTTCGATTCTTAGAGAGAGAAAGAAGAAGAAATCGGATTCAGGTAAGAATTAGTGTTTTTAAGTTGTGTTTTGGCTAAGAAACCGAGAATGCATGTTCTTATATGTGTGTTTTTGTGTTCGGGTGCGTTCATTGGGTTTTATAGGTGTTCAACTTGTAGCAAACGGGTTTTGAAGGAGTCATACCCGAGAGACTGCAAAGGTGAGTTTCTAGACCCCCTTTTTACCTGTTTTAAACGTTTTGGGGCTGGAAAATGCATGTATATATATTTTTTATGAATTTGGGCATAATACCCATATGATATGAATGTATGTATGTTTATGTTTATGATAAGTTTATGCCTGGAAACCATGTGTGCATGCTTAGAACTAGGCATTTTGATGTGTGGTATTTGGAATATGAATTAGATACATGTCCAGGTTGCTAATACGTCCAACAGGGTGGTCGTATGACCAAATAATTTTTCTAAGTATGAGTTGAAGAGTCCAGTAGGACTCATACGCCCAACAGGGTGGTCGTATGACCAGGTGATTTTTTCTAAGTGTAGGGTGAAGAGTCCAATAGTGCTCATACGCCCAACAGGGTGGTCGTATGACCAGATGATTATTCTAAGTGTAGGATGAAAAGTCCATAGGGCTCACACGCCCAGCAGTGCTCTTACGCCCAGCAGGGCTCATACGCCCAAGGGGCTTATACGCCCAACAGGGCTCAACGTCCAGAACACTTAGAGTTTTTACAGAAATTTCCTGCAAATCCGAAGTTCGAGGTTTTGACCAGAGTTGACTAGGGTTAATAAATGATGATGTTTTATGCATGTAGTGATGATTAATGATTAACCCTTATTAAGGTTACTGATATTATTATCAGTATTCTATTATTGCTAACAATATTATTATTTAATATTGTTAAGTATGAGATGACGCCCAAAATACTTAGACTTTTTGACATATTTCCCTTGGAGTTGTGCAGTAGGGTTTCACCTGACTGTTGACTAGGACGTTATGGAATGTGAGTGATGATGCTATGAATGATTACGTATGTATGATGCTATGTATGATGATGAATGTATGATGATGAATGTATGATGATGAATGTATGATGATGAATGTATGATGAGTGTGTATGTTCCTTGTAATTATGTATGCTTATCTTTCCGAAACTTTACGAATAACGAGAATGAACAAATGAAGTATTATGTAACGTAAAGTGAAAGATAATGAAAGAGGAACATGATGATGAATGCATGTATTAACGAATGAACGAAAAGAAGAATGATGATGAATACATGCATTAATGAACAAATGAATTATGTCTTGCAAGCATTGAATAACGCGATTGGTCCTTCTCTGTGATTGACCATGGTCATGGTACCTCTACCGCTTACCTCTAGTACCGTGGCATACGTTTTGTTGTTCATATGTTGACTTCGGCCCGGTAGCTAATAACGATCGGGGTGTAGCATATGGTATTGGTACAATTCACCTTTCAATGTTCAAGTAAGTATGAACGGGATTCTTGTCATTCGACCACAGTAATCATAGCCAAGTGCTATGAAGTGGGTAAAGCCTGACAGAATCCATACGAGAAGTTAAAGATAACGATGTATAACGAATGATGAAGATAATAACGAATATTATCTCTGTGTACGTATGATGTATGAACGCATGTATGAAAGGATACTTTTAAATAAGTAAAAGTATGTTTTATTATAAAACTAGAACTCACTCAGCATCGCTGACTTTTATGTGTTTTCCAGTTGGCAGGTAGTGTTGCTGAGGATGGCACAAGGCGGCTACTCAGCTCTTTTGGGATGGCATTCTTTTGTTAATGTTTTTGTATTGTAATGCAAACAAACGATATTTTGTAATGAGTGTTGTATTACTTTGCAAAAGCATTTATAGTAAATTCAAGGTTTTCGCTGCATGGTTTTTATTAAGTTATATTAAATGTATGTTTTATGGGTGATGACGATCAACTGTGAGGTGCCCGGGAATGGGGCCTTACAAGTTGGTATCAGAGCCAAGTTTAAGTGAAATGGGTAAGATTTTTTAAAAATAAACCTAAACTTAAACTGAAAATGGGACAGACAGGAAGAGTATGCCATCAGAGTAGTTGCGTGCCATCAGGTATTTTTATTAAAGTTAATCATGATTCCGTGCGCATGATATGTGTTTATGTGTACTGTTAGACTTAGATACTAATGTAGTCAGGACAGGTAATGCTCGGGGTACGAAGAGTAGAGTAAGTGGCTAATCACAACTGGCCACTGTAATTAGGGACTTACTATACTCGACATAAACTGAGCTATTTCCTTGAATGACCGTGTTGGTGTTTAAATCTTTCAGTGTGATAGAAGATGGTCGGTGGTAGATCATCTAAAGCTTCCCGTGGCGGTGGACGTGGTGATGAACCGCGTAACACGCGAGGAAGACTTAGGATAGAGAAAGTAGTTCATGAGGAGAACGAGACTCCTCATCAGGAGGAGGCAGACGAAAGCGCAAATTTGAGAGCCTCGGTAAAAGAGGCAGTGGTTGAGGAAGTACATCAGGTCATGCAGACGATCTTACCGTCTGTAGTGACCGAAGTGATAAAGGCAGTACGCAATGATGAGAGACGAGGGAGGAATCGGTCCTCAGGTAGACAGCAACAGACAGAAGCAGAAACAGTATTATCCGATGACGAAGAGGAAGAGGAAGAAGAACAGTTACGGGAGACAGCCCGGGTTGTAACTACGGGGCATTCATGAGGTGCAAGCCCCCAACTTTTGATGGTTCTGGTACTGCTACTGATGCTCACCAATGGGTGATGGAAATGGAAGCTGTCCTCGATATTAGTGATTGCCAGGAGGACAAGAACGTGAAGTTTGCTACCCACTCTTTCATAGGGTCGGCTTTGTGCTGGTGGAAGAATATAGTCCAAGCTGAGGGTAGCAGGGCTATAGGGAAGATGAAGTGGGCCGAGTTAAAAAGGCTGGTGATTGAGGAATTCAGTCCTCGTTGGGAAATGGACAGAGTTGAGAGAGAGTTCCTGCAGTTGGAGGCGGGGACGATGACCCACCAACAATACACCACCAAGTTTAACGAATTGGCGCTGTTGGTGCCAGAGCAGGTGACGCCGGTGTCTCGAAAGATCAACCGGTATATTCAGGGGTTGCCAGCTGAAATTCATTGGCACTTGATTTCTGCCCGACCAAGCACTTTCAGGTCGGCAGTGGATTTGGCGGGAAGGTTATTTGATGAACGGGCTGCGTTGGTAAAGGCTGAGGGTAGCAAGGAAGGAAGTGGAGAGAAGAGTTGGCAGGGAAAGAGATTTGGTCGAGGTGATACCTCGACAAGTAACAAGAAGGCAAGGGTAGACGACCGCCGAGTGGTCGTGAAGGGAGCAGGGTTGAGGAAGTGCGGACAGTATGGGAAAGAGCACTCGGGGAGTGCAAGTGGGGATCCAACATCTGCTTTAAGTGTGGGAAGACGGGACATATATCAAAGGATTGCCGGATGGGCAAGTGTTTTAACTGTGGGGAAGGCGGTCATATGAGCAGGGACTGTAAGAAGCCGAGGGCTGAGGCTTCAGGGGTAAAGAAGACGGGAAGTGAAGGTCCGAGAGCAAGCGCCAGGGCTTTCACTATGACGCAGGAAGAGGCTAGGACGGACCCCGACGTTCTGTCAGGTACGTTTCTAGTAAATCAAACTCTTGCTTCTGTGTTATTTGATTCTGGTGCTAGTAGGAGTTTCATTTCTGCTACTTTCTGTGCTAAATTGCCTGTTAGTAGTAAATGCATTAGTGAGCCTTTTTATGTAGAAACTGCTATTGGTAAGTCCACTAGAGTTACTGATGTGATAGAGGACTGTACCATAGAATTAGAAGGTCATAGGTTTGCTGCTAGATTACATGTGATGCCCCTAGGTGGATTTGATGTAGTACTAGGGATGGATTGGTTGGCAACCTATGAAGCGAATATCGTATGTCAAAGAAGATGATTAGATTGACGGCATCTGACGGAAGTCTGGTGACAATATACGGTGATCGGGTAATGGTGATTCCGAAGGTGATTTCGATGGCGGTGGCGGGGAAGTGCATGAGGCGTGGGTGCAACGCCTACCTATGTTATGTGAAGGATGTGGAAACGCCAACACCACAACTATCTGACGTTCCGGTTGTGTGTGAGTTTCCAGATGTGTTCCCGGAAGACTTATCGGGATTGCCACCTGACCGTGAAATTGAATTTCAAATTGACTTAATACCCGGTGCCCAACCTGTCGCCAAGGCACCGTATCGATTAGCTCCTACGAAGATGAAGGAGTTGATGGAACAACTGCAGGAGTTGCTTGACAAGGGCTTCATTAGACCGAGTATCTCTCCTTGGGGTGCTCCGGTCCTATTTGTGAAAAAGAAGGACGGTAGCATGAGAATGTGTATCGACTACCGTGAATTAAACAAGTTGACCATAAAGAATCGGTATCCTTACCGAGGATCGATGACTTGTTCGACCAGCTCCAGGGTGCCAGTTGGTTCTCGAGGATAGATCTTCGATCTGGCTACCATCAATTGAAGGTAAAGGAGCAGGACATTCCTAAAACAGCTTTCCGTACGCGTTATGGACACTATGAGTTTCTCGTTATGTCATTTGGTCTAACTAACGCGCCAGCTGCTTTTATGGACTTGATGAACCGAGTGTGTCGGCCAATGTTAGATAAATCAGTGATAGTGTTCATCGATGATATCCTGATTTATTCAAGGAGTGAAGAAGAGCATGCCGGTCACATTCGGGAAGTATTGGAGACTTTAAGAAGGGAGAAACTGTATGCTAAGTTCTCCAAATGTGCTTTCTGGCTACGCGAGGTGCAATTTCTGGGTCACGTGGTAAATGCAGAGGGAATCATGGTGGACCCAGCAAAGGTTGAGGCTGTGGTGCAATGGAAATCACCAAAGACGCCATCCGAGATTCGTAGCTTCTTGGGATTGGCGGGCTATTATAGGAGATTTATTCAAGACTTTTCAAAGATAGCCTCACCTTTGACAAAATTGACTCGTAAGGACGTGAAATACGTGTGGGGTCGAGAACAGGAGACGGCTTTTGAGGAGTTGAAGGCAAGACTAACACAAGCTCATGTTTTGACTTTGCCCGAGGGAAATGAAGACTTAGTGGTCTATTCGGATGCATCTTATTCCGGGCTAGGTTGCGTGTTAATGCAACGTGGAAGGGTAATAGCCTATGCGTCTCGACAACTGAAAACCCACGAAGTCAACTATCCCACACACGATCTAGAACTAGTTGCGGTGGTTTTTGCGTTGAAGATTTGGCGGCACTATCTATACGGGACGAAGTGCACAATCTTCACTGACCACAAAAGCTTGAAGTACTTCTTCGAGCAGAAGGACCTAAACATGAGGCAGAGGCGGTGGTTGGAGCTGATAAAAGATTATGATTGTGAGATCCATTACCACCCGGGCAAAGCCAATGTGGTGGCTGATGCCCTTAACCGAAAAGAAAGGCCTGAGCCGATCCGGGTGAAAGCTTATCAGTTAATCATGACCTCCGACGTGATGACACAGGTTAAGGAGTTTCAAGACGAGGCTTTGAAAGAAGATCGTCTTAACTCCGAAAGGATGAGAGGTCTAGTGACGGAGTTGGGTGAGAGCACTCTAGGTGTTAAGACCCGATTTGGGCGAATGTGGATTCCTCGATACGGGGATCTACGTGGAAAGATTATGGACGAGGCCCATAAGACCCGATACTCCATTCACCCCGATGCTACCAAAATGTACCACGATATGAGGAAAGACTACTGGTGGCCGGTATGAAACGCGACGTATTGGAGTACGTAAGTAAGTGCTTGACTTGCTTACAAGTGAAGGCGGAACACCAGAAGCCCTACGGGAAGATCCAACCGTTGGATATACCCGAATGGAAGTGGGAACACATCACCATGGACTTCATCACGAAGTTACCACGTACCCCTAAAGGGTATGATGCCATATGGGTGATAGTTGACCGTTTGACAAAGAGTGCCCACTTCCTACCGATCCGCGAAACATACTCATCTGAAAGATTGGCGGATCTGTTCATCAAAGAAATTGTAGCTCGTCATGGTGTACCGGTGTCTATTGTGTCTGATCGTGACACCCGGTTTACCTCTAAGTTTTGGAAGAGATTTCATGATGCAATGGGGACGAGGCTACACATTAGTACAGCATATCACCCTCAGACAGACGGTCAGTCTGAGAGGACGATCCAAACACTCGAAGACATGCTTCGGGCGTGCGTGATCGATTTTGGAGGAAGTTGGGATGATCACTTGCCGTTAGCAGAATTCTCGTACAACAACAGTTATCATGCCAGCATTGGCATGCCACCTTACGAAATGCTATACGGTAGGAGATGTAGAACGCCCGTATGTTGGGGAGACATTGGGCAGAAAGAACTGGGAGGTGTTGAGGTGATTGAAGCAACGACTGAGAAATTGGAAAAGATCAAAGCCTTCATGAAGGCGGCGAAAGATAGGCAAAAGTCGTATGCTGACAAGAGACGAAGACCGATAGAGTTCAAGGTTAGTGACCGAGTTATGTTGAAGGTCTCACCTTGGAAAGGAATTATTAGATTCAGGAAAAGAGGTAAGCTAAGCCCGAGGTACATAGGACCTTTCCGAATTGTCGCACGAGTAGGAGAGGTGGCCTATCGACTTGAATTGCCAAATGAGTTAAGTGGAATTCATCCCACATTCCATGTATCTCATCTGAGAAAGTGCTTAGCTGATGAAGGCCTGGTCGTACCACTGGAGGATATCGAGGTGGATGAGCGGCTCAACTACGTGGAGCAACCAGTGGCAATCATTGATCGTAAGGAGAAAAGGTTAAGGAATAAAGTGGTTCCTCTTGTGCGTGTACAGTGGAAGCACAGGAAGGGATCCGAGTCTACGTGGGAGACTGAAGAAGAAATGAAACAGCACTACCCACAGCTGTTTGAGGAATAACAGGTTTCGGGGACGAAACCTATATAAGGGGGGTGGACTTGTAACACCCGTAATTTCTTATTAAAGGAATTAGAAGAATGAAATAGAAAGAAAGGGAAAGGAAATAATAAGTCTACTTTTGTGGAAGGGCCAAAAGTGCCAAATGGGCAAAGTCCACATTAATTTTGTACAAAAAGGGAGGCATGGTCGCCCATAACCCCCTTCACACTTCTTTGCATTCGGTTTTTAGAGAGAGAACAGCAGGGACTTCGATTCTTAGAGAGAGAAAGAAGAAGAAATCGGATTCAAGGTAAGAATAGTGTTTTTAAGTTGTGTTTTGGCTAAGAAACCGAGAATGCATGTTCTTATATGTGTGTTTTTGTGTTCGGGTGCGTTCATTGGGTTTTATAGGTGTTCAACTTGTAGCAAACGGGTTTGAAGGAGTCATACCCGAGAGACTGCAAAGGTGAGTTTCTAGACCCCCTTTTTACCTGTTTTAAACGTTTTGGGGCTGGAAAATGCATGTATATATATTTTTTATGAATTTGGGCATAATACCCATATGATATGAATGTATGTATGTTTATGTTTATGATAAGTTTATGCCTGGAAACCATGTGTGCATGCTTAGAACTAGGCATTTTGATGTGTGGTATTTGGAATATGAATTAGATACATGTCCAGGTTGCTAATACGTCCAACAGGGTGGTCATATGACCAAATAATTTTTCTAAGTATGAGTTGAAGAGTCCAGTAGGACTCATACGCCCAACAGGGTGGTCGTATGACCAGGTGATTTTTTCTAAGTGTAGGGTGAAGAGTCCAATAGTGCTCATACGCCCAACAGGGTGGTCGTATGACCAGATGATTATTCTAAGTGTAGGATGAAAAGTCCAATAGGGCTCACACGCCCAGCAGTGCTCTTACGCCCAGCAGGGCTCATACGCCCAAGGGGCTTATACGCCCAACAGGGCCCAAACGTCCAGAACACTTAGAGTTTTTACAGAAATTTCCTGCAAATCCGAAGTTCGAGGTTTTGACCAGGGTTGACTAGGGTTAATAAATGATGATGTTTTATGCATGTAGCGATGATTAATGATTAACCCTTATTAAGGTTACTGATATTATTATCAGTATTCTATTATTGCTAACAATATTATTATTTAATATTGTTAAGTATGAGATGACGCCCAAAATACTTAGACTTTTTGACATATTTCCCTTGGAGTTGTGCAGTAGGGTTTCACCTGACTGTTGACTAGGACGTTATGGAATGTGAGTGATGATGCTATGAATGATTACGTATGTATGATGCTATGTATGATGATGAATGTATGATGATGAATGTATGATGATGAATGTATGATGATGAATGTATGATGATGAATGTATGATGAGTGTGTATGTTCCTTGTAATTATGTATGCTTATCTTTCCGAAACTTTACGAATAACGAGAATGAACAAATGAAGTATTATGTAACGTAAAGTGAAAGATAATGAAAGAGGAACATGATGATGAATGCATGTATTAACGAATGAACGAAAAGAAGAATGATGATGAATACATGCATTAATGAACAAACGAATTATGTCTTGCAAGCATTGAATAACGCGATTGGTCCTTCTCTGTGATTGACCATGGTCATGGTACCTCTACCGCTTACCTCTAGTACCGTGGCATACGTTTTGTTGTTCATATGTTGACTTCGGCCCGGTAGCTAATAACGATCGGGGTGTAGCATATGGTATTGGTACAATTCACCTTTCAATATGCAAGTAAGTATGAACGGGATTCTTGTCATTCGACCACAGTAATCATAGCCAAGTGCTATGAAGTGGGTAAAGCCTGACAGAATCCATACGAGAAGTTAAAGATAACGATGTATAACGAATGATGAAGATAATAACGAATATTATCTCTGTGTACGTATGATGTATGAACGCATGTATGAAAGGATACTTTTAAATAAGTAAAAGTATGTTTTATTATAAAACTAGAACTCACTCAGCAACGCTGACTTTTATGTGTTTTCCAGTTGGCAGGTAGTGTTGCTGAGGATGGCACGAGGCGGCTACTCAGCTCTTTTGGGATGGCATTCTTTTGTTAATGTTTTTGTTTTGTAATGCAAACAAACGATATTTTGTAATGAGTGTTGTATTACTTTGCAAAAGCATTTATAGTAAATTCAAGGTTTCTGCTGCATGGTTTTTATAAGTTATATTAAATGTATGTTTTATGGGTGATGACGATCAACTGTGAGGTGCCCGGGAACGGGGCCTTACAGAACTCCCAGCGGATGCGATACCATTTGGGTGATTGTAGATCGTTTGACGAAATCTGCACATTTCCAGGTAATCCGAGAGACTGACCGAATGGAAAAGTTGACTCGTATCTACTTAAGGGAAATAATCTCTCGGTACGGTGTGCCAATTTCCATTATCTCTGATCATGATGCTCGATTCACTTCATATGTTTAGCAATCTTTACAACGATCATTGGGAACGCGGCTAGACATGAGCATGGCATACCATCCTCAAACTGATGGTCAGAGTGAGCGTACGATCCAAACTCTGGAAGACATGTTGCGTGCTTGTGTGATTGATTTTGGTAACAGTTGGGAAACTTACTTACCATTAGTTGAGTTTTCTTACAATAACAGTTATCACACCTCAATTAAGGTCGCTCCGTTTGAGGCATTGTATAGGCGTAAGTGCTGATCACCTATTTGTTGGGGTGGAGTTGGAGAGAGCCAACTTACCGGTCCTGAACTTGTGCACGAGACAACTGAGAAGATCGTGCAAATCCGTAACCGCGTGTCGGTAGCACGTGACCGACAGAAGAGTTATGCTGATAAACATCACCGACCGTTGGAATTTCAAATTGGCGACAAAGTAATTTTGAAAGTGTCACCTTGGAAGGGCGTGATTCGTTTTGGGAAACGTGGAAACTAAACCCAAGATACATGGGACCGTTTGAGATTGTCAAACGGGTTGGCCCCATAGCCTATCAGCTGAACCTACCCGAAGAACTCAGTGGAGTACACGATGTGTTCCATGTTTCAACCTGAGGAAATGCCTTGCAAACGAGACTCTCGTCGTTCCGTTAGACGAGATACATGTTGACGAACAACTATGCTTCATCGAGGAACCAGTGGAAATTATGGACCGAGAGGTCAAGACGCTCAAACACAGTCGTATCCCTATTGTCAAAGTCCGATGGAACTCCAAGCGTGGACTAGAGTTTACCTGGGAACGCAAAGATCAGATGAAGAAGAAGTACCCACAACTGTTCAACGATCAGACACCTACTTCATAAGGTATTCATTCTTAAGATGCCTTTTCCTTTAAATTTCGAGACGAAATTCCCTTTAACATGGGGATGATGTCGCAACTCTGTCAAACCATACATGTCCGACACATTACAAACCACCAACGCTGACTGAATCTCACACATTTGATTGAACCCTAACTGAATCTCATGCATTCTAACCGAACTTATCATTCTAATTTTCAGGACGAAAATTCTTTCAACAATGGGATGATGTGACAACTCGAGTTTTTCTTGTTAACACCGTTTCCATTATCTAACCTTTCTCCGTTTATCGTAAAGTAATCTATAATATTATACTCAAGGATAATAATATGTATTGTTAACATGATTATTATTAAGATATGTTAACCTTAACCTAGCCCTTAACTAAGTAAACTAATTAAATTATTAAACATAAATGTAACATAAGTAAATCTTAAAGGGCTTAATGTGCAAATTCATAAAATACATTATAAAACCCAAAGATGCCTCACGGTGACCATTTGAAAACCACAAATTCACTTTCCTTGAAACCCTAACAGCCATCAACTTCTTCATTCTCGCAAAACCCCATCCGGCAGCCCTTGTTAGCGATCTCTAATCTCCGACATTCATCCCGTTTCAAGAGACGATTCCGCTCGCGACCTTCTACGTTATCGGACGACGATCACTTGGCAATCGACATCACTCGGAGTTTGCGGCAACTGTTCGACAACCCTTCAACCGTGACAAATCCTCTTCGTAAGTCGTAGCCCTCCAACGATAACTCGTACGGTATGTTTTCCTCTATCGTTCGCGTGTAATCGTAATGAACGATTTCGGTGCGTACGGTTCCTTCGCGTATGTAAATGTATGGTTGCGTGCGTATTCTTGTGTGTGTATGGATTATGTGGTTTATGTGTGTTGCTATATATATATGTTCCTGCTATGATCATGATTTCTACAATCGTATATAAATGCATGTATGTAAACGTGGGTATATATGTTTCAAAGGGTGGTCACTGTGTGTTGTAGGAATTAGAGTTGCAGGTAAGCATGCATTCATGGGTGTGAATAAGTTGACTTTTTCATCCATAAATTAATTATATATGAATGATATAGTTGGATGTGGAATCCCAACCGAGAGTTGGAGCATGTGGCTTGGATTTTTGTGTAGGCGCATGAAGTGTCTTGTATGGGTGTGTGATGCGCCCGTGTGCGCGTATTGTGATGTATGTTTGTGCGTTGTTGCATGCATGTGTGTATGGGAATAGGATTATGTGTATCATGCATGTGTAGTGGGCGCATGAGTGGCGTGATGTGCCCATGAGGGCGTATTTTGGTGAGTTTGGGCGCATGAGAAGCCCTCATGCTCATGGGGCGCATGAGGTGACTGTGATGATCATGTTTGGGCGCATGGAAGGTTAGGCTGGACGTATGGATGAGTTTGTGTGCATTGGGTTGAGCCTTAGGCGCATGGGTTTGTGTTTCTTTGGGGTGCATGAATGTGTGACATTGTTATGTGCATACGTACGATATATATAATGTGTGATTATGTTATCCAATCGTTTTACATATATATAAATATATATATATATATATAAGACGGTTAGCTTTGGAAAACTACATTTGGGGAAACTAATAAATATATATTATATGACGTAACACCTATTATTTACAAAAAGCCTTGTAATATATATTTTTCATAAAAATGTGTGTGTCTTGCAAATGTGTACGTTTTGTAGTGTTAATGCATTCGAGTGTGTTTGTGTGTGAATGAAAATCATTGACAACCGACATCGAACCGAACCGTGATCGTGAAACCGTACAACCCTTATTTTCGTAATAATAACTAACATTAATTATATTCGTATTAAATGAAATTCAGGTTAAGCGAAACCTTAACCGTTGCTCGAACATTATTTCTTTGCTGTGCATTCAAGGTGAGTCTTCACGACCCTTATTTTACTTTCTTTCCTTTTTGGGGGAGAAAACATGCAAACATATTTTATAAATGGTTTTAGTATTATTGATATCGCCTGTTACGTTAGTGCAAACATACTTAAAAGTCCTTACATTCTCGAACCGTTAGTAATGTGTAGCGAGGTAATTCTGAGTAGTACTACTGGGTCTGACAAACCCCGCCCGGGCTAGTCGCGCTAGCTTGATTGGAGGTCAAACGGGTGCATTGTTGACCTAACATTTGTCACTGTCTGGTGAGACGTGACGGGAAGGCAACCAATATACGAACATACAAACAATCAGCTTCGGTTCGAAACGCTAAGTAACTTGATTATAGGCTAGCTACCTATCGATATGCTTTAATTACTATACCATTCGAACAGTTACAAACATTTTTATTTGTGATAAAACCTGTGAACTCACCAACTTTATGTTGACACACTTTAGCATGTTTTCTCAGGTAACAGGAATGCTTAATCTCATGATGCACGATTAAGGAGCGCACTCAGAACATGCATTCATCAGATCCATTTATTTTGCATTAGACATTGTTTTGACTTAGCATTTCAGACTTTCAGTATTGTTTACATTTCGTTTATTCGCTTCCGCACTGTTATTCATTTCTTTACGTTACTCTGATTTAAGTCAAACGTTTATTTTAAACTCATATAGTGTCGTTTGATATGACCGTGTCTGAGATCCTGGTATGTCACGCGCCTAACGGTAAAACCCCGTTTGTGGAAATTGAGGGTGTGACACATTAACTAATGTCAAAGAGATGTAAAAGCCACATTCTATTTTTTTAGGGTTCTAATATAGAGACACCCACCCAGATAAATCGACACCCCCTATACTTCGCGTATGGGTCTATACGCAACGTATAGGGTCGAATACACTTAAAACGAAGAAAATTCAAGGGGGCTGTGAGAGAACTATACGCCTCATATAGCCCTATACGACCCCCTATACGACACATATAGGACTATACGACGCGTATAACAAATTTCGACACCGACTACGAGGAAAAATTCAGGGGACTGTCAGACGGGTTATACGCCCTGTATAGGGCTATACGACCCCCTATACGACGCGTATGAGTCCATACGACCAGTATAGAAATTTTGAGGTGTTAATTTAAAATATTGGGATGTCCAAATAACTAAGCCTTTTTTTATCGGTTGAAATCAAAATTCTTATTTGAAGGAGTGGATACATAAAATAGAAACGGTTACAAAATGATGCGAAATTACAAAGTTAAATGATGGGTCAAATCAAGTGGTAAGTTAGTTATTTACCATTTTAATGAAGGGTAGAAAGGCCATTTAATCTTTTATTGGTTCATATAACCTTTTTGGAATTGAAGGATGGCCTAATTCTCAACACACCCACGTCTAGAGGTGGGCATTTCAGGTTTTGGGCCGTACCCAAAACCAGATATATATCGGGTGGGCCCTAACCGGGTTTTTTTGTACTCGGGTTAAGGTGAAACCGGGTATAAACCTAGGTCGGGTTCATCTACTTGACAACCCGCTATACGCGGGTAGGGTCGGATTGGGTTTGAAACCGGGTCTAATAAGTGGTTTAGTTTTTTTCCTCCTTCATTTCTTTTATTGTGTGTGTCCAATACCGGGTCCAACTCGGGTTCAACCAGACAGGGTTCGGTTTGGGTCGGGTTCGCTAAATAACTTAAAATCTAAAACCGGTTCCAACCCTACGGGTTTAAACGAGACCAACCCGGATACGCCTCCCATATGGTACTACCCGTACCCGGTGTGGGTCGGGTCGGGTCTACCGGGTGGGGCTCGAACCCGGTTTTTATGTCCACCTCTACCCGCATCATGTAAATTTGGGCCGGGTAGTTTTAGGTTCACTCTTAACCCGATCAACAACCTATATTCCTGACCCAAAATATAAAAGGATAGCACTGCGTCGAATATAGAGGTGTACAAACCGGTATTTTTTTCTCAAAGCGGTTTGGCTTCTAAACCGGACCGGTTTTTGTTGAATATGTACAAATCGGTTTTTTTTTTCAGACAGGTTTTTCATCAAGAATCCTCAAACCGCTCAAATCGGTTTGAATCGGTTTGAAAACCGGTTTTTTTATAAAAGAAAAACCGACTTTTATACTGGTTTTTTTAAATTGAAACCGGTTTTTTATGCCGGTTACAAACCCACAAACCGTCAGTTCGGGTTTGGTTATATATTCATTGGGTTTGTGGGTATATTGTAAGTATCAGGCATCATTTATGATCTTACGTGGTTAAAGTTTATATATGGGATGTTAATCGTCATAATCTGATCTTAAACTCATTTAGAAAATACTTCCAGCTAAACTTCTATAATTTCAATAATTTCAAATTTCTAACAACTTTAACTACTATTTATTATATTCTTTTAGGATTACATCATATGTTAATATATGGTTTTATGCGGGCAAACAGGTTCACTTACTCGCACATCACAATCATCCCAAGTAGTGAACTTTTTGAAACTAATCTCATACTTAGTCTTAAAACAAATACTTGTTCAACTGCCATCCCATATAGTTTAAGTTTCAGTTTTTCTCTTCTGAATTAACTATACCGGACGGATAGTTCTAGTTTTGGTTAAGATAATAATTATTATGAAATGATAGTCGTTAAAAATGAGTCATACTATAAAGCAAATAAGCAATTATAAGTGTCTGAAAATGATTTTTACAACTAGTAACCTCAAAATTAATAAGAAAACATATATTTAAACTACAAAACACTTTAAACATACTTCTTCCAAAAAGGATCCTCATTTCTTTTTTCGAACTCGTTACCGGTGCATTGATAAAAAAACGTCAATACCTGCTAATAAAATGATCTAATAAATAATAATAGCAACTTCTCATTAAATTAATCTACCTTCGACCTTCGTCATTACTCACTACAAGTCTAAAGCGTTTGTAAATTATTTTTTATCAAACTTTTTTGTCAACTGATCAGAATTTTTTAAATAAACTCATTCCCAAGAGGTATGGAATATTATTTAAATTAACTTATATGGTTTAATATGACATCATACCAAAATAAATAGTCAAAGTTTGTTTGTCTTTAAAGTATTACATTAAATATTCTATTTTAAAAAGAGTTTTCTATTTTGTGAGAGTGGGGCATATTAATAAATAAATGAATACTTGTGGACGGAAAAATTATAGAAATTCGTAGAAATTTCTCGAAATTCTCTCAGGAAACGTAATATAAAGTAAAATCGTAACACAAATAAAAATAATATAGTAGCTTTCCAAAACAATCATAAAAATAAATATTTTCTTATTTTACTAGAAAAAATATATCTCATCCTAATTTGATTCTACTAGTGGGTGGGACTCACGTTATGCATTGAGGGTTATAGAAAAATTAAACGATTTAATTCTAATGATTTATACATTAGTGCTAACCACTAGGAAAAAGATTACGTGCGAAAGGTTGATAAAAAATATATAAAAAAATTATAAAAAATAAATGCATCAAAGCAGGGAAGAAAAATAACGAATGCGTAAATGGTAACTTTATTGTAATTAATGAGTTCTATTGTAATTTGGTTAAAAGAAAATTTGATATAACTTGAAGGTTTAAGTATAAAACCTTTAAAAATGTTCTGGTAATTAAATTAAAAAATGATTCATGTGATTAAATATAAATTTGAGTTCTGAATGTAAAATTATAAAAAAATTAGGTTTTTTATTAGTTTAAAGGAAAAGAAATTTATTGTGATAATATTAAGAAAAACGGCATCTTCACTATTCATAATCTCTCCCTATTTATTATATATAGTGATGTGGCGGGTGTTACCGAGCCTATTTTCCGACCTGTCTTAAACACTGATATATTTGAGTATAATAATTACTATTTATATATATATATATATATATATATATATATATATATATGGTAATTATATATAAGTGTCTAAATAAAAATAATACTTAAATCAAAATAGTATTAAGTTACAAAATATAGATAATAAATGCATATATTTCAATATAAATTTAAAGTATTATAAATAAGATAATAAATAAAATAAATATATATATCAAATGATGATTTAATTAAGAGAAATTTATTAAATAGGGGCAAAGTAGAAACTATTGATAGCACTTGTACATTATGTTTAAAAATTTTATATAAGTGTCTTAAATTTTAAGTAATATCACAAGTGTGTCATCCTCAAATATTTTATACAATGGACTTAATAGTATAAATAATATAGATACAGATTATTATCATCATCATTATGAAAGCATTTAATAATTATATAGTTAAGTATTAAAATAAGATGCAACTTATTTATAAATTTTATATTAACAACAGCAGCAGCAGCAGCAAGAACAACAACAAGAAAAAGAAGAACAAGAAGAACAGAAGAACAAGAACAACAAGAACAACAAGAACAAGAACAACAACAAGAACAACAAGACAAGAACAACAAGAACAAGAACAAGAACAAGAGCAAGAACAACAAGACAAGAACAACAAGAACAGAACAAGAACAACAAGAACAACAAGAACAAGAACAAGAACAACAACAACAACAACAACAACAACAACACAACAACAACAACAGCAACAAGAACAGCAACAACAAGAACACAACAACAACAACAACAACAACAGCAACAACAACAACAACAACAACAACAACAACAACAACAACAACAGCAACAAAACAGTAGCAACAGCAACAGCAGCAACAGCAACAACAGCAGCAGCAACAACAACAGCAACAACAACAACAGCAGCAGCAACAACAACAGCAACAACAGCAGCAGCAACACAACAGCAGCAACAGCAGCAGCAACAACAGCAACAACAACAGCAGCAACACAGCAGCAACAACAGCAGCAGCAACTACAGCAACAACATCAGCAATAACAGCAGCAACAACAGCAGCAACGACAACGACCACGACCACGACAACGACCACGACGAGGGCCACGGCGAGGGCCACGGCGACGGCGTGGGCCACGGCGACGGCGAGGGCCACGGAGACGGCGACAAAATAATAATAATAGTAATAATAATAAAACATTTAGTACTTATATAGTTAAGCATGCAGATAAGATAAAACTTATTAAAAAAATTAAATGTTAGCTTAAAGTATTATAAAAATATATAATATAGTGAATTAAATAATCTAATAATATTAAATAATGAACTAATAATATGAATTCATTAATGTATTAATTAGAAGAAGTTTTTTAAGTAAGAGGCAAATAAAAAACGATTGCATAGAACACTTGTACCTTAATGCATAAAAATTGTATTAGGTGTCCTAATTTTTTTTATAAAATTACACTTGTGTCTCAAAATTATATTTTATATAATGGTATAGATTAAAGTCTCTAAAATATTTTTAAAATATGAATTTTTATCTATTTCCCCTTCTAAAACCATAAATTACATAATTCCTCAAACTAAAAATCAATTATATATTTCCCTTTTCATAACATCAATTAAATCATGGTTGAATGTTATTTGTTCAGGTAGATATTATACTAATCTTATAATTTTTTATTTTGGACTTCCATTGAGCGAGTAATACTCATGAAAAACACACAATACATGGTGTCTAAATAAGTGTCTAAGTAGTATAAACTTTCATGTAATATCATATTTGTTATTTTCGTATATTTTCCAATCGATAAATCTCAAACTTGAATTCTAAACTTACACGATTTTGTTTACCTTTTATGATGAATTTGGTGACCCAATTCTTTAAACTCATTCATCCATCCTTGTGGATTTGATCGCTAAACCGTGAATCATAATTCACCCCTTTTGTTTTAACACTATTTGGGTTGCAACATGTATCGATTATCAAATACACTCAATAATACATTCAGTCAAATTCATTTCATACAAACTTGCTTACTTGTTATACTATTTGTAAATACATACTAGAATATATTATCTTGCAAACAATCTAAACCACCAAAACACATGTATAACGTTATAGGACTAGCACATCCGCCCTATTATGATGGGTCTATGTTAAGTTATAAATCTTATAGTATTGGTCACTTTTGATGCTAAGATTACACTAGTGGACACTTTGGTTTGATTATTTGATGTGCATGCTAGCAATGTACAAACTTTAGTATACTTTATTCATGTTGAATTGAGATTTATTCACTATTATACATATATATGTATATGTTGACCAATACTTTATACATGTTGTATGAAATGCTTAAAGCTTTATCAAGAAATTCAATTACGTTGATTTAGAAACACACCAAATCTATCATTTTTGTTATGTTTGTTTTAACTTGTATTTTACCAAATTATTGTATCTTTACTTTAAAGATTGTAACGTTCTGTTGATGTATGAAAATAAAATTTAATCTTAATTTATTATTACTTCAGTGCTATGATATCTTTGAACAATCTGTCACTTCTCGCGCCCGAATATTTCCACTGGTTAGGGTGTGAGATAAAACATATATATTACATGTTTATCTATTTTATTAAAATTTATTTGTTAAATGACTATTTTACATTGTTTATATTAAGGTTTTTTTACATATTGATGTTTTATTATTATAATTGTTTAAACTTTTGACAATTATGTTTTGTATTTGAAAATATAACTTTGATTATCGGTTATTTTTGTATTGAAATGAAGTTTTAAATGAGATGTAATTTTGTTGCTTCTATATATACTGAAGAAATATGTAATTGATAGTTTTAGGAGGTGACATGTGTAAAAATACTTTAGTAAAAGTACAAGTAATAATCATTTAATAAATAATTTTGATAAAATGGGTAAATATATAATTTATATGTCTTAGAAAAAATATGTAATTGATTTTTGAACTTGAATAAATATGTAATTAATAACTTTAGAAAAAAAATATGTAAATGGCCTTTTAAAATACACATACTTTTAATTTACCTATATATAGAGAATCTATAAACATCTTAACAACTTTATGTTAACGCGGATGTCATATAGAGTATGTTAATGACATGGAAAACTAACATTTCAAATATAAACAGATATCATATCATATAATATAAAGTTATCAACATCAATATTTGTGAGCACTTGTAATTTTACTTGATTAAATATTCATTGTTTAGAAGATAAAAAAGTTTATTTCAAAATACGTGTATTTAAACAAACCACCGACTATAATGTATTAAAATTAAAATAATGAACTTTTCATAAAAACAGAATAAATATATTCATTTTTTACTATATTTAATTAAATATTGTAATATAATGATTGTTTCACAAAATCAGCACAATGCATTGGATGATGAATATATTTATGATGGTGTGAACCACTTTTGAAGCATGTACGATTTATTTATTGAAGATTGAGTTTTGGAGGAAACAATCATAAAGTGTTCCGCAAGGTGTCACTCACTATCATTTTTTTATTTATTTAATCGTTTCAAGATTCTTTAATTGTTTAGTGGATCATAATATAATTTCTTTAGTTGATTATATGGTTATAATAATAATTTTTTTATTTGGGAAGTTATATTAACTATTAACGTTACAAATTATTATTTAATATGTTTCAAACAGAATAACTTAATGAAAATGCAAACACAAATAATTTATTGTGTACGAATAAGTGAATTTGAATAAGTGAATTTGAATAAGTCTTCATATAACACATTCACTTCATAATTCAAAATACTTATTTCTTCACTCTAAGGTATTTGGTATCGTAAAAACGGATAAATTACAAGCTAAAACAAGTACAGTAACACAAATTAAGATCGATCTTGTTTCATAGATCATTTAACAAGAAACAAAAACATTAAGGAACCATCGTATGGTTACGAAACTAATGATATGATGATTATATACACTATTATGGACCAAGAACAGGTTTTATAAAAAAAAAGACTACAAAACTAAATTTGTAACTGAATAATGTCTGTAACTGATCATTAACTGATCATTAATACGTTTATGTTATAAACATAAAAATATTTTTGTAATCTTGTGGGATTATTAAAATATATAAGAATATATAAACATAAGATCATGAATGATGCAACCACTTGCTTTGTCTTGAACTAATCGATTAGTTTTTTTTCATTGCGTGTGATTACTTAAGCAACTTGTTCATGAGTTAAAAACGATATGTTAATGTATCTTGTAACTTTCATGACATTCTTAATATTTAAACTTTTATAATGATTTGAATTTCCATTAATTTGCAACAAAAATCATTAGACCTCTATCACTCATTAATATGTAAAAAAAATCATTTCAATTTCTAAATTTATTTCTTAATATTTTAACTAACTCTTAATTTGTATACCATATTTTTAAAAATAATTGTTTTGTTTCCTATAATGAGTGTAAATGATATAATTAGCAGATAACATATTATAATGAAAACATATTTAAAGGGACTATAGATACATATATTATTAAAAACAATATGTACGTGTTGTTTGTTTACTAAGATCATAAATAAGTAAATAATGAATAAATATTATTTTATTTTGTAGATAGCGAAAAATCATTTTATATGATGTAATTTGATTAAAGGAAAAAAAACATTTCTCTCTCTCTATATATTCCTAGGTTATAACCACATGTATTACACGGGTTAAATAAAAAATATTAAAAATTAATGAAAAGTTAGAAAAAATAAAAGATTATTTTGATATAATATATACTGAATTACATGTAGTAAGAACTTTAGTTAATAAAGTATTTTTAATACATTTGTAAAACTTTCATTTTAACATAGTGTTTTTTAAAATTCTCGTTTTAAAATTTTGTTAAAAACATTTCATTCTAAGAAAATTATTTTTGTTGTATTATATAATACATTATTGGTTTTCGTTACCGAGTCGGGGGTCTCTTCGGAAGCAGTCTCTCTATCTCACAAGATAGAGGAAAGACTAGCCGTCACCTACCCCTCCCAGACCCTGCTCTTGAGTGGCACTTACTGTGTATGTTTGTTTGTTTGTTTGTTTATCTAATACATCAAAAACAATAACAAAATAACACGATGTATTATTATGTTTTTATCGTCATTATGTAATCTTGAACAGTATATGTTTTTATAAATACATTATGAAAGTAAATTAATTCTAGTTATAAAACAGAATGATAACAAACAAGTTAATATAATGTATAAAAATATAATGACACAAATAACACATCGTGTAATTTTCAACATCATGAGTTTTGATAAATAAATTGGTGAAAGTATATAATATTATTGTACACTAATAATTGTTAAACACAATGATAGATAACAAGTTTATATAATATATAGAAACATTGATAATAATAACATAAAATAATATAAAATGTAGAATACAATGATAAATACATATGATAAATGATATAAAATATATGAAACAATAAGCTAATGTATTCAACACAATGACAAAATGTGCTACACTTTAAAATAATTGAAGTACGTGTTTCAAATCCACAAGCAGTTTTAGACTTTTAAATTAAGTACCATTCTACATCCACCACGGACAGCTTCAAAAACGGTCAGACCTCTCCAAACAGCCCCTAAAAAAAATAGAATAATATGTAGGTTTAAACTATATAGTCATAGAGATATAATAATAGCAGGTATATATATTTTTAACCACTAATATACGTATGTGTGTATGATCACTCAATAGAATGTCTCCATTTGGCACTAAATAAAATAAAAAGAATCTTCTGGGTAAGTGGGTATGATTGGCAGAAATTATTATATTCTTCAAAATGAAAATATAAAAATCAAGAATATGGAGAACAAAGTGACAAACTGTATAACACCCTGAGGTTTTCAGTAGTGGGCCCAAAGGTCCCACTAGTTCATAAATTGTCATATCATACCTTCAGGTTTAATATATTATACCCATAACCCCATCATCGATACACAAAATAGATTAAGAAAAACTTCTCTACATTTTTATTACTATAACTAATGACCAAATCGAAATATCAATAAACTGCATACTTTTTATTTTGCAAATCCATATTTTTGTTGGAATTTTAAGAACTAGAAATTAATAAAAAAAGGTAATTTATTTTATTTTGCTTAGGAGTTAACAAACTAGTTCTTTAACTGAAATATTAGAATAATGGCGATACACGTTTGAAGAAACATGCTTTTTTATGAAAAAACATGACGACCCATTAAAAGTTGTTTACAACAATACTACAACTATAGAAACATGTTACCTCAATATATACGACACAAAAATTCTAACCATTAAATCTTTGTGATGTTTATTCGGCAATCCATTAGGTTTGTTTGGCAAATAGTGAATGATTTTGTTCAATCATTATGAGAGTTTGTTATGATGATAGAAACTTAGGCAAGTGCAATCTGTATTTCCCAAATTACATTAGAATATTTGAAAAGTTGTTGGTCATTGCCAAATATGAAGATAGCTGGACAAAAAGAGATCCATGTGATAATATCCTAGTGAAGTAGCTAGTAATTCAACAAATATGACCACACACAACACAACACAACATATATGTATTGTCCCATAAATATGGTGTGAGTTTAAATCTTTACAAGTGCTTGATTACGTGATATTTAGGATAAAAAATTGTTAAAAATGTATTTTTTATATCTCTTATTTCATTGTTGTGTCGATGCCTGATTTTTCCACTTTATCATCCTCTCCTTTTATTTATTTTAATAGTAACTATACCGCTCTATAATAAAACTTCTTGTCTCAAAATATAATTTCAATCCAATTTTAAAACACTTAAAAAAGATCTATTGCATTTTATATAAATGTTTATGTATAATAACTTTTTATTTATAATTTTATCACTCTGGTTACTAAATGTTTCTATCCTAATATCCCATATTAACCAAGCAAGAAAGGCAAAGATGGTTCAAGAACTATAAAAAGAGTTCATGATAGCTGCAACAAACATGAATTGATGTGCGCTTGTTGGGGTGGTGATGATTGCTTTTGTACATGGGGAAAAAAAAAATTCAACATTTGTTCTATAGTCAAAATGCTAAAGCTCTCATTTTATTGACTTTTTTGGTTCAACCCTGGTTCATACAGTTTGATTTGGTGTCGGTTCACTCAAATCGTAAAAACCGTTGGGTTTAATTGAAGCCGCCGAATACATAGTAACCGGACCAATGGGACTAGTGGTTCCTTGTTAAACGGTCGAACCGGCCGATCTGGTTTGGTTTTCCGGACATTAATGTAAGTAAATGAAGTGAGTGTTATCCTGTCACATAGTGCGGTTGTACCCGCTAGTGTGTCACAGTGAGCATGCCAAAAGGAAACTTGGACACAAAAGTAATACGATATGTTATTTCTAACATGATAAGGTAGTGTAGAGTTCTTTAAGTTTGAATCTATATATCTAGGTGGTTTCTAAGAATTTATAAAGAAGCAAAATAAAAACATTCCAAAGGGAGTAGTATACATGAAAACGTAAACCCCAAGGGAGTAAAATGAAAATTAGGAGGAAAAAAAGAATATACCCTTAACCCTCAATTGTTAGTTATTTACAAGATTGCCATTGTGGCTTTCTTTATTCTCCTTAAAGCACTTGAGCCTATATCAGAGAAGAAGAAGCAGAGGAAGAGAACATCTCTCTCTCTCCCTCCCTCTCCCTCCCTCTCCCTCTCTCTCTCTCTCTCTCTCTCTCTCACACACACACACATATATACATACAGCTACATGTGTGTATATGTACATGTATATATACAATCAAATCAGTGTCAATCTCCAATCATCTCAAAACCTCTGTTTCAATTCTTGTGATTTGTATGTTAATTCATCAATTGAAGAAAGAAAGATTTGATTTTTGAAAACCTATCAGAATCTTGTTTAAAAATGGCAGAATTCAAGGGCAAAAGCACTAACAAATCAAGATTAACCCTAAAAACCCTACCTTTTTTCTTATCATCATCATCATCATCAAATCCCACTGATCAAAACAAGCAACCAAAGAGATTCAGGGAACAAAACGGTGTCGTAGGGCTGGGGATTGTTGTTGCTTTGAACGATGAATCATCATCGGGTCATAATAACCAGAACCCGGTTTTCTCAGTTTCACCAAGATCCGACCCGATTCCCATATTCAGCAAAAGACCCATTATGCAAGGTGTTGAAATTGAGCTGCTGGAGGAGTATACATGTGTGATTTCACATGTTGGGGATAATTTGATCAAGAAAAGAGAGTATTTTGATGATGGGGTTAAGAGAAAGAGTCTTGTTAGTGATTGGGTTAGCACCACCACCGGTGGTGGTGGTTATGGTGGTGGTGGTTGTGGTGGTGGTGGTGGGGTGTTTTGTTCTCCGTCTCCTCCGGTGATTGGTGGTGGTGGGATGGTGTTTGAAGATGGGGATTTCTTGAGTTCTTGTTGTCTTTGCAAGAAGAAGCTTCATGGGTTGGATATATTCATGTACAGGTATGAACATACTCTTTTTTTATGGTTCTGTGTGTAATTTGATGTTTGTTTTTGTAGAAATGTAGAATCTTTATGCTTTTGGAATTGAATTCTTGAAGATTTGGGATTTCTTGAGTGTAGCACAATACAATTAGCTTAAAATTTCCAAAGTAGATGACTTTTGGGTTGATTTGAGTTCTTGTTGATAACTGTCTTTGTGAAATGTGAAATGGTATAGTAATCAGAGTATGCGATGTATCGATGATAGGAGGTAATAAGGTTGTTCTTGATCAAAAGAATTCATGTGGAGCTATTGTTATAGGATACTTTCATGTCTAAGGAAGTTAAAGGAACAATCCTGTACATTATTAGGTTTCAACATGTTTGTGTCATCTTCCTTTGCTAATTAAGGGTTGCTATAGTGGTAAGCATATGATTCCCTCTGGCAAAGGTTTCAGGTTGAATCCAATTAGACTTGTGCGTTATCTAGTCCCACTGACTAGCAGGATACTAGTGAGGGCCTAATAGTTCTTTGTATTAGGATCCGTGATCTATATAGCATATTGATTTGAAATCTTCAGGCATACTGTTTTTTGGTCTTAAATTCATGGCTACTTAAAGATTGATATGTTTTTTGACCATTTCAAGAAAGCTTGTGGCTGATTGTTCGATCATTTTTTTTCATTTTCAGAGGTGAGAAAGCATTTTGCAGCGAAGAATGTCGGTACAAGCAGATCTCCATTGACGAACGCAAAGAAAAGTATGCATCAAGGGTGAAGAAACAACCCGAATACGTTGAGACTCTATGCTCCAGTCCTATGCAGCTTCCTGCTGGGATGGCTGTAGCATAAACGAATACGTTGAGACTCTATGTTCCAGTCCTATGCAGTTTCATGCCAGGATGGCTGGAGCATAGAGGTTTTCTATCGATATACATACATATATATCTATATATAAATAAAATGAAATGCAAAGTTCGGTTCAATAATGAACCCGAAATAAGTTATTTACCTTCGGGCGAAAAGAACAGTGAACAATGTTAATGTGGGGAGACTAAAGTGAAGAGGGGTTTTAGGGTAGTGGTTATTGTTTTGTAACAAGGAAGTTTTGTTTCAAGTTATGGTTGCTTGTACTTTGTAGCTTGTAACGAATGATTCGAGATTTTGATCACATGGTACAACGAACCATGCATGATGTACAACCATTGAAGCATGAGTTACCAACTTCTGAGCTTGTGTAGCAGCTTGTGCTTGTTGATCATGTTGTTTAACCAATGGGACTTCTATTGATTAACATATTTGCGCCTTGGTGGTAACATAATCAACAATATACTTGTGTTGTATTTGAGAACATGAGTTAGATCTGTCTCGGTGTTAGATTATTTGGTTTCAAAGTAAAAAAACACGTTGAAAATACAAAACTTCACTACAAGATCATAGATGCATGTAACTCTCTTTTTATTAAAATCTATAACATTTTTTCATATTGTCGTCAAACTGTCTTAAAATGTACAATATCCATCTTCAGAATGAAGGTTTAGCAATCAGGAACATAAAAAACAAAGTAGAGATCCGAGAATCAAACGTTAATCTCATGTCTTGTATCTACGGTTTGTGTTAACCTCTCATTTGGCCATGTGACGAGTTGCTTTGACCGTCTAATTTACCTCTCATGTCGATACCATTTTAAGTTCGAGTCGGATATTATTATCAAACCTTCAATTATTTTGGGTGTATTAGGTGATCATATTTTTGAATTTCAAATCAAAAAATTAGAAACCTCTTTCAAAATTTGAATTAGAAAAACACTTTCCAAATCTAAAGCACTCTTTAGGACAAAATAATGGGGACATATATTGGACTAGACAAAAGGATTATCCATCAATGCATGTGGGCCTGTCCACTGCACATGGGCCTAGGTTAAGGATTATTAAATAGATAAACAATATATTTGTTAGTAAATAAAGCATCTAGTTCACAAAGTAAAGCGATCTATATAAAGCATATTGAAATATTGAATCACATATTGAAGGGCGCTCCCACACACGGAACGAGGGTATCAGTGTAAATTGGACTCGATGTACGCATCATTACCTTACATTTCTACAAGAGGCTGTTTTCACAACTCGAACTCGTGGCCTCTAAACCAAATAGAAGTAACCTTACCGTTACTCCCAAGGTCCGCCCTAAAACCAAGACACTAGATAATAATATAGTATGCATCATTCTTGGGAAAGTAACATGGACTTAGAGTCCTACGTATAACATAGGAGTTCCATGACATACTCGTCTCATCGGCTTCCTTGAGCGGCTTGTTTTTCGCCGTTCCTCAAGCGTGCTATGTTCAGGCTATAGCAAAGATTTAGGGTTTGCTGTAGTTTTGCTAGAGTGACCTTATTATGTATCGTGCTTTCGACACATTTTATTATGTGTGATATATAGATCTTGAGTTGTCAAGATATGACTCCTTATTTGACACTATTTAAACTTTTAAAGAATACATGTAACCTAATTGCTAAAAGTCATCTAAGTAATTAAATTACAACATACGTTTTTGTACCGTAATTAATTGCTAAAAGTCATCTAACTAATTAAATTACAAGCTATTGTCCATGAGGACATCGTAGTGACACATGGTGTATTTTTTTCTCACTAACTGACAAGGGTTTGAATCTAATAGCACGCAGGGTTGACGAATTTAATTGATAAGAGTAGATTATCATCAAGTAGACATTTTAGTGATAAATTACTCTTCAACCAAAATGGTTGTGTCTAAATCTTGTAAATTGTAAGTTTTGATTTTACAAGTATGTGTAAATAGAAAGTTTGTGTTCACCGAGAAAAAAAATTAATACGAGTAATTACGTATCGGTTAAAATACTAGCAGAAGCTATGAACGATATGAATCTTATTACATTTTCTTTTAGTTGAAGTATGAAGCCCCTAAAGAGCGTTAATTTTTTTATAAAACTATATATTTCGTTGTTTTTATAAAAGACCATCTATTAAAGTCCATAAACTAGTGGAAAATACACGCAAGTCACTAAACTAACTTTTATATACCAATGTATCTAAATTTCTCCCAAATACACATACTATATGATTTCTTCAACAAGAACTTGTTAAATCTAAATTGATCAAAATTTATTAAAGTAACACATACCATTCTTAAAAAATTCTGTCTCATGTGAGCGATTAATGTTAAAAAGTCATTACTTACAAAACAATTCAAAAATACTTGTATACTTCTAGAGATCAAAGACAAAAATACGTGTATCAAAGACATTTAAAAACTTTAATATTAAAAAGAAAAGTATACTGACTTATTTATTTACAAATTCACTTTAATATGTTAAGTTTAAAGGTTTTTAAGTACGTCGTACATATTCTTGAAAAGAGCTTGAAATCTGTATTCAGTATTTGGAGTTTGGACTACTCAAAATCAAACGAATAGTTTTAAGAACACCATCCATCAATGCATGTGGGCCTATATAAGGCCCATGGGCTTATATATACATGTGGGCCTACACCTATATGTATACAAGTATATTCATTGCTAATTGCCTACTGTAGACAACTGGATATTAATATTTAGATAGTCAGCAATGGCTCAAAATTTGACAATATCCTTTTTAATGAAACTTGACAATGCAAGTACAGAATTACAACATTACCCAAATAGGGTAAATGAAAACAGATGCTGTTGGTTTTTTTGCTATGATCAAGAATCCTACTACACCACCTATAACTTCATGTGGTGTTTGTTTTGTAACATGTTAAATGTTGGGTGATTTACAAATAAAGAGAATTAGCGAACATAATACCTCGGCGCAGGCTTTCACTGGCAGCACCGAACTTTTCCTCTAAATCGGCTTCTCCCACAGCATGAGCAGCAGCACGTAACTGTTACAGTTGAGGTTAAAATACTTTCCACATATAAGTTTTGATGTAGGGGTGTGAGCATGACAAAGACCAAATGAAAATTACAAGATTGAGTTTTATTTAAATAGTGCATGTCAGATTCGGGTCGATCCCGCATGCACACTAGCTTAACGGGTTGGGTTCTTGTGTCTGGCACGCTTTTCGGGTTTGACCCACAAACACAACCCGTTTACCCCACAACCCCTCTTTTTAGGTGGCAAATTGTACTCATTTACTTGTGATTTGGTTGCTTATGTTTTATCATCTCTAGATATAAAAGAAAAGTAGCTCAGATCAAATCGGTGGTTAAAAGTTATCAAAGTATGTTTTCTAACCACAAGTTATTTTATTTAGAAGATTCGATCATTATCGATAATATGCTTTTGGTGATCATATATGACACGCAAATTGTTTATAAAATATTTTTAAATTTTTAACAAAAAACTGTTTTTGCCACAAATAATTACCTATTTGATTTCTAACCCCACCATTGCCAAGCCCAAACAGTTTGCGTGGAAACATTTTCATCCATACGCAACTAGTATACGTTGGATTGTAAGTAGCAAGAATTTGTGGAAAAAGAAATCAATATACATACGCTCTATCTCCATTTCGATTCTGAGCTCAAATGAAGAATAATTATTTCCAAAAATTTGTAACTATAGAATATAAAATTTGTGTACATAGATCAACGTACCTGATTTAGAAACTCGTCAAGCCTTCTAGCAAGTCTAATAATACTCCCCTCAAAGATATCAGTCATTTGTATAACTTCAGAAAACGATGATCCCTACAAAAATGTAAAAGCATCGTCAGTGCTTATACCGAATGCAAGAGAAATCGTAAAACAAGGTAAAAGAAATAGCTTAAAAGGAAAACTAATAGAAGAGGTCAATACTCGCAAGTCACCTAGTGTATCTTCAAACCTCCTGGCATATTTATATTAAAAATATGGAATAGTACTAAACAATAATATAATTTTGTCATCATATTTGACACACTACCTATTTATAGCTAAAATCTTATGGAAAACAAGCATTCCAGATCAACCCAACATGAACTAGCCGATATTCAACCCTGTACCAAAAAGTAACTTGTTTTAACTTGCTATCCATTTGGCTCTACATGGTCATTTGGGAACCTCTACTTGATGGGTATGCAAGTGCTAGTATATATAGCTAAAAATTATATTTAATACTAGTCTTGTTGGTGAAATTTATAAACAAACAAACAACCATACCCAATATATCTCACTAAAAAGCAGGGTCTGATATATATAACAATTCAACCAAATATGACTTAATTGATATGATTTTACAGAAAGTCCAAAGAACGATGTGAACATAAAGCGATGTCACTAAATGGATGAATTTTAAGGAATTATCTTACTTTTGACCAACAATATATGACATCCATCAAGAATGGTCTAACTGCTGCCTCCACATACTCATCCACATTAACTTCCAATTTGCATTCATGTTGTATCTGCATATTTAAAATATTATCAGCTATTTTTATCGTTACTTAATAAACTGCTAAGTTATACAGCTAATGAAGCCAACTCACCTCTGCTATTCTACGTGCACTATCTTGAAGCTGTTGTAATGGTTTGGCAAGCTCTGATCTTAAATGTATTTGTTCAGTTGATTTGTCTCCAGGAATAAAGCAACTTGCAAGAGCTGCAATTTGATGATGATCCAGATCATTAAAGGTACCTGATTCATTAAAGAAAATTTTTAATAGCATCAGAATCTACATCTTGCAGCCAAATATTAATCATTATATGTCAAACTGATTTCTTTTATTACCATTAAACATTAATTCAGTGACTAGGAGTTCATCTCCTGTGTCAATTAAGCATGCAGCACGACCCTTCACTTGCACTATTCCTTCAGAGTCAATATGTCCAAGTTTCTTTAGAACCCGTGATCGGTTTTTAAGCTCGTCACGGAATTTTTGAAGCTGTTTTTAAGGAAAATTGAGATGTGACCAAGAATATGTAAAATGTAAGCCAATGTAATATACAAACTTTAAGAGTAAAAAAAACTATATGCTAGATAAATATGCACATGCACATATAATTTACCTGTGAATCACGCATTTTTGTTTTCAACTGTTGGATTTCGTGATTCACTTCAGCTTTCCTCTTGAAACATTTGATCTGGTTTTCATCTTGAGACTGAAAATTACAAATCATGATCAGTATAGAAAGAGAAATACTTAAATAAGAATTTGCTCTATACCCTCAAAAAGATAAAAGCGACATTAGAAGGAAAAAGAACAGACTTGTTGCCTAACCTTGTTTAGGGGATGAGAGAGCAATTGTTGTTCAAGTTTCTCAATCTGATTTACTAGGTCAACGAACTCAGGTTCTTCTATGCCCATATCCTGCAAAAACAAATCATGTAGTAAAGATCAAGTTCTTGTACTGCCAATAATAAATTTTCAAATAAAAAGAATTTCAAATATGTAAATCCCACATTAAAATTTTCTCATATGTACCTTAACAGGATTAAGTTTTGGAAGACCTTGAGGAAACCGTTTTTCAAGCTCTTGTACTGCCAATAATATATTTTGACGTGCTTCCATTGGACGAAGATCAGAAGGAACTGATATTCTGAGTTTACTCAATCCTGATATCAGAGGCAACTGAACAGGAACCTGAAAAAAAAGGTCAACATGGTCAAAGTTACTGCCATGTCATCAATTTTGATCTGATAACTTGCATGGTGGCCTTAAATCAAACATATTGATAGTTTGAGGGTCTTCTGAAAAGAAAATTGAGATTCAGTTAACATGGTCAAAAAGTAAGTTACCGCACGTCATCATTTGACCTGGTACCTTGTACTGGTAACCAACGAAGGAATAATTATATGCGGTTTATCGAACTTATTAGAAGTTGGTCAAAATGGTAAAAAAGTGAACATGGTCAAAGTTACTCACCACATGCATTTCACCCTTTTCACCGGAACGTGGTGGGCAAGGTCTAGGGCGAGAACCACTTTCACTTGAACCAATTGAACAATGAAGCAAAGTGTCAACTATATAGTTACTACCACGTGATGCAGGGGGTAATGAGCCTAGTGGTGGGGCCGGCTTTTTAACAACATTGACAACCACACCCCACCCCCAATCAGTTCCACCTTCTCTAACTTTGACCTGAGTAAATAAAGTTAATCAGAGACAGATCAAGCAACAAACAGGAAGTAAGAATATAGCATCTAGTATGCACAAAGGGGTGTTAGGATGTGTGCTTTGAAAGTGATTATGATCTGGATCATCATAACGAGATAATCAGTTGTAATAAGATAACTTGTAGGAGATAACGTTTGTGCACTTGTTGTTTGAAGTTGTAATACTCAAATCAAATAATCAGTTGTGTTGTGCTAGGTTTGACAAAATCCAAGTATTTTAAGAAATTAGTAGATGAAACTCAAAAGACCTAAATGGATGATCTCGTTTTGTGAAATGGAATCACAAGTCTCCCAAATTAGGTTACACAAAAGGTAATTAGGTAACTTTATTTGTCTTTAATAATCAGTTTTCTTGCAGCTGGCATGAAACTGGTTATTTGATGTTCTTTAAATGATCATAAGCATAATCTGTTCACCCCAGTGGTGGACATTGCAAAGTATGGGTTGCCCAGAAATGATGCTCGTAGAAACAATCAAGAATTACCCACAAATGAAATGTTCCTTAATCATTGCTATAGAAATTCAAATTATTGGAAAAATTATCACCAATCTCACCACATACCAGTCTACCAGGTAGAAGAAAATATAGAGCTCTCTCAGGCTTTGTTAATTCTGCCATCATCTTCTTCTCAAGTTCAGAGATTTCAAGTTTAAGCTTATGATATTCAGCAACATCAACCTAACAAATAATATAGCCACAGAAAAGAATATCAATGCGCATTAAAAACTAAATTACTGCTTTCAATCAAATTATACTTACCTCTCCAGAAGCATCAAGCTTAGCTGCTTCCTCTTCTAGCTTAGCAACCTTTTGCCCTATATCAGGTAATGCCTGAAAAGGGGGTGAGAAAACATATGTTAGAACTTAGAAGTTATTATTATTGTTTTAAATAACAAGAGGCAATAATTAGGGTTAGAAGAAACCTTTTCATATTGAACTGGTGAAAAGAATTTTTTTATAACATGTTCTGCTGTAAACTGGCCTTCAGCGCGTCTCATTAAGTTCAATATCGAGTAGTAACTCAGCCTGAAAGTACTGACCAGTGGAGCTGGTTTCCCTAACACCATGTCCTTGAGAGTGTTCATCTCCATCTGAAAAGAAAAGGTTACATATTTTTTATTAATCGTTCAGATGCTAATTATGCTACATGCCTCAGATATCAACAGATGAAAACAAAATTTTCTTAAATGTTTCATTCAGTATTTTGCCATTATTTTTCTGACAACAAAATTTTGTAGCTTTCTTTAACATCTTGTTCCTGATTTCCTGATCTTCAAGGCGGTTGGTTGTCGAATTTATGGTGTTGCTTTTGTTATGCTTTTGTGAGACATGAAGTTGAATTCTAGCTTTAAATTAAATAATATTTTTATCTTGTTATTTGTTAATTAATATTTTTTAATCAGCACTCAAAACAATACCTATCAGTATCTAAAGTATAATAGATTAAAACAAGACTGAAGATATGACGAATCTAAAATGGTAATGGAACGTTATATTAAATTTTTCATTCAGTTTCAACCAAACCAAACAAGGCATTAGAAACATATTGATGCAAATAAAAATAATTTTATAACTTTTACAATTACAGCCTACCTCTCTGACGTAAATATTTGATTTTGAAATTAATTTAGCATTCAAGGATACTGTTCATCTATCATATAATAATATTCCACGTTCATCTTTGCCACGACGTCCAGCTCTTCCACTCATCTATAAGTAAAGACAAACACAATAAGAAACTAATTTCAAGACAAAACGCATAAGATTATAATGCTATAGGTTATGATACTCACCTGAAATATTCACCAGATCCTACATACCGATGGCTGTCACCATCCCATTTCCTAACACTAGTAAAAACAACTGTTTTTGCAGGCATGTTCAACCCCATAGCAAACTGTTACACATTTCAGTCAAGTGAAGCATATTAGTTTTTTTAATGAGGAGAGAAACACTATTAATCTGATAAAAAATAAAGCAGTAATAAGAAAAAACCTTAAGTAGAGGTGACAAATTTGGCCCATTTACTTATGAAATGGTAGATTTGGGTTATGCTTTATCTCTGAAGGTCAAATGTGCCATATTAAAAAATAAAAGGGAAATGTATCCAAAGTCGCCCAAAGCATAACTTTGACACATACAAGTTAGAACACTCACTTAACACAAATAAAGGATAGATATCGTAAATACATCCTCTCTAATCAAATTTAACACGATAACTATTTATAAGACTTCAAACTTGAGAACTGAAGAGAAAGTGTTAAGGGACATGTTACCTAACAGCATGTCTTGCCACCTCTAACATTATGCTTTAAATGCAACTATTTTGAAAAAAAAAAAAGTAGAAATAAAATTAAAGAAAAGAAAAGAAAAGAAAAAAGAAGAAAAACCTACCGTCTCTGTGGCAAAAAGTGCTTTTACAAGGCCTTCTTGGAATAAAAGTTCAACAAGTTCCTTGATAATCGGAAGAAGGCCAGAATGATGAACAGCATGCCTCGTTGTAATAAAGGCAACATGAGCTCAATTGCTGGGAGGTTTCTGTCTTCCTCACTCAAGCACAGTATTGCATTTTTGAAAACCTGCTCCCTACGTCTTTTTCTTCTTGGCTATTGAAATCAAGTTTGGTCATTGACATTGCATGTTGCTCACATTCTCTTCTGCTGAAGCTGAAGATTATAACTGGTTGAAACTTTCGTTCCATGATCATCTAAAACATGAAAATTACTTATGTTATTATAAGCAGTGGACAAAAACATTTTATCATCTTGACTAGATGGCCTTATCTACCCATTTACTTGAGAATGGGTTCTGTTTTATCTCAAACAGATCAATCAAGAATTAGCTAAAAAGGGAAGGGGGGCTCTGGTCTAAACAGGGTGATTTTAAGGCATACAGCCTAATAAGTCATAAATCATTTCATCAAAGATTAGATTGTCATTGTGATAATATATTTCAAGTTTTTAACATAGTTGAAAATTATTGATTTATAAAAAAATGTGGAGCAAAAGAATACCTGCAGGTCAACTTAAACCCAATCTGGCCAGTTACAACCAGTACTAAAATGAGACACAGGTTCCTTACTAAAATACATTTATAGGGGGGGGGGGGGGGATGAGAGGGGGGGGGGGGAGAGAGAGAGGGAGAGAGGAGAGAGAGAGAGAGAGAGAGAGAGGAGAGAGAGAGAGAGAGAGACCTTGACGATTTTATATATATCAGATCCACCAGAAGCATTTCCTGCTTTAGCGATTCTCCCACTTGTTTATTACTTCCAACAATTTGCTTTGCTTAGTGAAAGTGTCTTGCAGCTTTAGGAAATTATCCTCTCTAAACTGCTCATTTTCATCCACTACAAGATACAATCCTGATCCACCCATGGGAAACACATAATGCTGCAAAGGTGTGGGTCTAAAATCAGTATACACCACATGACAAGGCTGTTTGTGTATGTTGCATTCCATTCAGCAAACTCCAGTAGCATTCGACATTGTTGCAGAAAGAAAAACCATCTTAATAGCTGGAGGCAAAAAGATATACTTTCTTCCCAAACAACCCCTCGTTCACGATCTTTCATATAGTGAATCTCATCAAATATAACCCATGCGACTTCTTTTAAAACCTCAGATCCTCTATAAAGCATGCCCCTTAGAATCTCAGTTGTCATAACTAAGCAACTTGCATTTGGAGAGAGTGTGACATCACCTGTCATCAAACCCGACATCAGAAAAACTCTGACTTAATTCTCTATATTTGGTTGCTTAAAGCTTTTAACGGAGATGTATAAATGACCGTTGCTTGTCTCTAAAAGCCATAGCAATTGCATACTCCGCAACAGCAGTTTTCCCGGCCGAAGAAGTATGCGCTGATACCAAAACTGATTCTTTTCTCTCCAAACATGAAACCGAAATCTGCTGAAATGGGTCAAGTACAAACGGATACGTTTTAGCCATCTTTCCATTATAAACGGGATCAGACAACGTCCCATGTATCGTTTCATCTTTACTCGCAGTATACCCCTTTGGAACCGCTACCTCATGAACACAAGTTCTAGCCGCCACCCGTTGTCTTTGACGCCGATTCTTGTTCTTGACTTCAGTATCCACCCCCTCAGAGCTTCTTCTGGTAACTTCCGTTTTTTCTGCACTTGTAGCATTCTCCATCTCTAGTTAACTATTTCTGCTACAAATTCAGCTTCGCTAAGGTGATTAATAATATTTGCCAAAAGAATATATCAGATTGTTATAACATATGCGTATACAGACTTCTAAACAAATGAGCCATTGATCTCGTGACAAAGGGGAGGGATTCAACTAGTAATATACCATCATTAATTACCATGAAACTCTATAAACCCTAATTATCAATCCTATGGCGTGATTTCTATCAGAATAACAACAAAAGACACCAAATAGAACAGATTAACCGAAGAATGAAGAAATGAAAGAACAGATTTTTTTTTTTTGATTCCCCTATAATGGCTGCTGAATTGTCAAATCGGTAATGTTAAACCTAAAACCCCAATTGATTTTATCTTTGCTCGAAAAACCTAATAATGGAGAATGAATTAGCCGAAACGGAGGGTAAAATGCACAAAAGTTTGACCTAAATGTTATTTTAAAAGTTCGACGAATTACAGACGGAGGTGGTAAACATCGATTGCACCATAAAATTGAGGGGCTGAATTTTGCATGTACCGCAAAGTTTAAGGGGTTGATTTACTTAGGGAGCAAAACCAAAGGGGGTGTTAATAGCAGGATCTTAACCAAACCGAACTAAATTAACCAAACACGTTGATACTCAATTGACCAGCACAAACTAATAACTAATAGGAGTGGTGGGTTTGTTTCTTTTCTTGTTGATTTTGATATCTGAAAATTAAGAACCACCTTAAGATCGTTTAATGGTTTTAGTGGTTGACGGCCTGGATTATTCAAATGAGACTAGGGTTCGAATCTCACTTGGGTAAGCGTCTTAAGGTTGTCAGCTCACGAAGAGGATGGGGAGCTCATACTAGGGTTTAGGTTTAGCGCGATATCGGGGCAAAAAGGCCACATGCTTTGTCTCTAGATAACCATGAACCATTGCTCATGTGGATTTCAATTTCAAAAATGTCATAGTCCGGTTAATGAGTCTGAAAAATACTCGTTTATTTTATCTAAAACTTAAGATTGGTTTGGATTAAAAGCAGGCTAAATCTGTGATAAAATCAATAATTTTAGGCACATGTAAATGTGACGCCCTAAACCCGTCAGGGCACCAGAAGCACGTCACATAGTTGTATTAACATCTTAAATACAAATCAGAGCTTTTATCATACAGAGGAAGACTAAACTTTATTACGTGTCAACCCAATTATAAAAACATTTTACATATAATAATATTTCATTATACATCCTTTTTCATTATTACATGTCCTACATCCTATGCCAGCAACTACTCGGGATAGCATCCTTATCCGACTCAAGCTTGCTTTCCTCTATTGTTAGAGGATCCTTCCTTACCTAGCACACAAAACATACTCAAAACATCAGATAAACTGGTGAGTTCTAACTTTTTATTAAAACATTAACAACATCATATCACATATAAATCACGTTATATTGCCAATACTATGAAAACCATCTTTAACTTTACTTTGTCCCACGGACGTCAGTTTCCCACCAGAAACTGTAATTATTATCTCTCATCCAGTAGGATGCAATTTAATCATCTAGGGTCGTCACCACAAGATGTTCACAAAGCTGAATGATCGTCATCACTCCTTCTCACTGTACAGTCTACACACAGGCATCTTACCCTAACTAGCCTATTGAGATTACATCACATCAAAACAATTCCTTTACTCATTGCCAATATTATCACATTAATTTACACACACCACACATTCTTTCTTTTAGCACCAGTTTCAACACATTTCATGGTTCTTTAACCTTGTCTGACCCATTGGAATCATTACCATCACGTAATGATTAACAAGGTTCAGATAACCATCCATTATCCCAACTTTACCCAAACAACCCCACTAGCTGCTAGTAATGTATAATCATCATTATCACAATTCTGGTGCTAAAACATTCAAATTATTCATCATTGTATGTATGCTAGCTCGTATGTTAAACCACACATTTAATAAGGGCTTAGAACTCACCTTATTAACTTCCTCATGACAATCTACACAATCCACGTACACGAGATAACTAGTCCTTCTTCTAATCAAGGTATATCTAAAGCAATAAACCTTGATTCAGTAAACTATTCTCAAACAGGTCTCTTATGCGAATGAACGCTATGCGAATATGGCACTCATACGACTGGACCTATGCGGATGAACATCCAATCGTGCGAATGGACCTCATGCGACTGAACCTTCAGTCGTACGACTAACCATTCATTCGCACGACTAGTCCTTATTCGTGCACAGTGATCACTCGTCTCCATTTAGTCTTCTAACAGGCGAATGAGTTCTCAGTCGCACGACTGAACCTTTATTCGCACTTAGTCGCACGACTAGACTCTCATTCGCACGACTGAGGCATGCGACTGAGCCCATTGACAGGATCTCAGCCTCTCTCGTTGATCAATTAGATTATGTTTGCAGCGGATTTAGCTCATTAATTAGCAATTAAGCAAGAACATAAAAGATATTTCAAATTAAAGCATGAACATAGAGAGAAGGGTTTCTGCAAAACAATAAATATTCTATTGGTTCGCACGTTTCGGCCATTAAAACAGTATGGTGCCCATCCTTTTATAGGCGGCAAAGGATGGGCATGATGTCCTTTTTCTGACATCACTGAATATTCAAATTACAACTGACAAAACATAAAACTACTGAAGATGTCAACAACTGACATCTTCTTACAAAAGTTCCTAAGTACTGACAAAAGTAAACTACTGAAACTATAACAGCTGAGGAATATTCTCTTCAGCTGTTGTACAACTACTGACACAAAATAAACTTCGGAAAAGGAAAAAAACCACCACAACAACTGAAGAGGACTTCTTCAGTTGTTGAGACAAACTCTGTCTTCAGTACTTGGTCTTCAGACTTGGCTTCGGAAGATGAAACTTCGGAAGATGTTACTTCGGAAGATGTAACAACTGATGACTTCAGTAGATATCATCAGTTGTTGTCTTCAGTCTTTTCTTCAGACTTTGCTTCGGAAGATAGAACAGCTTCGGAAGATGTAACAACTGATGATCTCAGTAGATATCATCAGTTGTGTCTTCAGTCTTTGTCTTCAGACTTTGTGCTTCGGAAGATCTTCAGTTCTTTGGATCTTCAGCCTTTTGATATCTTCAGCTGATGATCTTCAGTTCTTTTGTTCAGAATTTGTGCTTCGGAAGATCTTCAGTTCTTGGATCTTCAGTTCTTCAGACTTCATCATCTCAGCAGAGAGCTGGCACTAAGATGCTCTCAAGCCTGACATTCAAGCAAGAGAACACAATAGCTGATGAGAGTCCTCAGTTCCTCTCTGACCTTCCGGCAAGAGAACACAATAGCTGATGAGAGTCTTCACTGTTGTGTAGTGGCATGTGGGACTTAGAGGTTTCCTGATCTTGGCTCATTGGTTCTTTTGGTCCAACAAACTCCCCTGAACCAATGCAGCCAAAACCTCTAATTATTGGATGTCCCACTTATTGGTGGCATAAAATTGGTCTATTTCCTCCTAGATCAGATTAGGAGTTGACCCAGATAAGCACTGGCCGGAGATGTAGTCTCAAGTGTTTGTTTGGCTAAGTATGGATGGGAGCTTTGTCTTGGGGAATTGGACACAAAGCTGTTACCCCATCCATGAGATCTACACCCCATGTATAAGCCGGAAGGATTCTCGGGTGTAGGCCTGAAGAAAGATCATTTGTCTTCTTTGGACATGTCTTCAGGCTCACCTTCGAAAACCCCTCCCGACCGTACACCTCTGAGAGATACTTGACCTGTTTTCCATTTTTGAGCTCAAGTGTTGTGATTTGCCTATATGCAAACTCATCAGGGTGTAAACCCTCTAACAACAAAGTGGGCTCATTCCGATGAAAATTCTCAAGCTTCTTATAGACCAGACCCTTCCTAACCACCCTATTATCTAGCATTGAAAAAGGTGGTTGGCCGGCTCTATAAGCTTTCTCGAATTCATCTACTATTTCCCAGGGTGTTATTACAATAGCCACAGAGACCTCTTCATCTACGATTCTCTTTAGTTGGCTTTTGTATCTCACAGGCATGTCCTTCTTGACTATCCTGTGAGCCACCCTTGGGTCAGGCCAAGTTCTCACCCTCTCCCTTTATATTGAAAGGTTTGTCGGAGGGTGACTAACCTCAGAGCTTCTCTCTGCATATTTATTATAGAGGTCGAAGCAGCATAACATTTGTCAATGCTTTTCAGCATTTCCTCATCATGTCGCTTTTGCTGCTCTCCTCTTCTAACTTAGCCCTCACAGTGTCCTGCTGTGAGGTGGGAGTGATGGTTGTGATTTGGTTTGGGTAAAGGTATAACTGTGAGAGTGGCAGACTATCCTCCTCATCATCTCTTCTTCATCTTGCAGCATCAGCACCCTTCTCTTCTTCTTCAAGGGTGGATCATGGCTGCGGGTTTTTTGGTGGTAAAGGGAGTTGGTTTTGTGGGGTTGTGTTTGGTGGTTGGTGTGGGAATGTGGCAGGCACTGCTAAGCACTAGAGATAAGAGCTGGTTTGGTTAGCTTGACTAGCAGTGTCCTGTTCCAGCACCGGCTTCAGATAGGGCCTCTGCGACCAGTCCCTTGTAAAATCACCAGCTGAACAAATCTTGGTGGTTATTGCCAAGAGTTTGTCCCTGGTCCATGCTTAACATCAAGGACTGGTCGCCCAGGTACTTCGAAGTGAACCTATCATAGCCTCAAGTTTTTGGTCTTTCCTCTTGGCTAAGAGTAGTCCATCGGTACTCAATTTCCTCTTCTTCATATTCCTGATCTCTTGATCTAGCAAGGCAGTGTCCTTGTCAAAGCCTTGCCTGAAACAGCTGTTCAATGACTTTGTTCATTGAACGGGTATGTCAGCATCAGCCTCCTTGACAAGGATGCTAGATCAGGATCAGCCACCTTCTTTCCATTTCCTTACTCTTATCAGTGACACTGAAATCCTTTTGGATGTCAGTCACTTTTATTGGCTCTACCTCCCTCTCTTTCTCTTCCCTTCTCCCTCACTTCCCAGTCTCCTCAACCAACTCCCTCTCAACCACCACCTCTTTCTCTGCCTCTCCCTCTTCCTCACCCCTCTTCCTCTTGGCTTGCTGATGTCTCCCCCTTTTGGGTGCATTGGTTGGGGTTTGACTATCAGCAAGCGCCTTAGAAACAGCAACCTCCACCAAGGGTTGTATGTGTGTGGGAAGCCTCTCATCAAGGGTCTGAATTACTATATTTTGAAGTATGGGTGTGATGAGAGGTAGGGATTTTTGGAAGATAGCATCCAGTGCTCAGGGGGGTTCTGACCCTGAGAGCTAGTGCCAGAAGCAGGGGCTGGTGGCGAGTTTGTGGGGGTGGCTCAGTGTTTGTGAGACCTTCGGTGTGAAGGTGCCATCTGGGGTAGTGGTGGCAGATGGACTTCTATCCTGAGTCATCTGAGCAAGCAGCTCTTTGAGTCTGCTTATCTCATCCTCAAGGATAGTGTTTTGAGCAACTACATCAAGAAGAAGCTCAGGTCATCATCAGCATGAGCTGAATCACTGACCTCCTGACATTGTCAGGATGAACATGTCCTGAGTGTGGCTCAGTAATGACATGTGCCCTTGTTCATGGTACTGGGGACTTCTGGCCTCCGGATTGGATCCATCATCGGCCATTGCTCTGGTGAGGTCTTAGAGATGTTACCAGCTTCACCCTGCTCAGATGTTGATGCAGGGGAAGTGGCAGCCTCACCAGATTGTTCTCTCTCCCTAGCCACACTGGAGAGTGAACTGATTCTCTGTGGTGGGCTCTGATCAGCACTTGTGAACCCCCTCTTCGGTTGGAGTCTCCCCAGTGGTGTAATAGGTTTCTGGGGAGAGGGTGGAGTGCTCAGATCAGTCAGCACTTTGGCTATTACCAATGTTGGGCTTAGTGGGGCGGTCTCTCTGTAGTGGGCTGGAAGCAGTATGCACATGGGGAGGATTGTGCTCTTCAATGGCAGCTCCTCAAGTGAGAAGACCCCAGTAATGTGGTTGCCCCAAAATTGGTTACATCAGGCTCCTGTTGAGAGGAAGCCGTGCGGTTGTGGTGGGTGGAGTCGTGGTACCTGCTGGGAGAATCGAACCAGCAGGCACATCCTGCCTTTGTGTGGCAGGGGCATCCTCAGGGGACTCATCTCCCTGAGTAGCCTTTTGGGCTTCTTTTTGGCTTTTGGCTTGGTGGGACTTTGGATTTGGAGGTGGAGGCTGGGGTTCCACTGCGTGGGTTTTCGCAGCCGGCCAGCCTGTTTGAGTGTGGGTCAGTGTTGTGCCTGGAGTACCTCAGCTTGAACAGCCATGGCAGGGACCCCAGTGCCAAATAGTCCCTCAGCCTGAAGCTGGTATCGATCATGGCCATTATGAACCGTGGATAAAGTTCCAACGGTTAGAAAAAGGTTTTGTGGCCATGTCCTTGAGTTCCAAAAATAAAATATCAGTAAAATTTAGTGGTTGTTTCTCAAGGATAGAATACAATACCTGTTGCCACCTTGTTGACATCTGGTCCCACGAAGAGGTTTTGGGAGCCAGACAAACATTTACCATGTGGAAGATCAATCGTTGAGGGTCAGGGAAATGTTTCTTCAACAAGGTAGAGGCGTGATAGGTTACCCTGATAGTCATGAGATGTGAAGGAGAGATCAAGGGTACCTTTGGGATAGGAGGTTGGGTGAGTGGCATCATCCAGCTCTAGGGTTTGGCGTAGAGTAGCTGGAGTGATAACCACGGTTGCCGTTGACGGAGGACCGGAGAGAGACCTCGCCATCATGCTCTCCAGTGTGGACGGTCACATTTGTCCAAAACTCCGTCAAGGAGTCGGTGTATATGGTGGGGTTGATGAGAAATGCCGTTTTGTATGGGGAGTCGTGCATGAGATCGACGGCATTGTGAAACTTTGGCCATAATGGCGATTTAGTGAGATGTGCGACACAGTTGTGTCTAGGCTTTATGTGCAAGGACGCCATTAATGGTGGATTTTCAGAGGGTTTGGTAAGATTAGGGCAAGTGAAGTAAATGCTCTGAAAGTAAGTATTTATAGGGTAGGCTAAAGGGTGAGAGAAAACTACTAAAGGTTTGGTGTTAGTCATCAGTTGTTATGACACTGATGACGTGGTTTTAACCTTCAGTTTTGTAACTTCCGAGGACTTGGTATTAGTCTTCAGTAGTTGAAACTACTGAGACTTTGGTTTTGTCCTTCGGAAGTTGTAAACGTCGGAAGAATTACTATCTTCAGTAGTTATGAACTACTGATAACCTAGTAGTCTTCTTCAGACGTTGTAACAACTGAAGACTGGTGTTAGCCTTCAGTAGTTGTGAAATACTGAGATCAGTAGTTGTGAAACTACTGAAGACATGGTTTTGTCCTTCAGTGTTTGTGTATGAAAACTCAGCTGTTGTTATCAGCTGATGAGAAATTACTCATCAGCTGTTTCCGTCAAATCAGTTGTTTCATACTAGCCTCCACATTTACTCATCAGCTCTTTGGCTGACTTTCAGATGTTTCATTGACCCTTCAGCTCTTGGGAATATGCCTTCAGCTCTTGGGAAAGATGTTCACAAGTGCTGATGAAATAGTCTTCGAGCTGGTGAACAAATTTTGCAGTACTTCCGAGCTGTGTAAGATTACACATCAGTACTTGTGAGCAAAATTGTTCTTCAGTACTATTTATTGAAAATCATACATCAGTAGTTGTAATCCACTCACTACATCAGTTGTTTACAATAAATTAAGTACATCAGTACTTTGAGTTATTTTAGTCTTCAGTAGTTGTGAAAGAGCTGAAGACTAAATTACTCATCAGTACTTGTATTTGACCTTTGCTCTTCAGTAGTTGTGAGTTTGAGACATCAGCATAGGTCAAATCAATCAAGCTGCAGCATACCAAGCCTTAGTACCAAATTTTGGAATGTGGCACTATCTAAAGCTTAGTAAAAATGTCTGCAAGCTCATCAGCACTAGGCACAAACTTAGGATCAATCAGACCTTTCTCATAGCAATCCCTGAATAAAATGATGTCTGATCTCAATATGCTTGGTCCTAGAGTGCTGGACTGGATTCTTAACAATACAAAGAGCTGAAGCACTATCCATTAATAATGGAGTCTTAGTCTCAGTAATGCCATAATCCAGAAGTTGGTTCTGAAGCCAGAGTATTTGAGAGGTACAACTTGCAGCAGCAATATACTCAGCTTCAGCAGTGGATGTAGCAATTGATGTTTGTTTTTACTCTGCCAAGAAAACTAAACAATTGCCTAGGAATTGGCAACCACCAGAAGTGGATTTTCTGGTGACTTTGCATCCTGCATAGTCACTATCAGAGAAAGCAACTAATTTGCATGAATGCCCAGCTGAATACCAAAGTCCTAGTGATTGGGTACCTTGCAGATATCTAAAGATCCTTTTGACTGCAATCAAATGGGATTCTTTAGGTGCAGCTGAAATCTAGCACAAGCACATGTTGAAAACATGATGTCTGGTCTAGAAGCTGTAAGGTACATCAAGGACCCAATCATACATCTGTAAAGGGTTTCATCAACCGCTTTACCTTTCTGATCAACATCTAGTTGTGTGATGCTGCTCATGGGAGTAGAACAGGGCTTACAGGATTGTAAATCAAACTTATTCAGCAACTCTTTGGTATACTTGGACTGATGGATGAAGATTCCATCATCCAGTTGTTTGATTTGCAAGCCCAGAAAGTACTGTAATTCTCCCATAGCACTCATTTCAAATCTCAGCTTCATAAGCTTTGTAAATTCATCACACAACTTTGGATCAGAGGATGCAAAGATGATATCATCAACATAGATCTGAACAAGGAGCTTATGTTGTCCCACAGTCTTGATGAATAAGGTTTTATCAATGGTGCCTCTAGAGAACTGTTCTCTAGAAGAAAGGTTGAGAGTGTCTCATACCAGGCTCTAGGTGCTTGCTTCAGCCCATAAAGAGCCTTATCAAGCTTGTACACCCAATCAGGATGTTTATTGTCCTCAAAGCCTGGGGGTTGACACACATAAACCTCTTCTTTGATTTTTCCATATAGGAAGGCACTTTTGACATCCATTTGATAAACCTTGAGACTGTGAAAGGCAGCATAAGCTAAGAACAGTCTAATTGCTTCTAGTCTGGCCACAGGTGCAAAGGTCTCATCATAATCGATGCCTTCCTCCTGTGCAAAACCTTGAACAACCAGTCTGGCCTTGTTCTTGACATTTGGCCCTTCTCATCTGTTTTGTTCCTGAATACCCACTTGGGCCTATAGCACACTTACCTTGGGTAATGGAACAACTCCCACACTTGCTGTTTCTTGAATTGAAGTAGCTCAAGCTGCATAGCTTCCACCCATCCATTGTCTCTTAAAGCAATATGATAGTTCTTTGGTTCTTGCTGACTGATGAAGAGAGCATAGAAGCAGAAGTTGGACAATTGATTCCTGGTTGAAACTCCAGCATGAATATCACCAATGATTTGTGAAGTGGGGTGATTCTTGAGCTCTTGATAAACTATGATATCTGTGCAAGTGTTTGTAGACCCATCAGCAGCAACAGATGGTGATGGAGATTCCTGAAACCATGTAGAGGATGGCAGCTCAAATGAAGTAGAGCAAGCAGAAATCTCATCAGCATTTGTAGTGGATGGAGCTGCTGAGGCTACAGGAGCATCAGGTTCAGTGGAATTAGGCAGGTTGTCACTGAACTTGAAGAGGGAGTACTGACTTCATCATCTTCAGTACCACCAGGTGGAGATCTGTTGACAGGCTCAACAGATGGAGGTTGATAAGGAACATATTGCAGTATGTCCAGATCAAACAGCTCCACAGGGTTTTGTGGAATCTTGTCCTTTGGAGATTCATTGAACTTACATGCAAAGTTTCTTCAACCCCTTTGGTTCTACAGTTGAAGACTCTGTATGCTTTGCAAGTTGATGAATAACCAACAAAGTACCCTGCATCCACCTTACTAGCAAACTTATGGAGTGGGTTGCTAGTGTTGAGAATAAAACAAGGACACCCAAAGGCTCTAAAGAATGAAATAAGAGGGCCAAATGATGAAGAACTTCATAGGGAGTCTTCATCAACCTCTTATTTACTAAGGCTCTATTCTGTACATAGCAAGCTGTATTGACAGCTTCAGCCCAAAAGGTCAGTGGCAAGCCTGAGTCAGCCAACATTGACCTTGCTGCTTCAATGAGGGTCCTTCTTTCTCTCCACCACTCCATTCTGTTCAGGAGTTCTTGGAATGCTAAACTGCCTTCTAATTCCCTTGGACAGGTAGAAGTCATCAAGTGTGTGGTTCTAAATTCTGTTCCATTGTCACTCCTCACACACTTGACCTGTAGGGAATACTGCTTTTCTACTTGTAACACAAAGTTCATTATTGTCTTTGCTGCTTCATCCTTGGAGTGCAAGAAGAAAGTCCATACAAACCTGGAGTAATCATCCACAATTACCAGGCAGTATTTCTTCTTTGCCATGCTCATTACTCTGACAGGACCAAAGAGATCCATGTGCAGAAGTTGTAAGCAGCAGGCAGTGGACTTAGGTTCTTCTATTGAAGGGAATGAAACTTTGTGTTGTTTTCCTTTCAAGCAAGCAGTGCAGTCATCTTCACACTTGAACTCCTTCAGAGGCAATCCTCTTACTAAACCATGGCTTATAAGCTGATTCATGTTCTTGAAATTAACATGACCCAGCCTTCTATGCCATAGTGTAGACTCTTGAGGAGATGCCTTGGAGAATAGGCAAGGATGGCCTTTTAGATCCATCTTTTGGAAAGATCTAAGGCATACACTCTTCCTGTCCTGTTGGCCTTCAGGAGAGTGTGTTCATCCAATGCCTTGTCAATCAAACTCAGAACTTTGGATGACAGAATCCTACAGTTCTGGCTTGTGAAAAGGGCAACATGGCCTTGTCACACATTTGATGACACTCAAGAGGTTGTACTTGAGATTCTCCACATGGTTAACATCATCAAACCTTATTTCCCCGTTGGAAACAAAGCCTTTTCCGACGATGTAACCCTTTGCATCATTGCCAAAAGAAACAAATCCCTTCTTTCCTTGAGAGTAGTCATTAAGAAGGGAGCTGCTTCCCGTCATGTGCATGGATCCTCCACTGTCTACATACCAGATGCTTCTATGGCATGTTGAAGAACCCTGCAAACACAACCATGTGTTAGTTAGTCTTGGAGACCCAAACCTGCTTGGCTTTGGGTCTGTTCTCAGCTACAGGTGTAGCAGCATAACAGGTGTGTTATGTGTGACAGCTTGAGGTGAAGAAGATGGTACAGAAGAGGAAGCTTTGGCTTGGACTTCCTTTTCTGTGGTTTCAACATAGGAGCATCTAAGTGGTTGACTCTTCCCACTAGTTGCTGAACCATCATCACCAACTGTGTCTGGTTTCGTGATAAAGCTTTCAGCTCTTCAGACACATTGGAGTTACTGATGATGAGTTCCTATGTTGTACCATCTTTTCTGAGCAACCTCAGCTGTTGCCTGAGAAATCCTTACCTTAGATTTAGCTTTGGGCTTAGGGATTTCAGACTTGGATGTTGCCAGTACAAACTTGGTTTCAAACTCATTCTTCATTTTATTGATGCTCTCAGAAATTTCTCCTTCTGTTTGAGTTGGACAACCTTTTGTACCAGCAATCATCAGTAAGATGATTGAACAAGCCACATATCTCACATGCTTTTTCTTCATCTTATGCTGATCATCAGCTGAAGAGGATTTAACTGCTGAAGACTTGTTCTTCAGCTGTTTGTCATCAGTACTAGCAGTTTCTTCCTAGTGCCTGCTTTCTGGTATCCTCTTTAGCTGTCTTCAAACTTTCCTACTGTTAGTTTTCTTCTCTTTAGTGCTAACAGTATTTGAGGTTGAACTTCAGATGTTGTCACTTGCTCTCCAGTACCTTCAGTACTTCTAGTGACAACTTCTGAGTTGATCAGCCTTTTGGTCATGTGACAGTCTATCTCTGATGATGCTGATTCGAGGATAGTAAGTCACATGATGAGAAGGATTGGTTATTGCTCTCCCATCAGATTCAACTTCTGCTCTTGAAATGAAGTCTGTGGGGGAGCAGTGTGATTGTACCAATGCCAAACTTCACCATTGGAAGCAGTTTGCTTGCTAAGAAGCATTTCAAAACCCTTGCATGATTGCACCCATCGATCACACTCAACTTGGGTGGTTGCAAGAGTTTCCTTGAGATCTTTGTACTTCTCAAGAAGTACATCTTCCCTAGCTTTAGCATCTTTGATTTGGCAGTTAAGCTTGTAAATCTCATCATTTTATCTTTTAGAACAACCTCAAAATCAGCTTTTCTTTGGAAATAGTGTGCTCAAGCTCAAGATTTTTATTTATTAAAGCTACATTTGCTTCTCTAATAGAAGCAAATGCTGCTATGCATGACTCTGAACAAAGCTTGGCTTTTGCCTCAGTGGATACCTGAGATGAGGCATTGGATGATGACCCTTCAGCAGAATCAAGGGCCATCAGAGCAAGATTTCCAAAAGGTTGTCACCACCATGTTGACCAGCACCTTGGAGTAGTGGTTCTGACCAGATAGCTCTTCTGGTAGACTACTCCAGTCAACAGCAGTGGGGGTGAAAAAGCTTTGTTGTTGAGGTTGTGTGTGTTGATGAGATTGGGAAGAATGAGGCTCTGGAAGAGCATGAGGTGGTTGAGCCGAGGGTGCTTGAGTTTGACCAGGCTGAGGCATGTAGTAACAGGGGTAAGAATAAGGCATATGACTGTGGCACAAAATAAGCAGGTGGTGCTTGTGCTTGAGATGGATGGGGAGAACTGTAGGAAGGTTGCCCTTTGTGCTGTGAGCTATTGCTGGGAAAAGTCACAAAGGGTGCAGATGAGTTAGATCCAGATGATCTACACTCTCTTGCAAAGTGTCCAAGCCTTTGGCACTTGTGACACCTCAACTTGCTCTTGTCAAAACCAACTTTGGTTTTGCCAGAGAGTCCTGGGAATTTCCTACCAGTTCTTTTGTAGAACTTCTGAGATCGGATATTTATCATTGCCATTTGGTTCAAAATATCCATCTCTTCCAGATCATCATCGGAATGCCCTTCAAATCCTCCATCAGAAAGCACAAGTTGTCACCACCACCTCCTGAACTACTAACACCAACAAAAGCTTGTCCTGAGTTGGTAGAGAAATCGATATGCTCATCATAAGAACTTTCAGATGAAGCATATTCTGACTCATGACTTATCAAGGCAGTATTACCTTGGACAAAGTCATCAGCAAGTTTGCCAGAAGATGACAACTTCCTCTTTTGCTCTACTTCTCTCTCAAAGTGAGTAGCTTCCCATGAAGTTGGTGAGAGATAGAGTGTCAAGGTCAGCACTAGAGCGTAGGACAATGGTATATGTGTCCCATCTCTCAGGTAATGACCTGAGGAACCTGTTGTTCATCTGGCTTTGGGAGTACTCTGTTTAACCATCTTTAGCTCAGAGATTAAACAAGAGAACCGTTCATACTGCTGGGTCAGAGTCTCACCCTTTCTATATGAGAAAGTCTCATATGTTGGGCAAGGATTTCCCTATTGTTTGCTAAGACCGAGTCAGTTCCTCCAAATTGTTCCTTTAGAGCAACCCATAGGTCATGAGCAGACTCATGATGCAAGAGCCCTGAATATATCTCGTTTGGAATGGCCATGGCTAAAATTCCATGGGCTCTGGCATCAATTTCGAACAGCTTTAGATCTTCGTCCGAATATTGTTCAGGTTTCTTGGCAACCTGTTCATTAGACTCCGGGACGTTCACCATAGGCTTGTATGGCCCATGCACCACTGATTCCAACAACCAGCACTGTTGACAGCCAAGTGATGCAGCATACGTCTTTGCCATATGTTATACTCGTTCCTAACCAGCATCGGAGGCTTGGTTGAGGAACCAGTATTGTGAGGATCATTGGTTGGTGTTGTCATCTCAGGTTTTGGTCAAAAAACAAGTTAAGCACGACAAATGTAACTCAAAACCACCGAAAGATCTCAAGATTGGCCGGAAAAAGGAAACTGCAGAAATACTCTCTATGACTAACTCTTGCAAATTGCTAATTCGATCAAACTGAGAGATCAAAAGAGCAGTTTCAAATGATCAATGTTGAAATCGATCAATGATTAACCTGCTCTGATACCATTTGACAGGATCTCAGCCTCTCTCGTTGATCAATTAGATTATGTTTGCAGCGGATTTAGCTCATTAATTAGCAATTAAGCAAGAACATAAAAGATATTTCAAATTAAAGCATGAACATAGAGAGAAGGGTTTCTGCAAAACAATAATATTTCTATTGGTTCGCACGTTTCGGCCATTAAAACAGTATGGTTGCCCATCCTTTTATAGGCGGCAAAAGGATGGGCATGATGTCCTTTTTCTGACATCACTGAATATTCAAATTACAACTGACAAAACATAAAACTACTGAAGATGTCAACAACTGACATCTTCTTACAAAAGTTCCTAAGTACTGACAAAAGTAAACTACTGAAACTATAACAGCTGAGGAATTCTCTTCAGCTGTTGTACAAATACTGACACAAAATAAACTTCGGAAAGGAAAAAACCACCACAACAACTGAAGAGGACTTCTTCAGTGTTGAGACAAACTCTGTCTCAGTACTTGGTCTTCAGACTTGGCTTCGGAAGATGAAACTTCGGAAGATGTTACTTCGGAGATGTAACAACTGATGACTTCAGTAGATATCATCAGTTGTTGTCTTCAGTCTTTTCTTCAGACTTTGCTTCGGAAGATAGAACAGCTTCGGAAGATGTAACAACTGATGATCTCAGTAGATATCATCAGTTGTTGTCTTCAGTCTTTGTCTTCAGACTTTGTGCTTCGGAAGATCTTCAGTTCTTTGGATCTTCAGCCTTTGATATCTTCAGCTGATGATCTTCAGTTCTTTTGTTCAGAATTTGTGCTTCGGAAGATCTTCAGTTCTTTGGATCTTCAGTTCTTCAGACTTCTCATCTCAGCAGAGAGCTGGCACTAAGATGCTCTCAAGCCTGACATTCAAGCAAGAGAACACAATAGCTGATGAGAGTCCTCAGTTCCTCTCTGACTTCCGGCAAGAGAACACAATAGCTGATGAGAGTCTTCACTGTTGTTGTAGTGGCATGTGGGACTAGAGGTTTCCTGATCTTGGCTCATTGGTTCTTTTGGTCCAAACACCATTCGTTGAAACGGATCAGCAGCTGTGTTCTTGACGTTTTTGATCCAAACTTACTCAAATTTGAGTTTTAACCATCCAAATCATGTCATATTCAAAACAGATCATGTACACACGTTTACGATGGTTTCAAAATCATTATTTTATCAAAAATTCACAAAACTCGGATCGAATTCTCGGATTTTAACTTAGAAAAGAACAAGACCAAATCAATGATTTAAACGTGTTATTGGATCAAATTCAATCATATACACAGCTTATATATATCAAGATTGATCTGTGACATTCAAAGCTTACCGAAACGGAGTTGACTTAATCGATTTGTTGAGAACAGGAGAGTTGGGTGTGAAAGGAACAAAGAAAATGGAGATGATGCATATAGAAAATCTGTTTGAACTCTCTCCACCGCCTTACTTATCCACACATACATTTTAACCGCCTCACACTTAGTCGCACGACTGAACCCCATTCGCATGACTGAATCGTGCGACTGAAGCCCATACGCCTATGATTCGTGCGATTGAGTCTCATTCGCACGTAAGGGGTGCGACTGAAGTTCATTCGCATGCAAGTCATGAGACTGAAAACACAATCTTAACAAATAAACTCAACTTAATTAAGTAAACATAACTATAATACGATTACAAGTCCGGATAAAAAACCGGATGTTACAACTCTCTCCCCCTTAAATAGGTTTCGTCCCCGAAACCAACTATTCAAACAACTGGGGATAATCTCTTCTCATCTCATCTTCTGATTCCCAGGTGAAATGAGACCCTTTCTATTCGACCACTGTACTTTAACTAACTGGATGGTTTATTTCTCAATCTTTTCATCTTTTGTCTACTATAGCAGTAGGTTTCAACATAATTTCATTTATATCCACCTCTATATCATCTAAAGGTACGTATGCACTCTCATGGCTAAACACTTGCGCAACTGTGATACGTGAAAAGTGGGGGTGGATTTCATGCAACTGTGGGTAATCTGGTATAGGCTACTTCTCCATTCGCTTCTTCTTAGTTTATATTCTCTAAACGTGTCCTATAAAATTTCGAACTAGGTTACTACCTTTCTCTTATTTCTGATTGATAATTCCCTTTAAGGAGATACTTTCAACATAACTAACTATCCTACCTACCCCAAACTCTATAGCCTTTGACTTTATCTTTATAAGACTTTGTCGATCCTGAGCCGCTTTAAACCGAGCTTTGATCTGATCTAACTTTCATTTGTAGCTTGTACAATTTCCATCTTCCCAACTCTTTGCCCAATTTCTCCCAACATATCGAACTCCTGCACTTTCTACCATAACATCTCATAAGGGGCTCTCCCAATTGTAGAATGATAATGTTATTGTAGGAGAATTCTACTAACGGTAAATGACTATCCCAGCTACCACCAAAATCTATAACACAAGCCCGTAACATATCCTCAATGTTGGAAAGTTCTTTCAGTCAACCCATCAGTTTCTGGATGAAAAGATGTGCTGTGTAATAAACGAGTACCCATATATTCATGAAATTTTCTCCAAAACCTCGAAGTAAAACGTGTATCTCTATCCGACATAATTGATAATGGTACTATGATGACGAGCAATAATTTCTCGATAATAAACAGTTCTGCTAATTCTCAGAGTTATAGGTTTCCTTGATTGGTAAGAAATGCCCGCTACATGTCAATCTATCCACTATGACCCAAATGGTATCATAACCTTAGCTGTAGCGGAAGCTTAGTTATGAAATCCATTGTCAATTCCTCCATTTCCATTTTGGAATCTCTAAAGGTTGAAGCTTACCGTATGGATTTTGATGCTCAGCTTTGACCTGAAGACATGTCAAACACTTATTCACATACTACATCATATTAAACTTCATACCTGGCCATCAATATTCTTGTTTCAAATCTTTATACATCTTTGTAGCACCAGGGTGTATAGAATATCTGGATTTATGGGCTCATTCAGTACCAACTCTCTCATTCTCAATTGGAAACCCACATACGACCATGTTTTATCTTAACCCCAAACTATTTTGTTTCAAATCCTTTGTTTGCCTTTCATTCGTTCTCGTTTTACGTTCTCCTCCTTAACGCTTCTAATGAGCTTCCCGTAACTGTTGCATAAAATCTGGAGTTATCACTAACTTATATGACTTAACTCGAATCGGAGGAGGATGTTCATTCTTTCTGCTTAACGCGTCAAGCAACCACATTTGCTTTACCAGGATGGTAAAGTATTTCACAATCATAATCTTCACCAACTCTAACCATCTCCGCTGGCGCATGTTTAATTCTTTCTGGTTGAAGAAATATTTCAAACTCTATGATCCGTGTAAATTGTACATTTATCCCATATAAGTAATGTCTCATATCTTCAAAGCAAATACCACTGCTGCCAATTCCAGATTATGCGTTGGATAATTCCTTTGGTGGTCTTTCAACTGTCTGGAAGCATAAGCTATTACCCGTCCCCTCTGCATCAATAAACAACCTAACCCTTGATATGAAGCATCACTGAATAAATTACCAAATCTTCATTCCCATCTGGCAACGACAATACTGGTGATTGAGTTAATTTCTGCTTCAGTTCTTGAAATGCATTTTCTTGTTCTGGTCCCCATACGTATTCTTCATTCTTTCTTGTCAGCTTCGTTAACGGGGATGCAATTTGGCAAAATCCTGAATAAATCTTCTATAATAACCAGCCAGACCCAAGAAACTGCGGATTTCAGATGGCGTCTTTGGAGAACTCCACTTCATTACTGTTTCAATCTTTGTAGGATCTACTAAAATACCTTCTGCATGATAACGTGTCCCAAAAACTGTACTTCCCGCAACCAAAACTCACACTTAGAAAATTTTGCATAAAGCTTTTCTTTTCACAACCTTTCCAACACTTCACGAAGATGGCAGACATGATCTCCCTCATTCTTTGAATAGATTAGTATACATCAATAAACACAATTACTGATCAATCTAACATTGGCTTGCACACTCTATTCATCAAGTCCATGAAAGCAGCAGGTGCATTTGTCAACCAAAAGACATAACCAAAAATTCATAGTGACCATAACGTGTACGAAACGCTGTCTTAGGTATATCTCTTCTTTAACTTTCAACTGATGATAACCAGAACGAAGATCAATCTTAGAAAACAACTGCCTCCCTGTAACTGATTAAGCAAATCATCTATTCGTGGAAGTGGATACTTATTCTTATCGTCAACTTGTTTAATTCTCTGTAATCGATACACATACGCATACTCCCATCTTTCTTTTCACAAACAACACTGGAGACCTCACGACGAAAAACTAGGTCTAATAAAACCTCTTTCTAGCAAATCTTCAGTCTGCTTCATTAATCCTTCAATTCCGATGGAGCTAATCTATAAGGTGACTTGGCAACTGGCTTAGCACCCGGAATTAAATCAATTCTAAACTCAACTTCACGATCTGGAGGAATACTTGGTAATTCTTTTGGAAACACATCTACAAAGTCTCTAACCACAGGAATGTCCTCTATCTTTCTCACAGACTTTCGGTAATCGATCACATATACTAAATAAGATGCACACCCGCGGCTCATTAATGTATCAGCTTTTATCATAGATACTATCTTTATAGTTGACTCTTCTTTATCACCATATACACTAATCATTTTCCCATCCGGCGTTCTTAAATGAATCAGCTTCTTATTACACACAATATGGGCTTCATGGTTTGCCAACCAATCCATACCCATAACTACATCAAACCCTCCTAACACCATAGGATATAATTTAACAGGTAATCTATATCCTTCTAGTTCAATAAGCAACCCTCAATCATACTACTAATTATCACCGATCTATCATTAGCAGTTTCAACTATAAAGGCTACTTCTAATGGTCGAATTCACACGCAAGCATAGGGCAAAAATTAACAGATATGAAACTTCCACTTGCACCAGAATCAAATAACACGTTAGCTGGAATCCCATTAACTAGAAACGTACCTGAGACTACATCTGGTAAAGCTTTAGCCTCACTGGTTGACATAGAATAAGCTCGCCCCTTAGCCACACTCGACCCTTCTCCTGACCCTTTTATCAATCTAACCGGTTCAGGCTTTCTGACTGCTAGTTTGGACATTCACTTCGAATATGCCGTTTCCTACATTCACAACATCTACGAATGCCTTCACTACATTCATTAGCATAATGTCCTAACTTTCCACATTTAAAATAAGTCCTACTACCAATCATACATTCACCCTTATGTAGCTTGCCACATTTCCGCAACGTGGCAGCTCATATCTGGCATTCCTTTGGAATTGACCCCTTCAAACTTGCCCTTCTTCTGAAAACTTAGATTCTCAAATCTTCTCTGCGCTGTAGGTCTTCACGTTTCATTTTACTTTCATCAGGAGCAACATCACTACCAAAAACTTCTTAATACATATCTGCTGCTAAGTTTACTGTTAACTGGTAACTACTCGGAGCAGATGATCTAACCAACTTTCTAACTTCCTGAGGCAATCCCTGTGTATACCTCAAGATTTTCTTCTCTTCAGGAACCACTAAATGTGGCACCAATCTCGCCATCTATTCAAACTTAGACGTGTATTCCTATGGGACATATTACCTACCTAAAACTGCAGGAAATTCATCTCTATTCGATCCATCTCGCCTTTCGGGCAAACTTGTCAGACAGTAACTTTTTAAATTCAGGCCATAACATTTCATCAGTAGGCTCTTCACCTAGCGTTTGGATTATCGTATCCCACCAATACAGAGCCTCACCTATAAAGAGTGGGCTGCAAACTTTACTTTTTTATCCTCCCTACACTCACTCAATTTAATCACGGCTTCCATTTCACGAAGCCATTTATAGGTGGCTACCACATCCATTTGCCCCAGAAAACCGTGGAGGATTACATTCTTTAAACTGACTATACGTAACCCCCTTTCTCTCACTAGACCCTCAACTTTATCAACATTCCTATTTTCATCAGGTTTAGCTACATTCAGGCCTTAGCCCTTACGAACCTCCTCAGCAATTGCATCACGAAATTGCTGTCTCGTCATACTAAGCACCTCTGTGCTTTCATCAACATTTCTTTCCGAGGTTCCACCTTGCATTCTTTCACTTTTCCTATCAGCCATAACCTATTAAACACAAGATCAGGATTATTTGGTATGCACATGTAAGTATATAACCAGAATACTATAAGTAAAGTAAATTATTAATAATGTTAGCCAAGTACTATAATTATTTACTTACTTTTACTATTATCGTTATTCCTTCTCATGTTCGTCCCATCATCTTCTCTTGTTTTAATAACTATTCTATCTAGCTATCCGTGCTGGCATATCTATTTTCTAGTTAAAGTCTAGTTATTAAGACACTAGATCCCTTTAACTACTGCCCCTGATACCAACCTGTGACGCCCTAAACCCGGCAGGGCACCGGAGGCACGTCACATAGTTGGATTAACATCTTAAATACAAACGGAGCTTTTATCATACAGCGGAAGACTAAACTTTATTACCTGTCAACCCAACTTTATAAAAAACTTTTACATATAAAAATATTTCATTATACATCCCCTTTTCATTATTAACATGTCCTACATCCTATGCCAGCAACTACTCCGGGATAGCATCTTTATCCGACTCAAGCTTGCTTTCCTCTATTGTTAGAGGATCCTTCCTTACCTAGCACACATACGACATACTCAAAACATCAGATAAACTGGTGAGTTCTAACTTTTTATTAAAACATTAACAACATCATATCACATATAAATCACGTTTATATTGGCAATACTATGAAAACCATCTTAAATTTACTTTGTCCCACCGGACGTCAGTTCCCACCAGAAACTGTAATTATTATCTCTCATCCAGTAGGATGCCAATTTAATCATCTAGGGTCGTCACCACAAGATGTTCACAAAGTTGAGTGATCGTCATCACTCCTTCTCACTGTACAGTCTACACACAGGCATCTTACCCTAACTGGCCTATTGAGATTTACATCATATCAAAACAATTCCTTTACTCATTGCCAATATTATCACATTATTTTACACAATCACATATTCTTTCTTTTAGCACCAGTTTCAACATATTTTCATGGTTCTTTAACCTTGTCTGACCCATTGGAATCATTACCATCACGTAATGATTAACAAGGTTCAGATAACCATCCATTATCCCAACTTTACCCTAACAGCCCACTAGCTGCTAGTAATGTATAATCATCATTATCACAATTCTGGTGCTAAAACATTCAAATTATTCATCATGTATGTATGCTAGCCCGTATGTTAAAACCACACATTTAAGAAGGGCCTAGAACTCACCTTATTAACTTCCTCATGACAATCTACACAATCCACGTACACGAGATAACTAGGTCTTTCTTCTAATCAAGGTATATCTAAAGCAATAAACCTTGATTCAGTAAACTATTCTCAAACAGGTCTCCTATGCGAATGAACGCTATGCGAATGAGCACTCATGCGACTGGACCTATGCGGATGAACATCCAATCGTGCGAATGGACCTCATGCGACTGAACCTTCAGTCGTACGACTAACCATTCATTCGCACGACTGAGTCCTCATTCGTGCACAGTGATCACTCTTCATTTAGTCTTCTAACCAGGTGACTGAGTTCTCAATCGCACGACTGAACCTTTATTTGCACTTAGTCGCACGACTAGACTCTCATTCGCACGAGTGAGGCATGCGACTGAGCCCATTCGTCTGAAACGGATCAACATCTGTGTTCTTGACATTTTGATCCAAACTTACTTAAATTTGAGTTTTAACCATCAAATCATGTCATATTCAAAACAGATCATGTACACATCGTTTACGATGGTTTCGGATCATTATTTTATCAAAACTTCACAAAAACTCGGATCCGAATACCCGGATTTTAACTTAGAAAAGAACAAGACCAAATCAATGATTTAAACATGTTATTGGATCAAATTCAATCATATACACAGCTTATAATATATCAAGATTGATCCGTGACATTCAAAGCTTACCGAAACGGAGTTTGACTTAATCGATTTGGTGAGAACAGGAGAGTTTGGGTGTGGAAAGAAACAAGAAAATGGAGATGATGCATATAGAAATCTGCTTTTGAACTCTCTCCCCGCCTTACTTATCCACATATACATCTTAACCGCCTCACACTAGTCGCACGACTGAACCCATTCGCACGACTGAATCGTGCGACTGAAGCCCATACGCCTATGATTCGTGCGATTGAGTCTTATTCGCACGTAAGGGGTGTGACTGAAGTTCATTCGCATGCAAGTCATGCGACTGAACACCAATCTTAACAAACAAACTCAACTTAATTAATTAAAATAACTATAATACGATTACAAGTCCGGATAAAAAATCGGATGTTAAACTAATAAATGGTTAACATAAATTTTGAAACTATGTTTTTACCCAAATTCATATCCTAGGGCAATTTTTTTAAGCCCAAATTTTCTCAGTCAAATGTACAACAAAATCCCGATCCACACAAAAACAACCCAAACATAAAACTGAAAAACTGGTACCAAATTGTTTCCATTCATCGATAGAAATACATTTCGTTTTTGTTAGGTTTGAGCAAAAAACCAACCCCATGCACCCATATGGAGAACTACAACAATTTGTAATTACTTAAAACCACAACAATTACAAAATATCGGCGATGTTTAAGAAACCTGACACTCACCCTTTCAACCAATCACAAAATATCAGCGATGCTTAAAAAACTGACACTCACTCTTTCAACCAATCACAAATAGTCTTCAGACTACGACTTCTATGTTTGTGTTCATGTTGACATTGATGTTAAATTGTTGATCATACTACCTTATTTAATAAAATCACTTTTATGCCATCATGCATGTTTACAAAACGTTCTCTCAAGCATGTGTGAACTGTGAAGTGTATAAGCATAAATAGAACTAATAAATAATGAATTAGCATGTAATGCAGTATGTATGTATGTGTAAACATTATGTATGTGAACACATGTAGTGATGTCGCTAGTTAAAAATCAACTTCCACCAGACACACAACATGTCTGTGTGAACCGTGTGCATTTTAAAAACACGTCTGTAAAAAGGTGTTTTTAATTTTGTGGGAAAATCAATATTGTTTTCAACGAGTTGTGACACTAAGTTTTGAGTTCATAAGTTTTTCTTTAGTTTGTGTTGAAGCTTAGGATCTTTTCTATGATTGAGTTGAAGCTTATTGTATATGTCTTTGATCGAGGCTTTAAAAAAGAATGAATGATATCAATAAATCTTCAAAGCTTTCATGTATAAGTGTATAACATGTTATGAATTCATGAACCTGATACAAAAGTATATTTAACCAGGGTAGATCTGGATTAGTTCTATGTCCACATCCACATGGTCTGCACATGTCGTCCAAGCGTGAGTTAGGATCAATAGTTAAACGTTTTATAAAATTCTAATGACAAATCAAATAGTTGATTTAGGTTTTTTTTTTTACTTTAAACGCACAAATTTCTTGATTTGTAGCTTAAGCGCAAGGCACTCAACGGTATATGAATTTGATCATTTATACTTTTATGGTAACATGTAAAATTAATAATTATACGCATTTAAAAGTTTGAGTTAGACGGATCATGATGCGCAACAATGCCCATGCTCGTGTGTCTAACATAGTTTTTTGGTTCATGTCGTGTTCAAGTTCGTATGAAATTGTAGGTTCATGTTCGCAAATCTCTATGAACATCAAGCTTTATTTTTTGACTAGTGGATACATTATAGACACTCCGCTCTACACATATCTTCCGAAGATTGTTCTAAAATTATAAGGGCTCATGTATGCCTACCTAGTGAAGAGTTAGACGAGGGCAAATTTCAAGAGTATGCAAGTTTATGTTTGTGATTCGCTAAAACAAATCAAGATCTTGACATGACCAACTTGTGGTCTATTTGTACATATGGATGATGAGATTTTGTATAATATAACAGATACTTCTGCAACAACATGGCATCTAGACATAAGTTTATACAACTACCCATTTCACTCGTTAGATGTGGACCTGTTCATGGACAAATCTTATCTCCAGGAAACTAGGACACGGGCCAATGGCCGGCTAATATAGTGAAAATCAAACGCCCGATAGCAGTAAAGAACAACTCTAAAGAGGTTAACAGTTGGAAAGACGGTTTTTACACTTGTCCACCACCAGAGCTGCTACAAGCTTGATTTGGTAGAACACTGTTGCCGCCGAAATCTCCATCCAAGCTCATCTGCTGGACTTCTTGTGGTGACAATATTTTGATGCAGCGGACGCAGTTTACGAACTCCCTGAGGAAACCACGGGTCTAGGTTAGTATAATATATATAACATGAAATGATATAGCTTGTCTTTTACCATCTCTGGTACTATATAGTATATAATAATATTGCGGACTACTCCCAAGGTCATCCCCAACAAGGAGGACATCATTCTCATGATCCCATAGACAAGTTTCCAGCCACTCTTTCATCTTCCAGTTGACCCTCGATACCAAACCTTCGGGCCAGGTCTTGCTTAAGCTCGTCATAGCCTGAATATGCCTAATATCAATTGATCTTCCCACCGCTCCTCGTTGTGGACCTGCATGATCCCAATAAAATTTAACCTTGAAGCACAACCTATACAGGTGCAGGGGCATGGCAGTTCGACCTATTTACTTATGAATGGGTTGATTCAAGTAAAGTTTTATATACAAACAGAACAAATGGCCCACCTGGGTCTGGACTGTTATGTGATTTACAGTACAGGGGCTTAGTGGTTCTTATTGTTAGTTAATTGTCTTTTATTTAATTCCTTTTATTGTATTACTTGTTTCCCAATATTCACATGGAGTAGGTGTTCTAGGTATCTCTATCAATTTACCTCTCACAGGTCAAACATTTGAAATATGAATGGCCGAAAAGTAACAGTTCAAAGGTGCCGTGCCGAAGTGCATTTGTAATGCATGAAACATCAAAAAACGTTTTATTCAAAATTTAGATTTTCACTAAAATAATAAAAATATTGGAATCTATTTGACGCTATAAAAAATTTAAACGGTTTGAAATTAGCCCAACTTGAGATGGGCAAGGACTAGTTTTCAAATCAGTCTTAAATGGTCCCGTTTTAAAGACTGATTTGAACCAGTTTCAGTTTTTGACAGGTTTGGAACTGAACTCACATTTAGTTTGGGGTGATTTGGTCCAGTTCTTAAAGCAGTCCTTGCACCGAGGAGAGGTGATTTGGGATTAGCAGGCCAGGCTAGGACTAGGATCTGTACTACGCGGTCCAGTCTTTTGAGGTCCTCCTTCATTTTGGACCATTCTACCATTACCCAATTTGACCCGTTACCCAAACCACCCACCTATAGTATGAACATAGGGGAAAGAACATATAGCCAATAGCAACTTGAACGTCGCAGCGAGGAAGTCCGGGTGTGGGGGAAACGGTTGTGGTGTGGGCCCAGACCCATTACTTAACAAGCCATCATCATTTATCGTAGAATCAATGGAATTAAAGTCATATCTGGAACTCCAAATGATGAGACACCATGGAAGAGAGAGTTCGGGTTGAGTATCCTTGGTGGGGTTTCATAACTGAAATCAAGCCTCCACCTGAGCTAGATTATTTTCAGATCCCATCATTCCTTTTGCGATCAACGGGTCAGGAATTGTGATGACATGTTTCCCCCAATGGAATATCTGTTCTGGGATCATTTCGCACTTCCCCATCTTGAATTGTATCTCTAAATGGCAATGGTTGCAGTTAAAAGACATATGATTGTGGTTATGAGGTTGCAAATGAACATCATTTTGGGAAATGCAAACTGAGGTAGCTGATGATGACTGTCCAAATATCCTTTGGGGTCCACCAGATTCTGCAAATATGTCCGTGGCTAAAAAATCCTGATTTTTGAATCTTTGAGACGTTCACCGAAGGTTTCACATCAGCTTTTGCTGCAATTCTTTACCAAGTTTCATTTGCTGGCATTGTTTCCAAACCACTTGTATTCATTAAATGAGTAAGCCTGAATCATGTCTTCGCCAACCGCAGTTGTTCTCTGGTAAGATCGACCATTGATCATAGCCGGACCGGGTTTGGGCAGTTATTAGTTGAGGTGACGTGGAACATGATGGCACCTCATCACTCCCAGCGCCAGTTAATAAACTACTGCTGTTTGTCGAGATCTGATTATTGCATCGGGGCAGCCCTGTCATCTGCCCCGACAACTCATGTTGAAGCTTTGGTTGCTGAGAAGATGTGAAAATCGAAAGTTCTGTTCATTATTATTTCTCAATGTCTGTTGAGGTAGTGATGTCACAGGTGTTTGAGAGGGTGTTTCCGTCATTTGGCTGGTTGAAATTGACCTTGAAAAGCTTTGATCTTGGGGATGCTGTCCTTGCTGTGCTAAAGTGACTGTTGCTGCTGAAGCTTCTGTAGAAGCTGAATCTGATTTTCCGGTATCTGTAGCTTTTGGCTAAATTGTGGATCTGAAAATTGCGACGGCAATGAAATTTCTGTTGACTTTGACTGACTGCCATCATCTGCTGCTGCTGCTGTTGTTGCTGCTGCTGCTGCAGCTGTTTTGCTGCAGTAGTAGCTGCTGTTGTTGAAGTTGAAGAATATTTTGAGACTGAAACTGTGACTGACCTTGGTTCTGAGGTAGTGTTTGATTGATCAGATTCTGCTTAAACCGTTTGCTGGGTCAGGTCAGTTAACTGTTGTGACTGCATCATCGCAGCTAAGGGGTTTGTAGTGGCAGGTGAGGTAGCTTTTGTAGCTGATCAAGCTGTGAGTTGAGCGTTGACTATTGAGACTATTGAACTGAAGGTTATTCTGAGCAAGCATTTGTGGCCCGCCTAGTTTTGCAAACAGGACCCGCCAACGAGTTTAAGTAGCCTGGTTGGATTTGATTAGCCAAAGATGAGTTTTGCTGCTGTTCATCCATTGGGCTAAACTCAGGCCTGGATCCTTCATGGACATATCTTCACCGAGCCATGGCATTGTTCTCTTGAATATATTTGTCAAAATCTGCCGACTCATCACCTAACATTCCTTGTTGTCTAGGTCGTTTTGTTTGGTAAAAGGTGGGTTGGGCAGATGAAAAAAGGAGCGGTAACAGGCTCAATCTCCAAACTGATACACGATTACGCCTTTCACCAGCAGTTGCTTCATCCCAGCCAACCTACTCCAGACCGTATATTGATTATTGTAATCAACACTTTAGTTGACCAAAACGTCAACACAAGTAATATTTATATATACCTGTAGATTACGCCATTGCGAATTCTTCCATCTCACACCATCCAGATCACTGATACCCGAATCGTACCCATATACCTGCAATAATTTTCTATGTAAAATATTTACACAACTTTCAACATGTAGATATATCTAAGATATACAAGGGTAGACTCTATTACCTCCTGGTTCCAGATTCTTCAGTCTCGAACATCATCCGGAAGCGCATGCCAAGAGATATTTGGTTACTGCAGACTGCTTTGTAGTATTTGGCTAATGGAATTACAATTCTGATGGGCTAGCCCTGTTTTCACAAATGAATAAATTTTGAAAATAAATTTAGGTGTGCTCAAGTGATTCGTAATGATGATAAATGGTAAAATAAGTAATTGTAGCACGTCACTGTTTAAAAAGGAAGTTATTTTATATTTACCTTGGATTATAAAACACAGTGAAAGTGCTGTTGTTCGCAGCTGCTGCGCAGCAGCAGCTAGAACTCCAATATGCATACTATCACTGGACAAAACCGATGACGAAAATTTGCTGGTTGTCTGTTAGCTCGTCTGATGCCCAATAGAAGCTGTTGTTTTTCGTCCCTGTTATATGAGGTTATAGATTAAGCTCCCGGGTGCATAAAAACTTAAATGCACACGTACATATATATATCAGACATTAGACATCATAAAGTACACAAATTTAATATGGTCATGGAATTACCTTATAAACAAGACCGAGTCTCCTGCCAAAAGCCTCTTCCCACTAACAAAGAGACTCCAGCCAGTTGTGAGCAGGTGACGTTTTGGTTGCCCTGAATTTTGAAGAATTTTCTCTCATTAAATCAAGAAAACATTTTCTTTAAATAACAAGAGATCGCAACAAATGGTGATTTCCAGCGTGGTGAGATTTTGTTATTTAGTTATCAGTCTCAGTATTTGTAGAGTTTTTTTACTGCATATGCTATTGGTAGAGCACTTTGCTTAAGAAAAAACAGCTGGACTTACCACGATAGATGTGGCGAACGCCCATAAATTGTCATGTAAATCCCTGGCCCTAAGCTCTTGTGCAGGTGGTTGCATATTAAAATCCTATTGAGAAATGAATAAAATTGATTGTTATCATTAGAGGTGGCATATTCAACCCTATTTGTGAAGGGGTGAATCCTGGTTATATTTTATCTACAACAATCAAACATAAATAAATAATAAAATAGCTTAAAAGGAAGCCGCGCAAATGGGTTGACTGTATTATTAATTCATAAACCTCCAAAATAATAATATTCAAACAATTAAACTATTATTGAAATAATATAATCTATTGAATTGTATTTGACATCTTGATTATTTTCAAAATATAAAAGTTCAGAGAAACTGTTTTAACCTGACCCAATCTGTTTAAACCAGCAAAAAATTGTCTTTTTGACCTGTTACTCGACCAACCTAGCCAGCCAATTATCAACCTCTACCCATCAAGAAAAAGTGAGAGAAAATTCACGCACAAGAGGTGGGAAGATTTTTTCGGCTGCTCGACGAGGAACAGAAAATCCTCCATGAGTGCTAGTATCACTTGCTGTCAGAGTTTTGCAAAAGAACTCTGTTTTGTGGCTTATGTGCTTTCATTAACAGATCAGACCTCAATAATGCTTCTCTATCAAACTGCAAATAAATGTAACAGTCATCTGAGTATACTAGTCAACAACTTTAATTTTAGCCCAGTGAATAATTAATTCAGGGTTCATACCGAAGGAACGGGTTGGAGTGTCATCTGAGCATATACTTCATCTGTTTCTGTATCAGCCTAAAAAAATAATCAATTAATTTTTGGGATGTATATATAAATAAGAAACATGATACCAGCTACCAAGTCAATATTACATAACTATACTTGAAACTTTCTTAAGAATCCAGATTGTTCTAAAAATGTAAAAATGAATATCGGAACGTTTATTTTTTAGCTTTTTGGCCAAAAGACCTTGTATCTTTTCTATTGCCATCAGGATGTTTTGTTTATTTTGCAGTTTCACAAGTATATTGATATTTAGAAACAAAGTTGCAAAATAACTTTGCATATAAAACAATAAATCAGTTTTTTAAAAAAGGGCATACATGCAATGCGACTTTATGAAGGATGCAGAACAATTTTGACTGAAGATTGGGATAGCTTGGAATTTGAGCATCCACGTCCTTCTTCATCGATGCAGCAACCTGAAAACATATATAATAAATACTAATGAATCAAGTAAAGAAAGGAAACACTAGACATTAAGATTATTAACAGAAACTTCATAACTAAATAATATATTATTTTTCAAACAACACCGCCTCAAATTTTAAAATCTTGTTGGTCATTTACGTTCGAGTAATGGTCACTGACACTCTACAAAACTAACTTGTTTGTACTATATTTCATGTTCAAACTGCTATTCTCCGTTAAGGAAAAGTTGACCCGATTAGCATGCCTTGCTTTCCAGCAAATTGGTCAACTTAACACCATTGACCAGTTCAGCAAACAGGTTTAATCACTTCCATTTTGGCTGGAAAGCAGAGGTGGAAAGATGAGCGGGTTGAGTAACAGGTCAAAGAAAGGGTGTGAGTTCAAAAGTGTCAATTTTCAGTACGGGGCAGAGCAAGCGGGGTTGAGTAAACATTTTGTGTCCATCATTCGAACGTTTTAATAAATAATTAATACTGTTAATTTCAAGTGCAAAAATCTGTAAACAAAAACACACGTTAATTGGAATAGCTCTCCAAGAACTTTTATTATAACCAAGAGACTTAACTTAAAAACTTGATTGCAATAACTCATACATAACCCTAAGACTTGGCTATGTATTTATAATGAACCCAACTTTGTCAACAAAAAAGAGGAAAGACCCTAGCCCAAAGCGACTCGTCTAGACTACGGGCGGGACCACCAACACGTGGATCCTAATTAGAAATTAGTCAAGATAATTATGATTAGAATAATAAAGTCTTAAACTTTGACTAAAACACTTAGGAGGGTGTATGCACTGAAAATAGACTTCAGTTTCAACCCATTTTACTTGAAAGTATGGAAATTGGTTAGATCATTAGACATAACATTTACCAACAAAATGTACGTTACTTGATGCTACACAACCAACTATTTACAATGTCCATCAAGATATTATTATAAGTAATGTGAAGTATGATAACCAAAGAAAGCCTATACATACTTCCTAGCTAAGTACTCCCAATTCATTGCTTAAATCAGCAGTCAGCACAAGGTGTTTGCATAGCTGCTTGTGGAACACAACAAGGTTATATTAATTTGGTGTTCAAAATATAAGCTTTTACTATAAGTCAATTATCCGACACACCACACAATTAGAATAGCATGGGCCTTAATCAAAAGTTATATTAATTTCTAATGATAGGGTAAACTTAGATAAATCTAGAATACCCTTCAACTAAGTAATTATAGACCAAAATGCAGACCATCAATAATTTGTGAAAATTGGTAACAATTAGGTAATTTTATGTGGGTCCCTAAGAAACCATATCATATAATATTTCTGCAGATTTATCATCATAAAGGCCAAAAGAAATCATGGCTTTCATTAGCTGAACCTGTGCTAGTAAAGGCTAAACGGAACTTGCAGAGAAGATGGTTCTATCATTAATTCAACTATACTCCTCCACCCAATTTTTATAAAATAAATTAAATTATTATTATTATTATTTAATTTTTTTATTTTTTGAATAGCATTTTTTCCTCTTAATTCCACCTAATTTACACTTGCAAGATTTGAACCTACATCATATTAGTACCGGCCAATCACCAATGTCACCAGATTACATGGACTATTATTATTTATATGAGAAAAATAGTTCCTCACCTTCTCTTACCCTCTTTACTATAGAAAACAATTTTTACATTTATTTATAGGGTTTCTCAAACTAAGAGGCATTTAATGAACATAAAGTCCATCTATAAATGTTTATTGGTACTTGGTATTAGTTATTTTTATTCTAGCAGATCTGCCCTTTGTATGTTTTTATTTTCTGAAATCTTCGATTAGGTTTAGTGTTTTGCTAGTACTCTTTATAAAATTTGCTTTGCTTTTCAAAAATATAATATTAAAAAAACTAAAAGCATGACCATCTACCTACTCTAATAAAAGGTATTTTGGGATGACACGTGGCAACACCACAATCATTCTCACTAAAATTTTCCCGCCTCTCTCTCCTATTAAATAATTACCTTAATTACTAATATATTTCTTTAACACCTTTTAGATTTAATAATTAAGAAATAAATCTATTTATTAATTTTATTTCTAAATAAATATTTTTTATAAAACAATAATTTTTTTAAAGCATAAAATTTTTTAAAAATATAAAATATTTTAAATTCGTATTTTTAAAAATTCATTTTTGAAAAACAAACAAACAAACAAACCCAGTATATCCCACTCAAGAGCAGGGTCTGGGAGGGTAGGTGGTGGTAAGTCTTTCCTCTATCCAGATAGGTAGAGAGACCGCTTCATTTTTAAAACAAAATATAATCCAATTGAGAGTTATATAGGAAAATTTTTAGAAATGACATTTTTATACGATTTTTTTAGAACAAAATATTTATTTTTTTAAAATGGTTTATAAATTTTTAAAAGTTGATATTACTATTTTATTATTAGAGTATCATTTTAAAATTATTGAATTTTATTATATTAATATTTTATTTACTCACCCGTGTAATACACGAGTTTACTAAAGCTAGTACTTCGTAGAATAGAAGATTAGGGGTTTTAAGAGCATTCACAGTCCATTCCTTATCTTTATCCATATATTACACTAAAATCACTACTTCTTCTCTCTCCTTTCAATTAAATAATATATTTTATACCTTTTTCATTACCTTTTCTCTCCCTTCACTCACAACCACTTTCAAAATATTAAAAATTTATAAGGATTGTACAGTGATTCTTCAAATATACCAATCTACAATAACATTTTCTCTCTCCTTCACTCACAACCACTCAAAATCATTCCATATAATATACCAAACACACTCACATGATTATAGGCACGGGTTGTGAATGCTCTAATGAGAAAATAAAAAAATAAACACTTTTAACTCTTTTCAACTTTTTAAAACTTTCATGATCACCCCTCCAACTATAATCATCATTATATACCATGCGTCTTACTTTCTAGGGAAAGTAGACATCTTTTTCTAGCCTTTCAGAAGCTCACACACTTAGTATTTGAGTCTCCCAGCAAACCGTTATCCCATCAATTGGCACGTATTGACCTACCCTCGTAAGTTGTTTTCGGTAACAGTTTTTACGGTAAAATATATATATTAAAAAAGGATGACATCTCTTTTTTACTTTTTAAGGGCAAGTTTGCCATTTCTTTTCGCTGAAAATTTCATTCCATCGTACAAAACCACAAAAAGGTATTATTTTCCCAAAACGATGTTAACTTCACAATACCATCACCAACTACCCTTTGTACAATTATTCCAAACTGATATCAAACTTCTTTCCCCCCTTTTCTGGTAGCAAATAGTTGTACCGTACAACTGATAAACAAAAAAAAGGAGTATTTTTATTAAATAAAAAGTTAATTATAATTTTATTTGACAAAAACATTACATTTCTTCAAAAATTAAAATTATTAATTTATAACGTTGTTTCAACTTCAGTCTAAAAATTTTATAATTTTAAATTTAACTTAAACAACTAATAAAATTTTTAAACTAGAATAACAAGAGTTTTGAAGTTAACTTATATTTTTAATCTTTTGAAAAAAAAAAGGATTATTTTTATCAGAGCATTCACAACCCGTGCCCTATAATCATGTGAGTGTGTTTGGTATATTATATGGAATGATTTTGAGTGGTTGTGAGTGAAAGAGAGAGAAATGTTATTGTGGATTGGTATATTTGAAGAATCACTGTACAATCCTTATAAATTTTTTAATATTTTTGAAAGTGGTTGTGAGTGAAGGAGAGAGAAAAGGTAATGAAAAGGTATAAAATATATTATATTAATTGAAAGGAGAGAGAAGAAGTAGTGATTTTTAGTGTAATTATATGGATAAAGATAAGGAATGGACTGTGAATGCTCTCATCACAACCGAACTTAAAAACAAAATATTGCACTATCGTCCTGGTCAATCAATTGGAGAAGAAAACCGCTTAAACAACTTGTACGTGACGCATCAAAACTTGTACCGTGCCTTCCTTCACGGTTCACGTTAGACTGCACCGGCGCAAGATAGAAAACAAAGAGTAGGAAGAACGTAAAGCAAACCTGCTCGCTGTGACCTTGAGGGAAGTAGACGACGTGTGTTCCGGCAGCCGGTAAGTTCACCAGAGGTCCGGCACACGCTTGCCATAGCTCCGGATTAATCTGACGATTCTTCTCAACACCTATCACACAATCACAAAACCTAATTACACTGATTACACATCTAATCGATCAGAGATTCACAAAATCTCATGAATAAGTTAATAACAATCAAAATCGCTACAAATCCGATCAATTCGAAGAAAAATCGTCGAAAATTCGTAGTAAAATCATCGGAAAACAACTCAATCATCCACAAAACAGAAGACGATAACTCGATAAGCTCACCGTCAACCGGATTCACCGTCGTCAAATTAGATCCCGAACTGTTCGCCGATACCTTCATTCTGTTCACCGCACTTCAAATCACCGACCGACGTTGCGCTACTCACCACCACCGGAGACTCATCGGAGCTTTTTCTACGAATCAGATCGGAGTGCTGATATTCACCGTTGTTTTGGGGAAAACGCCTGAAAGTGGACGCCGGAGGAGGTCTCCGGCGAAAGTCGCCGGAAAGGTGAAAATAATAATATTATTGCCGGAACAAGGTGCCGGAAAAGGCGGAAGGGGACAATAAGGAGACCGGAGGCACTTTATTAAAGGAGAGGTTGCTGAGTATTGCAGAGACCAAATGCAGCACCTTTCTTCTCTCTCTCTAAAAGCGTGTATATGTATATGTGTATGTATATGTTTATGTGTGTATCTGAATCTCTCTCTCTCTCTCTAAAAGGATATGTGTATGTGTGTATGTATATGAATGTGTGTGTGTGTCTCTCTCTCTAAAAAGCATATGTATATGTGTGTGTGTGTGTATGAATGATGAATCTGTATCTTTCTCTCTCTTCTGTGTCTGAAAGCAATCTTTCTCTCTCTACACACTCGCCCATGAAAGGGGGTTCTATCAAGGTTGACCGGATGAGGGTAGTTTGGTAATTCCACATGTTTGTGAATTTAATCATGTTTTGATCACATAGTTCGCTTTATTAATGGTGTGTTAACGGCTGATAGTTAAGTATTACCGAAATCCAATTATGATTCGTGTCGATTTTGTTTGATTATTTGTTTATTCTTGCGTATATATGCTAATCTTTTCTGTAGCGTTTTTAAACTTTTTTCTATACTATTAAGAGGGAAAAAAAAGAAAAGTATGCATATTTTTGTATTTGTAATCTTTTTTATAGTTGTTTAGACATGGTAAGGATAATGGAAAGACCTGACCCCGATAAAATAACTGAAAGTCGAAACATCTAGAATGGGTATTGAGTGGCGTACAAACACAATTTTACAATCATTTTAATGGATTAATATCATGTCACACTACAACACACACCCATATTTAAAAGGGACACTCATGCCACACCACACAATTTAAAGTAGCCATTGAGAAAGGAGATTTGACCACAACTTATGGATTTTGGAAGCAACTCACGATGAAAACACACCGCAAAAACACATGCGGTGAGAACAACTTGCAAGACCGGCGACGGTGTTGGGGTGGCACGGCGTGGCATGCCGGGAGGCCTGGCGTGGACGCCCCTCCCCCCATGTGACGCATATGTTTGTGCATGTGTAAATATTCTTGTAAATGCATAGGGATGTATGTCTAGTGAACAAACAAACAAAACAACAAACATACCCAGTGTCTCCCGCTGAAGGGCAGGGTTGTATGTCTAGTGAACAAAACTTTAAAATAAAACACAGTTTTAAGTTAAATTTTTTAAAATATTTTGTTCAATACACAAGAGACGAACATGTTCGTACGAAACTGAAAATAAAGATATGTTTTACACACCCTAAATATGTTAACCAACTCTTGGACTTTTCGCCATAATTCTTGTTTTTAAGTAGAAAATCAGTTTCACTAACCTATTTTGTTTTCTTCTCGTAGTTTGCTTCTTTTGTGACTACGTTTGAACAAGAAGATTATGTTTTCATGCATTTTTATCTTTATGTATCACAATCATACTGTTAAAAGAATAAAATATACAAGATAGAATGTCATAGGATTTCTTAAATATTAAAGTGAGTAGCTTTATACTTTTTATTAATAACATATTTATATTTTGTTTTGTTTATTGAACTTTAATAAAGTGTGTTGTGTTGTTGATAAATTTAAAACGATTGATATCAATCGTGTCTTCTTTCATGATCATCATTTTGGATATTAAACTTATTTGAAACTAGTAAAAAGATTTACTTTTAAAATCCCTGAGATGAATGTTAATCTACAAGTTGTCAAATCAAATCTTATAATTTTCAACATATATACATGCCGTAAAATGTTGGTTCACACGCTAGTTTACTTAATAAGAGAGTGAAAATTAATGTATAGTTTTGCTATTTTTTGTAATGTTGTGTGTACACACACGTGGTTAAAAGAAATAATAATATATTGGCATTTTTGTATCTATTTTGTTGTATTGTTTTAAATTAAACCTAATATAATCAATTTAAACAAATATATACATTTACGTTCATGTCTTTGTTCGTGTGAATGAAGTGATTTTCGACCAATTTGTCTTTTATACTGCTTGTTATGTATTAACGTGATGCATGTATATGTTTGTGCATGTTTACGTTCTCTTGTAAATATGTAGAAATATTTGTGTAGGTAACACAACTTTTTAATTAAACATGATTTTAAGTTAGTTTTCAAACATTTTTTTTTTCTACTAGAGTAATAAATATGCTTGTAAAATAAGGGTTTTTTTTTTGTAACATACACTAAGAGCATTCACAGCTTGTTCTTTATTTTTATATGAGTGGGTGTCTTATATTATAAGGGGTGGTTGTGAGTGAATTTGAAGAAAATTTATTGGGGATGAAAGATAAAAAGTAACGATTAAAATATGAAAAATATTACTTAATTAAAATGATAGAGAAAAAATATAAGTTTTTAGTGTAATTAAGGATAGGGATGGGGGATGGATTGTGAATGCTTAATTTAAGTATGTTAACCGACCGTAATTTTTGTTTTTAAGTAGAAAATCAGATTATTGATGTATTTTGGGTACTTTTCGTAGTTACCTTCTTTTATGTCGAAATTTGAATAGAAGACTATGTTATCACGTATTTTTCTTGTTATCTATCACAATCATATCGTTAAAAGAATAATTATATATAGTTTTAAAACAATGATATAGAATTTGTTAAATATTAAAGTAAGTTGTTTAAATTTTTGTTAGTAACATATTTCTAGCTTCTGTTGTAGAAACTAAAATTATCGAAACTTTAATAAAGCGTGTTGTCGTTGATAAATCTAAAATGATTAATGACCCTTTTTCATTCCCTTTTTATGATGTATTCTTTCAGAATCATCATTTGGGATATTTTAACTTATATAATAAAAAATGGATTTAGTTAATATGAGAGTGAAAATTCATGTGTAGTTTAAGTATTTTAATATGAATATAAGTGTTTAAAAAACAATAAATATAGAGAGAGAAAGAAAGAAGAGAGGGGTTCACGTAGGGCTGCAAACGAACTGAACGTTCAGCGAACAGTTCGTGAACCGTTCGACGGGAAGTTCGTTTATGTTCGTTCGTTTAGTAAATGAACGAACATGAACAAGAAAATTCCGTTCGTTTAGTTAAACGAACGAACATGAACACAAGGCGCGTTCGTTCATTTATGTTCGTGAACGTTCGATAATGTTTCGTTTATGTTCGTTAATGTTCGTTTGTGAACGTTCGATAATGTGTTCGTTTATGTTCGTTAAGGTGTTCGTTTATATTCTTAATTAATGTGTCAGTTATTTTTATAACTATTATATCAAGTATTTTTTGGTATTTATGTTAACTACTTATTATTTTATTGATTTTGTGTAATGTTTGTAATAAAAAATATAAATTTTATTCTAAAATAAATATATAATAATTTGTATTCGTTTGTGTTTATGAGTTTTTTTGTGTTCGTCATGTTCATGAACAGTTGTTTGTGTTCGTTTGCTTTTGTTTGTGTTCATTTGTGTTTGGTAAGTGTTCGTGAACAGTTCATGAACATATTCATTTTCTTAATGAACGAACACGAACAAGAAATCTCGTTCGGTAAGTGTTCGTGAACAATTCATAAACAAGTTTATTTCTTAACGAACGAACACGAACAAGGCCTTGTTCGTGTTTGTTCGGTTCGTTTGCAACCCTAGGTTCACGTATAAAGTGATTTTTGTGGCGTTGAATATGAAGTATTGTGTTCGTTCGGTTCGTTTGCAAGCCTAGGTTCACGTATAAAGTGATTTTTTGTGGCGTTGAATATGAAGTATTCTCGTAGTGGGATGTGTATTTTAATTAAAGTACATATGTTCACTGAATTAAGGATGGTTTTAGACATATCGGCGTATCATGTGGACGCACTATTATATTTTCTTATTCGTTCCTACTTAGTAAAAAGGCTATTATTCTTAAAACTAGCTATAGTAAACCCGTGTGTTACACGGGTTGAATAATAAATAAATATTAATATAATAAAAACTATTAATTATAAATGATATTCTAAGATATAATATAACTAAAATTATATATGAGAAATAATTATAAGTAATAAAACAGTTATATCATAAATAACATTAATAACAGATCTTTTTCTTAATTTATTAAATTTAAGAAAATATTAAATAAAATTTTTAGTAATTAAGGTAATTATTTAATAAGAGAGAGAGGCGGGAAATTTTGGTAAGAATGATTGTGGTGTTGACACGTGTCAACACAAGATACCTTTTTATTAGAGTAGGAAGATGTTTCTCGCACGTTTGAACATTTTTTAACATATGGTTTAAGGTATGAGTTTTGTAGAAAATTTTGATATGACGCATCTAGAAAAGTGGTATTTCTTGCTACCTCGTACCCAATAACCGGAGGCAATGACCGCTCGTCGAAAACAGAACATGTTGTACTCGCGCTAAACGGATGAAAGGGAAGGGTGTATGCTGTGAGGTTCAAACCGGAGGCAATGCCCACTCGTACCCAATACACCGGTTTGAAGTTTAAATAATAAGCAACTCTAGAAGGTTTTAATTTTGCGACAAACACCATTAACTTACAAGTCTGCTCACAACCTTAATTATTTAAGTGATGTTCACAAGTTTAAATATTGAAATTATCAACACATTCCTCAATATTTAAAATCGCTTTTTAAAAGTTGTTTAAGCCAATGATCCTTTGGTGTAATGGTCAATGGAAGATGGGAGACTTTGATTCTCTTGGAGGTTCAGGGTTTCAACCTGGACGTTAACAATAAATACTAACTTGGTGATAATAATAATTAAAAACTAACATCCTGTAAAAAAAGTTGTTGTTTAAATGCTATTTCACTTGTATTTAAACCTGCTTTTGGACAAATATTTATGTAAAACTATATTTAAATCCTGTAGAAATCTGGATGTTACAGTTGAGGACTCAATATTTTGTTATAAATGTCATTTTCTAGAAAAAAAAAATATAACAAGCTATTTAAAATATAATTTCATCATATATTATATATATATATATATATATATATATAGTTAAGAATATTCATGAAAAAATATACCACTTATTTGAGTTAAAAAACTGTATATTGTTGTTTAAAAAGAACCGTCATTTGTCAATTCCTATGTTTTTCACGAAAAAATTATTTTTTATTTGATGTGAACTATATATAATTAAGAATAATCTTTTTTTATGTTGAAGAAATTTGTGTTTATAATAATATGTTTTAAAAACAATTTATGGGTTGTCCTCTATTATTATGAATCCTATCATGGGTTTGATTCCAAACTAATCCACATGGGTAGTGGTGGCATTTCTGATAATTACTTCACTATCGCATCGCTTCTCCTTTTTTAATTCTTTTTATTTGTCATCCTAGTTATATGACTTTTAGTTTATTAAAGTTTAAAGTTTAAAATCTAATATGAGAATATTTGAACTGCTTTTTGCTTATCTTAAATATTTTGAACTGCTTTTTGCTTATCTTAAATATATACATATGATGGGAGACCTTATAATACCAATCTAAATAAATATATACACCAAGCTAAAATAGTACCATTTTATAGAAGGATCCTAAAACTTATTGGTTCTTTTTATTGTGTATATAGTTAAGTAGAACTATATTTTTATGAGTGATTCAAGGAATAATCAAGGTTTTCTTTTAGAAAAAGTACCTTTTAACTATAGTCGTTGAGTGTCTCTTTTAATTATGATTATCGTCACGAAAACAATCTACTTCCAACACACACCACCAGTTATTCTCACTAAAACACTAGTGTATATATTTAACATCGATGACGCTTTTTTTATATTGCTTATCGTAAACTCCGAGTAACTTTTAAAAATTTTGACTATCACTGTCTCGCTCACGTGTTGCTCCTATTGTTTTCTAGATTCTTGAAATCTAGTTGGTTTTTAGCAGATTTTTTTTCTTTAACATATGTCATGTCACCATCAGGACCATAATTCTCACCATATGGATTTTGGTAATTTCACACGTGTCACACTCTATCTCTTTCTATATATAAAACTTTATACGTCTATCAAAATTTCCTATAGTTTTTCTTTCCTTTTCATTCTCCTCACGACGTAGTGAGTAAACATCAAACCTACTCGCACCAAGTTACCAAAAACTTACTTTACTAACATTAATTCTATTTATGTTCTTATATATGCATAGGAAACACTTCTTTCAAATATTTGTTTTGGTTTCAAAATTTAGTTTAGTGTTATGTTTAACATATATTTGACGTATGATGAGATACTTAAAATGAGTTAACCAAGAAACTAAAAAAAGTTGTAACCAGTAACATATATGATACTAGATTAGAAACTCGTATATTACACAGTTTATTACATGGGTAAAAAATTTCTAACATATTAAAATTAATTTTATTTAATACGAGAGAGGGACGAGAAACAAAATTTTAAGCTTCATGAGATGTTGTTAATGTCAGTTTAAAAGCTTTTTTTATTAGATAGTATAGATGTGTAGATTAGAAACTCATGTATTACACAGTTTATTACATGGGTAAAAATTTCTAACATATTAAAATTAAATTTATTTAATACGAGAGGGACGAGAAACAAAGTTTTAAGCTTCATGAGATGTTGTTAATGTCAATTCAAAAGCTTTTTTTATTAGATAGTATAGATGTGTAGATTAAAAACTCATGTATTACACAGTTTATTACATGGGTAAAAAATTTCTAACATATTAAATTAAATTTATTTAATACGAGAGAGGGACGAGAAACAAAGTTTTAAGCTTCATGAGATGTTGTTAATGTCAATTCAAAAGCTTTTTTATTAGATAGTATAGATGTGTAGATTAAAAACTCATGTATTACACAGCTTATTACGTGGGTAAAAAATTTCTAACATATTAAAATTAAATTTATTTAATACGAGAGAGGGACGAGAAACAAAGTTTTAAGCTTCATGAGATGTTGTTAATGTCAATTCAAAAGCTTTTTTTATTAGATAGTATAGATGTGTAGATTAAAAACTCATGTATTACACAGTTTATTACATGGGTAAAAAATTCTAACATATTAAATTAATTTTATTTAATATGGGAGAGGGACGAGAAACAAAATTTTAAGCTTCATGAGATGTTGTTAATGTCAATTCAAAAGTTTTTTTATTAGATAGTATAGATGTGTATATTTAATATCTGTAAAAATATTAAAATTATAATTTTTTAACGGATAAATAATTATATATGTTTCTGAAAAATTATAGTTATATCAAACCACTAATGTAGAAACCAACTCTGAAAAGGGAAAATCAAACATTCACTTCTAAACTTGTTCAAAACTAACATTTTACTCTTAAATTTGTCGTAAATTAAACTTTTATGCTTGGTGATAAAAAATAAATTCATACACATCTCATAATAAATTAGGATATTTCATTCAACGTTGTTGGAAAGGTAAATATTGATATCAGATATGAGTATAATTAATATTTTTAACGTTCGATTATATTTTCGTTTATAAAAAAATACTTTTTTCTAGAACGGCTATTATATAAGGTTACAGCTTTAGTAAACCCGTGTAATGCACGGGTTGAATAAATAAATATTAAATTAAAAAAAATTACTAATTATAAAACGATAGACTAAAACATGATATGACTGAAATTATGTATAAGTAATAGTTAATAAAATAATAATATGAAATTTTTAATTTTTTTTATTTTTCCAAAGATAATTAGACATTTTGTTTTAAAACAACATTAAGTTTTTTTTTAATTTTCTTACTATAATTCATATTTTAATTATTTTTGTTTTATTAAAAATTACTTTAAGGTTATGTGCGCACCTTAATATAAACATGTTAATTTGTTATAAAAATTATTAAATTATACATATTTTTTTAGAATTCGGATATCCAAATTCAGATAGTGAAACCCACTATCCGAAATTTTCGAATATTCGAATATCCGAATTCGAACACCCCTACTTTAACCTATGCCATTTACACAAAACACACCCAAACTCAAGAACATAAAAAAACTCACATGGGAGTACATCTAATGATCTAATCCTACTTTTTTAAGCTAATCTAGTTTACGCCTTAAGGCCTTGGGGCATACTCCCACACCCAGGTGTATGAGTGGATGACGTGTCATTAGGGCGTGAAACACAACTCCCTCTAGGCGTTAAGGGGTGTAAATGAGGGAGAGTGAACAAATTGGTGAATGTAAGAGGGAATGTGATGGGTGTGTTTGATAATAGATTATATTAAATTGAGAAAAAGTGAGCGTTAGGAGGTGTGAGAGCATTTCGTTGGTGACGAGGTGGGGTGAAAGGCGATGAGATGAGCGATGTCATTCCTATGTGAAATGAAATGACACATGAGAGTATACCAAAAGGCTTCAACTAATTGAACGCCCTGTCAGGTGATAATTAAACGCCCTTTGACTTTCTTCACGGCCCGTGAAGGGCCTTACGGGCCGTGAGTGCTTCGAAATTTAATACTCACAACTGCATTTAATAACGGCCCGTGAAGGAACAAACGGCCCGTTAACGTCCGCACACACGGCCCGTTAACTACATCAATAACGGCCCGTGAGATCCTTCACGGGCCGTAGTTGTCCTTCTGAGAATTTACTTTCCTCGTTTTGCGTGCACTTTTAAATTTTATAATTATGTGACGCGACGTATTATTCCTTGATTCGATTTAAGATTCTATATAAACCGTTATATATATGACTTGTTATATGGTTAGTGAGAAACGAAACAGTAAAAATGTCTTCTCGTGGAGGTAGGAGAAGACGTCAAAATGAGTCATCTTCAAACTCACGAGATATTGTGGAAAGTATTCCCGATCCAATAGATAACCATAATTGGCAGAACGGGAGGAACTGGTCTCAGAATATTATTCACTTTATACGTAACGGTGACTCCCAAACATGTAGAGTGTATTACATGGGTCATTCCGATATTCCGTTACAATTTTGGCGTGAATTACTCGGAAACGTGTCTTTAGGTACAGAGGTATGATTTAAAGTTTTTTTTATATTTTATTTTATTTTAAATTCTAACAATTAAAAAGTTGTTGTTTTATAGCATGTTCGGGCGTGGACAAATAGACTCACAATATGGAGATACGAAGAAATACGTAGAACCGAAGAGTTGCCGGGTAGTGATCGTTGGACGATTCTCCCATTTGAGTGGTTTAACTTAATATACTCGGGGTCCGTTAATGGTAACGAATTTGGAGACGGGAGTGACTGTCTATATCCCGCGTTATGGGAAGTTGATACGGTAATACTGTTTTCATGTTTTACAATAAAATCATAAATTTATAACCGTGAATTAAATTGTTTTGTAGGTTTACGTACCAATGACTGATGACGAAGAAAATTGGTATCTTTTTAAGATTTCTATGGACTCACTACAAGTTCGTATATATTCTCCATACGAATGCCGACCAAATACGTGTGATGATTCATGGTGCATTCATCGTAATGCGCGAACGATTTTCGTACAATTCGAATCGTACTTTTTACATTTTCTGTCACGTATACAATATTGGCAGCACTCCGGACAAGAAGAAATCGAAGAACTGGTGGTATCTGGTGAAACCGTTTGGCCCCCTAACGCCGGTCATATTGGTCGAGATTCGGGAGTTGTAATTTGTATGTTATTGCGTAGGTTGGTTCAAAATAGATCTTTAGAGTGGCAAGAGGTTAGCTTACAGGATGCTTGCTTTAGATTCCGAAGATTTATGGCAGACGAACTGTATTCTAGACGTGTAATGTAGAACAGTAATGAAATTTTATTAAAACATAAACGTTTATTAGTACATTCAAAAACGATAAACCGTTATTATCACACAAAATAAAACACATAATTTTTAATCTTCTTGATCTTTATAAAAGATCCAAGCCGCAAAATGGTTGAAGGAAATTCCAAATTTCTCCCGATATCTTTCTTGAGTTCTTGTCATAATATCCGTATCATTCCATAACATATTTCGATTGTTGTAAACGTCTTTGTAGAGCTGGTGAAATGTCGTGACCTTCCTTCTCAAGTCAGACCACTTGTTGCTAAGTTCACGAGTGGTGCGATATTCTTCACATTCGAGAATTTGATGAAAACAAGTTGAAACCCGGTTCCAAAATATTGAATTTGGCGGGATAGTACCTGAATTTTCGATACAAGATCTTACTAAAGTCACCTCCTCTTCATCCGTCCACGGATTTTGATCACTTGTAGCACTCATGTTTTGGGTATTGAGTAAATTTGTGTGAATTGTTTGTGTCAAGCGGCTGAATTTATAGACTTGAAAAAGTTTTGTACGGCCCGTGAGAGGCTTTACGGGCCGTGAGTGTGTTACCATACGGCCGTGTAGTGCCAACGGCCGTATTTTAAAAAGTACAAAGTATCACTGCCCGTGAACGCGGTCACGGGCCGTGTGGGAATTATGTAACGGGCCGTGAGGCGCGTCACGACCGTGAGGCCCGATAATATATAGGACCTCACGGCCCATTTACTCATTTACGCCCCCAAAACACACATACGATTTACTCCCGTCACGACCTCCGTATTTTCATCATTTTCATACATCCGACTCCCTACTACGGTACGTATTCAAATCCGTATTTTATTTTTGTGTATTTTTCGTTTAAATATATTAAAATTATATTTAAAAAATCTTGAAAATCGAAAAGTTTGGGATTACGGGCCGTGAAGGGTGGTCACGGGCCGTATCCTTTTGAATTTTCAGAGGGTTACGGGCCGTGACCGTCCTTTACGGCCCGTAATCCTTTTGAAACTTATATGGGTTACGGGCCGTGATGGTTCTTTACGGGCCGTAACCCTTTTTTTTTTTCTGGTGAATTTATTATTATTTTTTTTTTGCAGATTATGCCGCCCCGCAAACGTACACGTCCGGAGACTGAGCCCGAGGGTCAGGGTGACTTTCTGGACCCACACCCTGATCTTCGTTTTCCGAGGGAGACCCAGCCACGGCAAAAGCTGTGGAAGCTGATTGGACGTCCCCTGAAGGGGACACGCACCATCGACTGGGACGTGCTGGAGGAGGTCGGAGACATAGCACGTGCCCAGGATATCATCGGGCTGGACGGAGAGACGCCGTGGAGGCGGATGTTTGATTTGGGATCGAGGAGGGGCTACCGGGAGCTGACGTTGCAGTTTTTGTCTACGTTTCAGTTCACTCCCGCCTTTGAGGATCAGGACCCCCGCCAGCACATAGCGGTTCGATTTAGGCTGGGGACCACCGGTAGGTACGAGTTCACCCTCGCCCAGTGGGCGGTGACTCTTGGGTTTTACACCCAAGAGGAGACGGAGGATCCTCGTTTTTATACTGACGAGGTCCAGTCGGAGCCGGCTCCTTTGGTCGGATGGTGGCCGACCATTTCCGACCAGCCGTGGGAGGGCGCCATTAGGGCGACCTCTATTAGGGATCCTTTGCACCGGTATATACACCGGTGCATTGCCGGCACCATTGCCGGCCGAGACCAGAGCATGGAGCAGGTGTCGCTCCTTGACTTGTTTTTTTTGAGGGCCTTGCTTTCACCCAGACGGGTGAATCTAGCTCACTGCATGGCCACCTATTTTTTGAGCGTCATTCAGGGCAAGGTAAAAAATATTTCTACTAATTGTTAACAAATAAGTATTATCTATTATGCGATTCATAATTATGTCTATTGTTTGATTGTTTTGCAGATGGATAGCCCGATTGTTTGCGGCTCGTACATTACCGTCATTGCCTCGCGCTTAGGGTTGTTTACGGACGCCCTAATTGCGAGGCAGACTACGGACACGCCGCCTCGGATTTTGGGTCGACAGACCGTCATGGCCATGGGGATTGCCGCCAAATTTGGCGACGACCTCCGATGGTCCACTGATGGTGGTCGGACCGTCTGGCAGCCGGTGCCGGACGTTGGTGAGGAGGAGGAGCAGCCGGCGCCGCAGCAGCAGCCGCAGCCCCAGCCACACGCCGGACCACCCGTCCCACCGCCTGTTCCCAGGACCATCATTCGGCAGATTCCGCCGACGGGGGAGTTTATGGCGGAGGCACTACATATGTTGCACCAGTCCCAGGCCTTGCTATTATGGACGGCGGATGCGTGCAGCATTTTGGCTGCTGGCCAGGGTATCGACCTCCCCCCTCGGCCGGAGTTGCGTCCGTTTGTCAGACGACCTGCGGGTGATGACGAGGAGGCTGCTGGTGGTGGTGATGCGGAGGATGCTGGTGGTGGTGATGCTGGTGGTGGTCATGACGCATAGATAGTAGGATTTTATTGTTTTATTTACCTTTCATGTAAAAAATTTGTAAAATTATGTTTATATATTATGAGTTATTTTGGATGACGTTTAAATGTTTAATTATATGTTTACAATATGTTGTGCTTGTGGAGGAAGTGGTTTGTACGAATAATATTAAATCAACCTTTTGGAGAATAAAATCAGTACTTGAACCTACTCGTCTCACATAAAGAAATATATAATCCTTCAGAAAATCCGACGCCAGGCTCTGCAATTATATAAACATACTTGAATCTCAGTCGGAAAAGTTGCACTGAAAAACATACTTGAATCTCAACATATATTATGCATCTCATATCATTAACATTCCTACACACATTTTATGCTAACCAAATGCCCAGCTCATATAAACAAAATTCAAAGGTTGAAGAAAAATTCGATAATCTTCTTATTGCATTTTTCTTTGGAAAACGAAAGAATAGATTACATGTTTACAATTCAACAACAATAAAGAATTGAATAAATAAAGAATTGAAAGAATTGATAAATGTGTAAACTATACTAAATCTACATGTTCAACCGGGTCTACGGGCCTTAGTTCAAGATATTTTTGAATTCGACTTCCGTATATAGCCTCCCAATCATTGGCGTTTTCTGTTTTGTACAAATGCCAATATTTGCTCGGAACAGGCATTGGATAGTCACCCACTAATCGAATTCTAATGAAATGGCAATCTTGAACATAAGCAATTGAAATTATATGATGTTCACTGATATCACGAGGAGATAACCAGAACGGGAAATAAGTAGCGGAGTTGCCGATCGATATAAAAATTATAACCACTCGAAACCTGTTAGCAATAAGGATTGTAGCAGGTGGCACTGTCATCCAATTTTTGTGTGGAGCCGCACCTAACCCGTTCCAGTTTAATGATTCCCTTATTTCGTTTATATCAGGAAACATCGCAGCGTACCTATGTCTGTTTTCATCCAACTCAGATATAAGTTCCGTACGTATAAAACGCCAGTGATTTTCACCATATCCCAGTGCGAGTGCTATAGCACGAAAACCACAATTGCCGTCCGCTAAAACATCATCCGCACCTGAAATATACGGGAAAAGAATGATGGAATCCAGCGGTTAAACCGGAAAAAATTGTTTTTATCTTCGTCGCCCGGGATATATGAAAACTTGGAACTCTGTTGAGATAATCCATCTTTGGCTCTTGATTTTGAAGACATGGATTGACTGCGCTGCAAAGGCCCTTGTTTTGACTTCACCACCGAACTTGAATATGTTGGCGGACCTTCAAAATTTTCTCTCGGTTGAACATATGAACTATGTCTGGGGGCGTCTAATATTGTTTCTTTTTGCTTATCTTTTTTTGGACGACCCCGTGTATTTGTTTGGACTTTAGGAGGTTTTTTATCCGTTTTTGAAGGAGTAACGAAAGATTTGAAAATATTAATCAAAGATCTTTTCACGCTTTCGGGTTGGACAAGTAAATGTTTTGTCACCATCTCCATCTCTTTATGTACATCTACTTGAACCTCCCGTACAATATACGCGGGTGAAAAATCTAGCTTCCTCCAAAAAACATCAACGGCATCGAGCGGGATACATTGACCTATAAAATAATATATTAAATAAAATATAATAAAAGTTTTCATGAAAAAATAAAAAACGTAAAAGAACATTCACCTGTTTGAAAGTAATTGTTTAATTTACAAGCACACGGAAGACCAAAGCTGGTAAAAAGATGGCAGCCACATGATTCTTTGGATATAATTAGATGATGTATCCTGTTAATCTCACCGACTAACATATCCAAAGCCGCAATAGAAACGTTACCTCGCAGCAATTTAAGCACTTCATGATTATGCTGCACCATAAGCATGATTTTGCTTTTGGTAAAACTTTCTTTTATAGCAATTTCCTGGGTAGCTAAGATATTATTAATGAAAGGAATAAATCTATCCAGGGTGCTATTGGTTGCTTTCAGGTAACTTTTCAACAACGAATGTTGGCTCTCAACTCGGTTCGTTGTGTGCTGACCGAAGTTATAACTTCTATTTATCCACGCCGACACAAATCTCTCTTTGTAGGGGTCCAACCAGTTATTTTTTAGGTACATCAGCACTCCTATTAAAAAAAATGCACTTATTTTTATATAAATATACATATATTTTTAAGAATAACACTAGAAAACTTACTTGAATGGTTGGACACCAATCTGCGATAAAGCCGGTCGTAATTATAAGCGTATATGTCCTCCGTTTCAGAGTTAATAAGTACCGACCACACATGCTGAAAAGCACCCCACTCTTCATTTGAAAAACTCGCCTTACAATGTTTAGCAATATTTTCCGAAATATGCCATCTGCAAAGTAATCGAACAGCACTCGGAAAAACTTCTTCTGACGCATTCATCAGAGCGAGGTCTCGGTCGGTTAGTATAACACGGGGCTCCATACACTTATCTTCCAGCGTTGCTTTTAGTTGCTCTAACACCCATCTGAAGTTGGCTTCACGCTCATAATCAATGAATGCGTGAGCAACAGAAAAAGATTTCAGGGTGAATGTCACACCAACCATTTGAACAAAAGGCATTTTATACAAGTTAGTTTTGTATGTTGTGTCAATCATCAGCACGTGTGGGTAAGCACGCCATAATGTGTGAGATGTGGGATGTATAAAAAAAACCCCGTCGACGGTATTTGTCGGTTCCTCAACGTGAGGGGTGTAAATATATTGATGTTGTTGTAGTATAGAAAAAAAAACCTGCATTGGGGTTTCACCAATTCTGGTGGACTTTTTTATTTTTGCCCGAGCATTATATACGGTTCGTAACCCAGACACGTTATCGGGATTTTGTTCCCTCAACGTGCCTAGAATGTTTCGAGGGTCAATATTTTGCTCGGTCAGATTCCTTACAGTAGAAAGCTCATTTTCGGTGAGCCTCATTGCGTATGCATGTCCTTCCAGGTGTTCAGCAGGTTCATGGTTATGAGTATCATCCACAACAACTATAATCCACCCATCTCTCTGCATCTGGTACTTACCCTGCAATTCAAATTGACAGTTTGTTTTTTTCGTGCCACTTTTTCTTAGAGTGGATGCTCCCTTATATACACCACCCCGATCGCATTTCAACCAAATTTTAACCACCAAACCATTCGAATTTCTTTTTGAACGTTTGGTGACAATAACGAACCCATTATCTCGCCCCACTTTAGTTGCCCAATCAACTAATTCTTCACGAGATGAGAAAACCTAATCAATTTAATATTTTTAGTTAGTTATTACTAAATGATAGTAAATGAAAGTAAAATTAAATATGATATATCTTATAACCTGATTCGTGTCGTATAAACCCTTTTTACCGGAACCAGAACCGTCATTATCCCCGCTGCTATCGCCACCGTTATCACCCCCGTCATCGCCGCCGTCATTCCCGCCGTAATTGGACGCGAACTGTCCTGGATAGTTTGAAGCAGCCTCTTCGTAATAACCGTAACCCTCCTGAGGGTAATAGTTAGATTCCGAACCAAATAAATAGTTGCTATCCCAGAAAGACATCGTAACGTTAGATATTAACGTTTATATAGTACTTGAAATGGAATATTGCGTTTATGTAGTAGTTGAAATGAAATGATTTATATCGTTGAAATGAATTTATAAACTAACGTTTATATAGTAGTTGAAATGGAATATTGCATCTCGTCACATAATTAACACGAATATCGAGGAATATTACGTCATATCAAATAATGTAATAAATACAAATTTACACGACTATCGAGGAATATTACGTCATATCAAATAACGTAAAAAATACAAAATTACACGAAAAACGAGGAATAATATATCTCGTCAAATTATTAAAAGTGAAACTAGGACCCGTAAGTAAGTTCACGGCCCGTAAGACGAATTCCATACGGGCCGTGAAGGAATTCACGGGCCGTAAAGGAATACGACCGTGATCGTATTCACGGGCCGTTACGTTTTTGAATTACGCTTCTGAATGACCGATTTGACTTGCGACAGACCATACGGCCCGTGAAGGGCCTTACGGCCCGTAAGCAGGGCGTCCAGTTATCCATGAGGGCGTCTCTTTAGTAGGCCCCATACCAAAATGCCTAAATGATATTTAAACCTAACCCCACATAAGTGAGGGCATAAACATTTGTCATTTTACCACCACAACTAACATCAACACTTTAATTTAAATATAAATAATAATTAATAATAATTATATTATTTTGTTCTCTGAGTTAAATAAACTTTTTTTAATAAAATGGCTTGTATTGACCGGAGCCTTTTTTTCGTTATAACCTGTTTTGACCCGAACTCAATCCGTGTCAACCCACGTGTTTTTCATAAATTTTGCATATAGAAGTAACACCAATGATATGATTATGGAGGAAATAATTTCTACAAATAATAAATGCTGAATTAAATTATATCATCTTTTTTTCTTCTAAAATCTCATTATAAGATATTATTTACCCCACCAAGGCCGTTTCCACGCAAGAGAGGAGAAATTCCAATGATCGGAGGTGTTTACTAACCATCATTAATTCATCAATAATGCTAAAAATAGCTTAGCATGTAGATGATTAAATATTAATCTAGGTATAAAATATGTCTCTTAATGTATGCATCTTACAAAATACTTTATCTTACAAAATACTTTATAAATTACCACACCGAATGAGATGAACCTCATAAGAAAATGATTGTCCCCGGCAAAAAAAAAAAACAGGTGTATTTAACAATCAAAACTTAAATGTTATGATTCAAATCCTACATAATGAAAGTTTTATGATGAGTTATTTTAATTTTACTCCTTAAGATTTAATAAAAATAACTATTTTTCTATAAAAGATTATAAACATCAATTTACCTTTAAAATTTCATAAGTTGTTTCAATTTTAGTCCAAAAGTTTTATTATATTAGATCAAGTTGAAACAATAAATGAAACTTTTGGATTAAAACTGAAACAAATTAGAAACTTTTATAGGTAAATTGATGTTTTTAATATTTTTAAAAAATTATTATTTTTGTTAAACCTCATGTAGCAAAACTGAAGTTAACTATTTTATGATTTTAAAATAGACTAAGTGTAATGTAGAGTATGTTAGATGGTATAAAAAATAAGAATAATGTTTAACAATAGTTTAATCATCTCTCTTTAAAACATCTTACACATTTGGGTGTCATAAAAACTTAAATAAGCCGAGTGATTTGAAAAATGGACTTGTTATAAGATAATTTGTTTCGGGTGAATATATTTTGATTAGATTCTGTTTATTTCTATAGAAAGTTGAAAAACTTAATAACTCTAAACACATATAAGCGGACTGAATAACACCCTATGAAACTATATGATGAGCTAATTCTAATAAAAGTTACACCCTTGTATCCTTTTAACCAACTTATATAACATACGTTTGTTTTTTCTTCATTCTATAAATTTCATTAAGAATTTTTGATGTAGTGATGCAAATTATGCTACACTAGCTAGTAAGAAATGAAATTCTATGAAGTTTTAGTATAGTTTTATTTATATATTTACATAAGAGAGTATATGAGTTATGGACTAGAATGAACAAAGTACGTTCTATTTAATGGCAAAAATAACAAAGTTTATATGGGTTTAGTGCAACTAAAGGCATGTGTTATAATCGTGGACGAAACCCATGTGACATTATGTTGGTGGTTTCAACCAAGGCAAGGGTACAAGGTTGTGACCACACTCGAGTCTCAAGAGCCACAACCCACTCACGCCCAAAGGGGTCGGCGTTCATGCCCCACACCCCGGCCACATCTCTCACGACCACTCCCTCACATGAGCATAACACATAGCCTAATCATACGCACATTTAATTTTATATATTTAAATAAGAGGGTGTATATGTTACTTATACCAGTAAAGAAAAGTGTGTTCTACTTAATGACAAAATTAAATATGGTTCTAATTCTTTAAAATTGTTTATTCTTCTATTCTTCAAAACTAGGGTACTTACAATTCGGGAGAAACTTTTTTTTTTCTTTTTTGTTGCATTGGGTGAAAGTTCCACAGGATCGAGCAAAACTTTTAAGTCTTGGTCAAAAAGTTTCAGACAAAATAATGGAACAAGATTAAGGAAAAAAAATTATGTAACATCCGGTCTCACACACAACCAATATTATCCGTTTTACCCACGAGTAGCTCACGGATTTGCTTTTGTTTGTCCGGGTGAAAATTTCCCAGAGAGATCACTCATACCTGAATTGTTAACACCTTAGAGGCTTAGAGCACTCACATTCCATTCCTTATTTTCATCCTTATAATTACACTAAAAATCTCTATTTTTTCTCTCTCCTTTTAATTAAATAATATATTTTTATACCTTTTCCATTACCTTTTCTCTCTCCTCCACTCACAACCACTTTTAAAAATATTAAAAATTTATAAGGGTTAAACAGTGAATCCTTAAATTTATAGATGAACAGTAACATTTTATCTCTCCTCCACTTACAACCACTTAAATCATTCCATATAATTTAAGAACTCCACTCACATAATTTTAAGGAATGGGATGTGAATGCTCTTAGCACGCTTAACTGTGGAGTTCTCATTTCATCCACAGTCAATACGCCTAAAAAATGTTGGTGATATTAGAGGCCAGACGTTTCTTATGAAACAGAAATCTCTCCTCTCTACAGCCGATGTGGGATTTGCCTAGGGTGTTACAAATTAGGACAAAACTATTAAGTCTGAAAGTTTCAGACCAAGTAATAGGATGAAACTTATAAAAGTTGAAGGCAAAAGTTTGGGGTAAAACTTTCTGAGTATTGACCTAGTTCACATGTGAACCTTTGTACATATTGTTAAACGTTCCAGAGTTAAAGTTATTCGCTCACCGTAGTAGATAAACAAATGAGTTTTAGCCCTCTTTTTCACTATTTTCATTTGGGGTGATTTACATACTTGTTTGAAAGTTAACGTTTTAGTATGTATGAAAGTATATGGTTGTATGAAATGTTTTAAAGTACATTTCTATAATGAAATTCAAACTGATAAATGTGAAATTTTCCTTAAATTGACAAGTATTATGTGAACAATGATAAATATGAATAAACATTAGTGATAACTAATGTAATGTACGCGATGTGAAAGAAATTAAAATACGAACATGATAGCTTAAGCTAACAAAAGTCATATAATGTATAGAATGGAACATATGTATGAAATGAAAGATATTAAGATACGAACACCGAAACGATTGAATACTGTACTTTCGACTAACAGGAAGATTGAACACGATAGCTTCGGCGTACCGAATGAAGAGAAGACGATCTTCTAGAAACATTGTAGCGACGACTAATGAAAAGGAACGAGGTCATGTTGTAATAACATGTTTTGTTCGTCTATGGGTAGAGAACCATATGAGCAAGATCATGATGTGCTACGTTGTGGGTAGCGACAACATTACCACTATTGGCACCAATTTTTGTTAAGCTTGTGAGCAGTGACGTTATGTAGTGTTGTGTTATGTTACGTTGGGGAAGTTAAGTGCTTATACGCCATGTTAGATATGCTATGTACTCAGTGCTAAGGTATGATATGATAATGATATGCTACAAGTAATTAATAAATTTTGCTAAAGTTAAAGTTAATATGTTAATCTTGAAACTCAATCGCGCATCTGACTTTTAGTATGCATATAAAGTTAAAATGTAGGAAAGTTGGTGAGGCATGAAGTTCAAGTGGTGTTGAATGAAGATGTAGCACCCGCTCCCTCATAACATCAATATTATCCGCTTTGCCCACGAGGAGCTCATGGCTTTGCTTTTGGTTGCTCGGATGAAAACTTTCCATGAAGGTCACTCATCCTTGGATTGCGGTCATCTGAGCACGCTTAACTGTGAAGTTTTCCCTCATCCACAACCAATACACCCAATACGCGTTAGTGATATTACATGCCTGACATTACTTATGAACCCAACATCTCTTCTGTCCACGGCCGATGTGATATTTACGTAGGGTGCCACAAAAGGCCACCTTATCACGAATAACTAGCATCTTGATGTTAGAAGTTTGTATAATGAGACAGTCGTTTATGTTTTTAGTTTTGCATGGAAATGATGTAATATTTAAAGATAATCTGTTGTTTATTTATAAAATTTCAGTTAGAACTATTTATGAAATGTGTAAATACGACCGTTAAAAAATCTGGTTTTGAGGCGTTTCATGAAAACCAACCTTGAACCATGGCATTCATACCAATAGCTTTTGCCCATAGAACCAAATACTTGCGTATACTCTCTCTTTACAACATCCTACGTTTTATAAGGGAAAATGAATTCATATAATGATATATTATTTTGTTTAGTCTTTAGAAAAAGATAGCGTTGTTGTGTCATGTACTTGCATTCATTTATGGAAAGAGTATATATAATCTAATTGCACATTAAAAGAATGGATTCTTCTCAATTTGTTTACATCCTCCATGTGCGTTTAATTATAAGGTGCAACTTGATATATCGTTGGTAGACTCATTGTATTGTTGTTTATTAAAAATCTAGAATAGAGATGTGCGTACCTAAAATATATTGTTTTTAAGTAAGGTCGTTATTACTTTTGAGTACTTGGAGCATTCACAACTCGTTCCTCATATATGGGTCTGTGCCCTATATTATGGAGGTTGGTTGTGAGTGATTGTGAGTGAAAAATGTAGAAAATTGATGGGGATTGTATCGTGTTTTCCCATATTTGGGGAAACACGGTATAACCCCCATAATTTTTTTAATATTTTTGAAAGTGGTTGCGAGTGAATGAAAGAGAAAATGTAATGATAAATATATAAAACATAGTATTTAATTGAAAAGTAAAGAGAAAAATTAGTGACTTTTATTGTAATTATAAGAATAGGGATGAAGATGAATTGTGAATGCTCTAACTAATATATATCTACAAATCTTGATGTGATACAAATAGTATATTTTTTTTACTTTTTTGTATGAACTATAAATGTTTTATATTTTAAGTTTGCCAGCAAGCTTTTCTTTGTGTAATTTTTTATAAATGATGAATATTATAGTTTTCATTTATTTTTTTTTATAAATTCATCATAAAGTTATGTAGTTTGAATTTCGGCAACAAAGATATTGTTTGATAAATGTTAGAATAATTATCATATATAACTCTGACAACCTCAATTTGTTAAAGTTTTGAATAAGCATCATATATCCCTTCAAATTCAACTAAATTTGCAACATGCATCTATCAACTTATTATTTTTAAAACTTGATTACAATTTTTTATTTTATTTTTAGTATAGTCATAAAGTCTTCTTATCCCCTTAACTTGTTCTAAACTTGCAACATGGGTATTTTTTTCACTCACTCTTATCAAATATTTCAACGAATATTATAATCGAAGCATAATTGTACAAGTAATCAAAACTACTTTACGTTTTTTTATATAAAGTGATGAGAGTTATCCTTGTCATGTTATAAATTTCTGAATACACTTTGATGTTCTTCCTTTTATTTACATCTCGAAATTAATTTAATTTTCAAACGAGCATTACAAATTTTCCACAACGTCAACCACCCCTTTGATATGAGCGAGTTTAAATATACTAGTTATATAATAATTTGAAAATCTCTCCCAAAAAAATACAGGCTTTTTATCGGTTTATAATTACCATCCAACGTATAGAGATAGGTGTTACTGAAAACATATCAATGGGTATAGAAGAGTGACCTTAATTATCACACATGGCTTAGTGATATCAATGATTGTCTCTTTAAAAGTAGTTTTGATTCAAAATCTTAAAGTGTGACTTTAAATGGTATTTAGAAATATAAAATTGATAGTAGAAAAAGATTGTAGTAGAGTAGAGGCTATATGACCTCATGGTGATTGATGACATATATAGTGGGTGTTTAGGATTGTTTTTCTAAAACTCATTTTAACTTATAAGAAGGAGAAAAGTTAAAAGGAGATGAGATTATGTTTGGATGGAGATGAGATTGTAAGAAGAAGAAGGAGATTTTGAAAAGTCACAAATTTTAACTTCTTAAACTTTCTTGAGAAGTCAAAAATGAGATCACTGGAATCTCAAACACCCCCATAATGTGTATAAAATGTGTAGTAAAATATAAAAACCTCCGATTATTCAATAAAGGGTAAAGTAATTCTACAAAGTGTATTTTTTCTTCTAACAAAGTGTATTTTTTCTACAAAGTGTGAGAAGACACAATAAGACTAAAAAATCATAAAAAAATTATATCTCACAATCTAAATCGAATTTCAAAAAAGTACTTTGGAATCTCTGTTCCTCTCGTCGTCCTCTTTCAGAAAAAAAATAATAAAAAAAAGTTATTGTGTCTTTTTATGACACAATGACGTCATTGTGTATTTCATATTGACACAATGACGTAATTGTGTCTTTCATAAATGACACAATAAAAAAACATTAATTTTTTATTTTTCGTTTATTTTTTTCTTAGTGAGGACGGCTAGGGAACAAAAGTTCGGAATTATTTTTTTGAACTTCGATTTAGATTGTGAGATATAATTTTTTTGTGACTTTTTTTGAATTATTGTGTCTTCTCACACTTTGTAGCAAAAATACATTTTGTATTTAATATTTTTCTTCAATAAATTAGATACAACTATTAAAAGCTAGCTCATCTAGTAAAAGCTATAGTTATCAGTGCACATCAAATACAAAACATGATCCAACATAATGAAACCTTCAATAACAAGCTTTCAACATAACTTCGCTTGTATGCATTTAAGAAAGATTCCATTGTATTTATAGGTTACTATTGGGAACATATTTTATATAAATAATAATGTGATTTACTTTCCGGTTGATTAATGCAATCTTCTCACTGTACGTAAATCACAACATATTTAAGCTTTTATCTAGTGATAATTATTATAAGTATTTATAATTGTTCTATTATATCATAATATGACGAGTAAGAAGCATAAGAACGTTCACTTTGTATATAATTGACCGTTAAGGGTTCGTTCCACTAAATTGTATCGAATTCAAAACATATTGAATTGTATGTAAAGATAATAGTTATTTCTTTTTTTTAAAAGGCCAGCTAAGAAAGCCCGGCTATCCATGGTACCTCTTATGCCCGTTAGCACAGACAACACTGGATAGTCCAAACCCATCAACCATCAATTCGGGAGAAAATCTGCCACCCGAAGACCAATATGATAAAACCCGGCCCGCCAACAACATTTTGCTGTCGGTAGGACTCGAACTCACAAGCTCTTCTAGAGAAAGTAATGAGGCTACCACTCAACCAAATTATTTTTTTTTACGTTGTGACAAAGTTACCATGTTATGTGTTAGCCGGCTATGATGATGATATGGCACCAGTAAGTATCATCGTTTTTTTTTATTTTTTCATTATTTTTTCCTTACATAATTTAATATAGACGAAGATAATTATTCTGATAAGTATGACAATATGGCAATGCTAGGCCACCACAACACCTAATTGGTGATTGTGTTCCTTAAATATTATATATCTTTAACATTTTTACATTTACAAATTGACTAGATGGTTTTTTTTAAAAGTAAAAGTTTGATGTTCGGAAAAGAAAAACTAAATTACCACACCTAATCTCTCATTAATTGTTACCTTGCATACGTCATTGGTAAAAAAGCAGATATTATTAACTTTCAAGGAAGGTAAATAGTACACAACATCATTAACGGTCGTCTTGTGGTTTTTTTTCTCGTGAGGGAATTCTGCACACACCGTTTTTTTCTGGGCTAAACCGGTTCAAACGGTCACGGTTAGGACTCCCCGTGACCGTTCAGTCGGGTGTGAGACCTAACTGTCACGGTTAGGCCTCACCGTGACAGTTAGAGCCCAGACTAATCTGGGGATCCGTTGCAATTATTGCCCAATAATTGGGTATGTAATTAATGGGGAATTGATTAGGGTTTTGGGGGCTATATGTCACGGTTTGGTCACACGTTTGTGCATATATTTTCTATATTTTTTTAATCATAATAGTTTGTTTTTATTTTAATTTTATCACACGTTTAACCTAATCATAACTCACAAGTTTGTGTTTTGTGTTTATTAATAATTTATCATATTACAAGTATTTATTTATTATTAATATGACGGTTTTGTGTTTAATTTGTTTACGAGTTTGTAAAAATCGGTTGTCATTATACAAACATATTGTATATATTTTCTAAATTTGAGTAATCATAATAGTTTGTTTTTATTTTTATTTTATCACACGGTTAACCTAATCGTAACATACGAGTTTGTGTTTTGTGGTTATTATTAATTTATCATATTACAAGTAATTTTTGTGTTTAATTATTTATTAAACAAGTTGGTTGTTATTTTATCACATGGTTAACCTAATCGTAAAAATTAGTTGTTATCAAACATATACAATTAACATTATCAACATTACAAATATAAAACAAACAAACAAACAAACACAACCAAACAAACACAACCAAATATACAAGTCATCATAACTGAAACTGCATATATATATACAACGGATTTTTACATACAAAAAGAAATAAAATACAAACAAAATACCTATCTAATCCGTCATCTCCGGATCACTGCCCTGACCAGACCCGCCCGCGCCAGATGGGCCAGCACCGTCATGGCCTAACCGCCTCGGTGGCTCTGACAACAACGGCGTACCCGAGGCGGCATAGTCCGCGATCATGTGCTAGATGACCCAGTCCATCATATCCTGCAGCCTCGTGCTCATATCCTCCAGCCTCGTGACCCTGCCTCGCGTGTCCTCAAGCATATCAATAACGTGATCAGGCAATCGCATGACATGGTACACGCGCTGATATTATTATTATTATTATTATTATTATTATTATTATTATTATTATTATTATTATTATTATTACTATTGTTAATATTATTATTATTATTTATCATTATTATTATTAATATTTCTGGATACATAAAATAATACTATTATTATTAACTTTAAAATTATTACTATTAAATTTTTATTTATATTAGAGTATATTATTATTATTATTGTTATTATTATTGTTTATCATTATTGTTATTATTATTAGAGTTTATTTTGTAGTTTCTGGATACACAAAATAATACTATTATTATTATTATCAACTTTAAAATTATTACTATAAATTTTTTTATTTATATTAGAGTATATTATTATTATTATTATTGTTATTATTATTATTTATCATTATTGTTATTATTATTAGAATTTATTATGTATGTTTGAACATTGGTTTACAAAATATAAGGTGTATATATGTTGATATGTTCCCGATAAGATTGTTTAGGTTATCATTAAAATGTCACGATTTGTTACGTACGCATGTTTGTATGTACGTTTACGAAGTGTATTTGTTCTTATTGTATATATATGTTGATGTGTGTGCATGTTCATGAAAAAAATATCCGATTCGATATACGTAAATGATCATAAACGGTTAATGTGTGGTTTTAGGAAACCCCACCGTGACCTCTTTTATCAACAAGGTATGACGGTTAGGTCACCACGTGACACTTTGTGTCATCAAACTGTGACAGCTTCATTCCACAACGCCACATGTGAACAAAGGGGTGACGGTTTGCTCAAACCGTCACCTTTTATTATTATTATATTATTATTATTATTATTATTATTTCTAATATTACTATTATTATTATTACTATTATTACTATTGTTATTACTATTATTATTATTATTATTAGAGTAACAATAACTATGAAATTCTTACCACGTTTACCATCTTCATTTAACTTTTCTTCCATCTTCCTGCAATTGTAATCATACAATGCCTCTGTGGGAGACGAACACAAGGTCTTCCGTCTCCCACCAGTATGAAAAATCATTCCACATGTCGGTTTTGAAAAGGATATTCCATCGTGTTTTGATATTTCCCTAACGTGCCACATGCATAGGTTTTTAGTAGCACTCGGGAACACTGTGTCACACGCGCTCATCAGGGCCAGGTCCCTGTCTGTGACAATAACGCGGGGCTCCACGCACCCATCGAGCATATCTCTGATCGCTCCAGTACCCATGTGAAGTTGTCCTGCCATTCCCTCGATATAAATGCATGCGCAATACAAAACGACTTCGACGTCGACGTAACGCCAATAACCTGAACAAACGGAATGTTGTACATGTTGGTCTTGTACGTCGTGTCTATCAACATCACGTGCGGGAATGCGCGCCACATTTTATACGAAGTAGGATGACAAAAGAAAACATCTTCCACGGCTTTAGTAGTTGCATTCGTTCGTGTTTCATACACGAACTCTTTAGATTGTAGCAGGTTTTCAAGTTCCTGCATTGGTGTCATGCCTTTTCTCCCCTCAGCCCTAAACTTTGACGTCAGATTGTATATGTCTTGAACAACAAAGACGCTGTGGGGAAAGTGCTCCCTTACAGCTGAATGGATATGTCGTGGCCGCACGTGCTGCCTGTGTAACTTCTCGACAATATCAATTTCTTCGGCGGTCATCTTCCTAAGATGCGCGTGGCCCTCCTCGTACACAACAGGATCGTGGTTGTGCGTCTCGTTTCTCACCATAACATCCAACTGTCACTCTTTCCTACGTACTTCCCTACGAGTTTAAAGGGACATCCTTTCTTTATGCTCCCAGTACGTCTACTTGTGACAGTGAATTTAGGTTCACCACTACGATTGCATAATAGATCTACATCCTTTTTTTGTGACCGACCCACCACAATGACGCACCCATGCTCGCGTCCTCTCATTTTAGCCCACTTCTCCAAGTCCTCACGAGAATCAAAATACTGAAAAAATGATAAAGCTAGACAAAAAAAACAATATATAAAACAAAAAAAATAAAATAAACAAAAGAATAAAAACTCTTCGTACTTTATCGGTTTTTTATAAGAAACCGTAACATTTCTTATCCGATCCTCATCCCAATCATGCTCCGCGGTGTCCCATGGTTTTCTTTGAGGTGAACCGAACCGTCACTCTCATCTATGTCATTCCCATTAAAAGTATCCGACACATGTGTAATTTCTAGTTCTGACTGGTACGGGGGTTGTCCGTAATCCAGCTCTGTTTGTGAGTGGTACGTGTTCGGGGCATGCCCGTAAGAATTGAAAGGGGGATATCTGTACCCTTCACCGTAACCTGTCGGTCCAAATAAAGAGGTGTACGCCTCTTGAGAAAATGTGTTCGACGGGTTTGTTTCCTCCTCCCCCCACGGAGGGTGACTCCCGTATACGTAATATTCCTAAAAAAGATAATGGTTAGATATTTCAAATAATAAGTTATAATAAAACATATACTAGTTCAACCTGGTTCGAATATTCGATATGTGGCACCTCATTCAAATCTGGAAGCTTTCGGCTTTTGATAATGATCTCCCGAACCCGACATTATTTTCGAATTAACGTGTTTTTGGAATGACGAAGACTGAAAAATCTCGAGTGTTGGATGGATGAAAGCTCAAATGTATTTATGATGAAAAAATCTCGAGTGTTACCGTTGAACGAGGGGTGAAAGCTCAAAGGTATTTATGATGAAAATCTGGTGCACAAGAGGTCACGGTTTGGCCTCCACGTGACGGTTCGAAGCACGAATCCCGGCTCTTTTGTCAACATCACAGTCTACCTCGTACCTTAAAACTGAACCTCGTACCCTAGAGGTCACGGTTAGGCCAAACCGTGACGGTTTGATGACCGGTTTTCAACTTTATCAGGCCATTTGTCGTTTTGTTGTCACGAGGTATCGGAAGACAGACACAGAAACCGTGACCGCAAGACCTTGCGATCACGGTTAGGTATCAAAACGTGACCTTTAGCCCTAACCGTGACCTTTTGGTCCGGCCTACCCCAAAAACCCAGCGGTGTCCCCATTAGGACCCTTCTCGTGACTTACTTTCTTTAATCATTGTGGTTTACGTTAAATAAGACAATACACAAGCTTATTAACAATGATGTTTGGAAGGAGGGATTAGTATTTAACCCCTGTAAAATGGGCGTAGACGGGTTAGTTTGATCTTGGCTTCGGCATATTCGATTGGTTTACTTGTTATTCATATAATTTCTTTACTTTAAATTAAGTTACTTTTTTGAGTTTATAATTTTTTTTGATGTATGTCTCTGTTATCTTTTCTAAATCTTTAAATTCTTTGAATTTTTGAACTTCATTTAATTAATTTATTATTTTACTTTTAGTTTATATTTTTCACACCTCAATGCCACTGTCGCGACGTATTATTTTACGGGTTAACACATCACAGTACGGATCTCTTAATACGAGTTGAGAACAAGACGAGTGGTGTACAAAACGAGTGGTGTAATTTTCAACATGTGTTTGTTACATGACATGACGGATATACCCAATAATTTATTTTTGTAATATTCTTTCACATTCCAGAAGTGCCCCTATCAAGCATGTATTCAAGAATCGGCCAATTGGGTCACAATATATATGTCCCATGGAAGGTCAGCATAATTAGAGTAATAGACCCCAATGGGTCATCCTAATAATTCTATTTGCTTTTGATTCAATATTATTTATAAATTCATTTTAATTGTATTTTTGCTTTGACATTTTACATTTTTTTGTTCTCATGAGGAGTTTCTTGAAACAAGATTTTGTTGAATTATTATGCCAAGGACACTATTTTTTGAATCAATGGCATAATGATTCTTCGCAATATATTTATAGGGTTGGTTCTTTAGTTCAATGGTATCTGGGTGTGTTTTCTTAAAAATCTCTTAATATATGTTTTTTATTAAAGGTTGAGGACTTAAATCCTAAATAGGTTAAGTGAATTTGAAAGTAAAGGGGAGGTAGTAGGGTTTCTCCCTCTTTGATGTTTAATGTTTAAATCTTGACATTGACGAAATAATTAATAACTTGGTGATACTAACAACTAACCACTAACCTATCGGTAAAAAAGTAAATTTAAAAATAGATTAAGAGACCTTTAAAAAATATTTATAGAGTCAATTATGTATATTAATATATGTATTACTTTGACTACGTCATACCGTGAAGATTAGGATCATATGAAGGATGTGATCATTATTCCATAATAGAGCGATCATCATGACCAAATGATTTTTTTATGCATAACATTGATTAAAGACTTCAAAACCATCTCAAATCTATTTTGCAAGGCAAAACTATGAAACATAAGTAGCACAACCATTCTTTTTATTGTTCATCATGACTAACTCAGTTTAATGTCCTAACTTCGTTTTGGAGAACTCGTTGAAACTAGAGGCTAAATTCAAAATGATAAAATATTTGGCTCGGAGTGATTGAAACTTAAATAAAAATATATTTTTGAAAGACTAATTTCTTACAGTAAAGAAGTTTAAATCCTTTCAATTATAAGGGAATTAAACTAAAGGAAATTGAATACTCCCATTCCCACTCCCTCACCACCGCCACCACCACCACAATCACCGCGCAACCATATCCGCCCACGTCACTTCCGCACCTTACATGTCATGGTTGTGGCAACATCCATCAATTTTGCCAGTAGTACCGTTGACATGCCGCCATAATCAACATCACCAACATTGTCCCCACCCGTGTTGCACCTAAGCCTTCACCCATTACTGTTGTCACCATCCCTACTTGTCATTGTTGCCACCACCTCTTATGCCAGATAAAAGTTTTTCGTTAAGACACTTTCAAATAGAAAAAAAGAACAAAGTAATTAGAAAAATTGTTAGAATCCCCTTCTTCTAGAGGGATCATCTAAAAAAACGCCGTCACTATCCCGCCTATGCCAAATTCCAACATCTTTACTAAATGTATCAAATCAACAAATCAAACATGACAATTTTATCACCATGTGAACATAAATCCTAATTCCTTTGAAAAATCCTAATTCTTTGACCTTCCAATTTCTTTGATAAATTTTAAGTCCAAATTCAAATTCTTGAAATTGCAATTCTTTTAAAAGATTTCAATTCCTTAAAATAAGTTTCTTAAAACAAACCCTCCTAGTTTTGACTATTAAAACCTCACATATAAAACGTACACTTTCGCATGTTACATATGTTGTATGTCATTATCTTGATCGTTAACTTGTTGCGTAAAATCATAACCAACAAAATATGCAGGCCTGGCGAAGTTGCGTAGCAATTTGATTCAAGATCATATCAACACGGTCACCATCAACCCGCTATATTTGCGTTTTGACATTCGGATCAGCGTCATTAACTTTAACTAAAACTATGCTTACATTTATTCTATCCTATAATTTCTATTGCACAATAGTCTTCTAAGACATAACTTACAAGCATATACAACTACACAAGATATTCAACATTTATTCAAGTTAACATTGTTAGGTACCACCGTTAAGTCTCCATCATTCTTTGTTTGATATTACAACCAAAGAGTACTGGTCATAACCACTACTACGTCTCTCAAAACTGACCATGACTTATGGACCATCGACACCTGACCCGACCCGGTCCGGCCCGGCTCGGACCCGGTTGTATGCATCTCTAATTACACTTGACACTTACATGCAAAATGCTATTGGATGGCCGACATTAAAAAAATTTCGATGGCCCATTAAGAGATTCTTTCTTGTGTTATTTCTTGATTAAGTGTTACTTGCCTACTTTATATAATTGTAATTGCATTTGAGACTTCAAAGTTTGTCACAATGACAAATTTGAGCCTATGTGTTTGAAAGTTGTGATTACTATTGTTATAGTTTGGAACCGCAAACTCGCATTTTCTAAGTCTATAGCAATGTTTACCTAACATTTAATGAGCAGAGAAGAAATACGTTTAGTACATATCATGATACTGCTGGACTATAAGCCATTTGGTTGTATTGTTTGATAGTTTAATACATATCATGATACTGCTGCACTATAAGGCATTTGGTCGTTATTGTTTGATATCTTTAGACCTTTTGGTATTGTCACATTGTTATTAAAATCCCGAACACAATTTAAGGTGTTAACGGAGTAATTATTTCTATCATGGTAAGGAAATGATCATAATTTAAGGTGTTAATGGAAAAATTATGTCTATCATGGGAAGGAAATTATCATTATTTAAATGATCATATTTAATGTATATTTAATAAAGAGGATCATGTTCGAGTTGCCTATTTAATAAACAAGTCGTATTCATGTTGACCTATTTAATTAGATAGGTTGACCCGTTAACCGTATACAACTCGTTTAACATATTTATTACAATCCTTAAGTTGTGTAAGACGTTATAGTATTACAACGATAATGCATGTTCGGTTACATAATTTTAAAGTGTCTGAATTTGGGCTGATATCTTTAATTGACACGGGTAATACTTGAGTCGTGTTTGGATATACGATTTATCCCGTCAACCAAAAATCTATCAACCTGACACGATTGAGACCCTAGGCGTGAAAGCTATCCATAAATGCTATTATATATACGTGTTTTGTGCGCATATATACATAACAAATAAAATATATGAAAAATGGATGCATTTTATATCTTGTTAGAATTATATAACTAAGAACTTTGTAACATAAAACATATATATATTTTCAATAAGATGATTGATTCAAGTTCAAATTAGATCCGTCTGAGTTTGTTCATGTACTTCTAACTTAATAACTTTGATTCCATGATTATATGTACATACTTAGACTTTTAAGATTTGTTTACACTAATGTAAAGATAACAAATTAAGACCTCATTCTTGTTTTATTATCCCACAAATAACCATATATATACATGAACAAACATGCCTTTCATGTATGGTTTTAGATTATTCTCAAAGTATATAATACCTTCATTAATATGACAATAATGGTTTATAAAGGGACCTAAATGACATTTTTATAGGTAATCAATGATGAAAATGAAGAGCATCACATTATCTTCTAGTGGAGCCACAAACCACAAGAAGATTGATTGGAAAGAAAAGAAGCCACAAAAACACAAGAAGGTAGGGAGAATAAGCCAAACAAAGCATTAAATGCAATAATACATTCCAACTTTGATATGAATCTCTTAAAAATTAGTCGTTTTATGTAATAAATTGACTTTACAATGCATTTTCAAATAAACATAAGGTTATCCTAGAAATTAAGATGGTCATGCTTATACTTTTTTAGTAGAAAATCTTATGCCCGTTAGCACAGACAACACTGGATAGTCCAAACCCATCAACCATCAATTCGGGAGAAAATCTGCCACCCGAAGACCAATATGATAAAACCCGGCCCGCCAACAACATTTTGCTGTCGGTAGGACTCGAACTCACAAGCTCTTCTAGAGAAAGTAATGAGGCTACCACTCAACCAAATTATTTTTTTTTACGTTGTGACAAAGTTACCATGTTATGTGTTAGCCGGCTATGATGATGATATGGCACCAGTAAGTATCATCGTTTTTTTTTTTTTTTTTCATTTTTTTTCCTTACATAATTTAATATAGACGAAGATAATTATTCTGATAAGTATGACAATATGGCAATGCTAGGCCACCACAACACCTAATTGGTGATTGTGTTCCTTAAATTTATATATCTTTAACATTTTTACATTTACAAATTGACTAGATGGTTTTTTTTAAAAGTAAAAGTTTGATGTTCGGAAAAGAAAAACTAAATTACCACACCTAATCTCTCATTAATTGTTACCTTGCATACGTCATTGGTAAAAAGCAGATATTATTAACTTCAAGGAAGGTAATAGTACACAGCATCATTAATGGTCGTCTTGTGGTTTTTTTCTTTGTGGGGAATTCTGCACACACCGTTTTTTTTCTGGGCTAAACCGTTCAAACGGTCACGGTCAGGACTCCCGTGACGTTCAGTCGGGTGTGAGACCTAACTGTCACGGTTAGGCCTCACCGTGACAGTTAGAGCCCAGACTAATCTGGGGATCCGTTGCAATTATTGCCCAATAATTGGGTATGTAATTAAGGGGAATTGATTAGGTTTTGGGGGCTATATGTCACGGTTTGGTCACACGTTTGTGCATATATTTTCTATATTTTTTTAATCATAAAGTTTGTTTTTATTTTAATTTTATCACACGTTTAACCTAATCATAACTCACAAGTTTGTGTTTTGTGTTTATTAATATTTATCATATTACAAGTATTTATTTATTATTAATATGACGGTTTGTGTTTAATTTGTTTACGAGTTTGTAAAAATCGAGTTGTCATATACAACATATTGTATATATTTTCTAAATTTGAGTAATCATAATAGTTTTTTTTATTTTTATTTTATCACACGGTTAACCTAATCGTAACATACGAGTTTGTGTTTTGTGTTTATTATTAATTTATCATATTACAAGTAATTTTTATGTTTTAATTATTTATTAAACAAGTTGGTTGTTATTTTATCACATGGTTAACCTAATCGTAAAAATTAGTTGTTATCAAACATATACAATTAACGATTATCAACATTACAAATATAAAAACAAACAAACAAACAAAACAACAACCAAATATACAAGTCATCATAACTGAAACTGCATATATATATATATCAACGATTTTTACATACAAAAAGAAATAAAATACAAACAAAATACTATCTAATCCGTCATCTCCGGATCACTGCCCTGACCAGACCCGCCGCGCCAGATGGGCCAGCACCATCATGGCCTAACCGCCTCGGTGGCTCTGACAACAACGGCGTACCCGAGGCGGCATAGTCCGCGACCATGTGCTAGATGACCCATCCATCATATCCTGCAGCCTCGTGCTCATATCCTCCAGCCTCGTGACCCTGCTCTCGCGTGTCCTCAAGCATATCAATAACGTGATCAGGCAATCGCACGACATGGTACACGCAGCTGATATTATTATTATTATTATTATTATTATATATTATTATTATTATTATTATTATTATTATTATATATTTAACTATTACTACACTATTATTAATTTATTATTATATTCATTATTATTATTAATATTTCTGGATACATAAAATAATACTATTATTATACTTTAAAATTATTACTATTAAACTTCTTATTTTATATTGGTATATTATAGTATATTATTATTATTATTATTATTATTATATTGTTTATCATTATTGTTATTATTATTAGAGTTTATTTTTGTAGTTTCTGGATACACAAAATAATACTATTATTATTATTATCAACTTTAAAATTATTACTATAAATTTTTTTATTTATATTAGAGTATTTATTATTATTATTATTGTTATTATTATTATTTACATTAATTGTTATTATTATTAGATTTATTATGTATGTTTGAACATTGGTTTACAAATATAAGGTGTATATATGTTGATATGTTCCCGATAAGATTGTTTAGGTTATCATTAAACTGTCACGATTTGTTCACGTACGCATGTTTGTATGTACGTTTACGAAGTGTATTTGTTCTTATTGTATATATATGTTGATGTGTGTGCATGTTCATGAAAAAATATCCGATTCGATATACGTAAATGATCATAAATGGTTAATGTGTGGTTTTAGGAAACCCCACCGTGACCTCTTTTATCAACAGGGTTGACGGTTAGGTCACCACGTGACACTTTGTGTCATCAAACTGTGACAGCTTCATTCCACAACGCCACATGTGAACAAAGGGGTGACGGTTTGCTCAAACCGTTACCTTTTGTTATTACTTTTTATTATTATTATTATTATTATTTATATCTATATTACTATATTTTATTACTATTATTACTATTTATTATTATATTATACTATATTATTATTATTATTAGAGTAACAATAACTATGAAATTCTTACCACGTTTACCATCTTCATTTAACTTTTCTTCCATCTTCCTGCAATTGTAATCATACAATGCCTTTGTGGGAGACGAACACAAGGTCTTCCGTCTCCCACCAGTATGAAAAATCATTCCACATGTCGGTTTTGAAAAGGATATTCCACCGTGTTTTGATATTCTCCTAACGTGCCACCTGCATAGGTTTTAGTAGCACTCGGGAACACTGTGTCACACGCGCTCATCAGGGCCAGGTCCCTGTCTGTGACAATAACGCGGGGCTCCACACACCCATCGAGCATATCTCTGATCCGCTCCAGTACCCGTGTGAAGTTGTCCTGCCATTCCCTCGATATAAATGCATGCACAATACAAAACGACTTCGACGTCGACGTAACGCCAATAACCTGAACAAACGGAATGTTGTACATGTTGGTCTTGTACGTCGTGTCTATCAACATCACGTGCGGGAATGTGCGCCACATTTTATACGAAGTAGGATGACAAAAGAAAACATCTTCCACGGCCTTTAGTAGTTGCATTCGTTCGTGTTTCATACACGAACTCTTTAGATTGTAGCAGGTTTTCAAGTTCCTGCATTGGTGTGCATGCCTTTTCTCCCCCCTCAGCCCTAAACTTTGACGTCAGAGTGTATATGTCTTGAACAACACAACGCTGTGGGAAAGTGCTCCCTTACAGCTGAATGGATATGTCGTGGCCGCACGGCTGCCTGTGTAACTTCTCGACAAGATCAATTTCTTCGGCGGTCATTTTCCTAAGATGCGTCGTGGCCCTCCTCGTACACAACAGATCGTGGCTGTGCGTCTCGTTTCTCACCACTAACATCCAACTGTCACTCTTTCCTACGTACTTCCCTACGAGTTTAAAGGGACATCCTTTCTTTATGCTCCCAGTACGTCTACTTGTGCCAGTGAATTTAGGTTCACCACTACGATTGCATAATAGTTCTACATCCTTTTTTCGTGACCGACCCACCACAATGACGCACCCATGCTCGCGTCCTCTCATTTTAGCCCACTTCTCCAAGTCCTCACGAGAATCAAAATACTGAAAAAATATAAAGCTAGACAAAAAAATAATATATAAAACAAAAAAATAAAAAAACAAAAGAATAAAACTCTTCGTACTTATCGGTTTTTTTATAAGAACCGTAGCCTTTCTTATCCGATCCTCATCCCATCATGCTCCGCGGTGTCCCTATGGTTTTCTTTGAGGTGAACCGAACCGTCACTCTCATCTGTGTCATTCCCATTAAAAGTATCGACACATGTGTAATTTCTAGTTCTATTGGTACGGGGGTTGTCCGTAATCCAGCTCTGTTTGTGAGTGGTACGTGTTCGGGGCATGCCCGTAAGAATTGCAAGGGGGATATCTGTACCCTTCACCGTAACCTGTCGGTCCAAATAAAGAGTTGTACGCCTCTTGAGAAAATGTGTTCGACGGGTTGGTTTCCTCCTCCCCCCACGGAGGGTGACTCCCGTATACGTAATATTCCTAAAAAGATAATGGTTAGATATTTCAAATAATAAGTTATAATAAACATATACTTTCAACCTGTTCGAATCTTCGATATGTGGCACCTCATTCAAATCTGAAAGCTTCGGCTTTTGATAATGACCTCCGAACCCGACATTATTTTCGAATTAACGTGTTTTTGGAATGACGAAGACTGAAAAATCTCGAGTGTTGGATGGATGAAAGCTCAAAGTATTTATGATGAAAAAATCTCGAGTGTTACCGTTGAACGAGGGGTGAAAGCTCAAAGGTATTTATGATGAAATCTGGTGCACAAGAGGTCACGGTTTGGCCTCCACGTGACGGTTCGAAGCACGAATCCCGGCTCTTTTGTCAACATCACAGTCTACCTCGTACCTTAAAACTGAACCTCGTACCCTAGAGGTCACGGTTAGGCCAACCGTGACGGTTTGGTGACCGGTTTTCAACTTTATCAGGCCATTTGTCGTTTTGTTGTCATGAGGTATCGGAAGACAGACACAGAAACCGTGACCGCAAGACCTTGCGGTCCGGTTAGGTACCAAAACGTGACCTTTAGCCCTAACCGTGACCTTTTGGTCCGGCCTACCCCAAAAACCAGCGGTGTCCCCATTAGGACCCTTCTCGTGACTTACTTTCTTTAATCATTGTGGTTTACGTTAAATAAGCAATAGCACGGTTAGTTTGATTAACAATGATGTTTGGAAGGAGGGATTAGTATTTAACCCCTGTAAAATGGGCGTAGACGGGTTAGTTTGATCTTGGCTTCGGCATATTCGATTGGTTTACTTGTTATTCATATAATTTCTTTACTTTAAATTAAGTTACTTTTTGAGTTTATAATTTTTTTTGATTAATGTCTCTGTTATCTTTTCTAAATCTTTAAATTCTTTGAATTTTTGAACTTCATTTAATTAATTTATTATTTTACTTTTAGTTTATATTTTTCACACCTCAATGCCACGGTCGCGACGTATTATTTTACGGGTTAACACATCACAGTACGGATCTCTTATACGAGTTGAGAACAAGACGAGTGGTGTACAAAACGAGTGGTGTAATTTTCAACATGTGTTTGTTACATGACATGACGGATATACCCAATAATTTATTTTTGTAATATTCTTTCACATTCCAGAAGTGCCCCTATCAAGCATGTATTCAAGAATCGGCCAATTGGGTCACAATATATATGTCCCATGGAAGGTCAGCATAATTAGAGTAATAGACCCCAAATGGGTCATCCTAATAATTCTATTTGCTTTTGATTCAATATTATTTATAAATTCATTTTAATTGTATTTTTGCTTTGACATTTTACATTTTTTTGTTCTCATGAGGAGTTCCTTGAAACAAGATTTTGTTGAATTATTATGCCAAGGACACTATTTTTTGAATCAATGGCATAATGATTCTTCGCAATATATTTATAGGGTTGGTTCTTTAGTTCAATGGTATCTGGGTGTGTTTTCTTAAAATCTCTTAATATTTTTTCTTATTAAAGGTTGAGGACTTAAATCCTAAATAGGTTAAGTGAATTTGAAAGTAAAGGGGAGGTAGTAGGGTTTGTCCCTCTTTGATGTTTAATGTTTAAATCCTTGACATTGACGAAATAATTAATAACTTGGTGATACTAACAACTAACCACTAACCTATCGGTAAAAAAAGTAAATTTAAAATAGATTAAGAGACCTTTAAAAAATATTTATAGAGTCAATTATGTATATTAATATATATGTATTACTTTGACTACGTCATACCGTGAAGATTAGGATCATATGAAGGATGTGATCATTATTCCATAATAGAGCGATCATCATGACCAAATGATTATTTTTATGCATAACATTGATTAAAGACTTCAAATACATCTCAAATCTATTTTTGCAAGGCAAAACTATGAAACATAAGTAGCACAACCATTCTTTTTATTGTTCACATGACTAACTCAGTTTAATGTCCTAACTTCGTTTTGGAGAACTCGTTGAAACTAGAGGCTAAATTCAAAATGATAAATATTTGGCTCGGAGTGATTGAAACTTAAATAAAATATATTCTTTTGAAAGACTAATTTCTTACAGTAAAGAGTTTAAATCCTTTCAAATTATAAGGGAATTAAACTAAAGGAAATTGAATACTCCCATTCCCACTCCCTCACCACCGCCACCACCACCACAATCACGCGCAACCATATCCGCCCACGTCACTTCCGCACCTTACATGTCATGGTTGTGGCAACATCCATCAATTTTGCCAGTAGTACCGTTGACATGCCGCCATAATCAACATCACCAACATTGTCCCCACCCGTGTTGCACCTAAGCCTTCACCAACATTACTGTTGTCACCATCCCTATTGTTATTACTTTTGAGTACTTGGAGCATTCACAACTCGTTCCTCATATATGGGTCTGTGCCCTATATTATGGGGTTGGGTTGTGAGTGATTGTGAGTGAAAAATGTAGAAAATTGATGGGGATTGTATCGTGTTTTCCATATTTGGGGAAACACGGTATAACCCCCGTAATTTTTTTAATATTTTTGAAAGTGGTTGCGAATGGATGAAAGAGAAAATGTAATGATAATATATAAAACATAGTATTTAATTGAAAAAATGAGAGAAAAATTAGTGACTTTAGTGTAATTAAAGAATATGGATTGAAGATGAATGTGAATGCTCTAACTAATATATATCTACAAATCTTGATGTGATACAAATGTATGATTTTTTTTTACTTTTTTATGAACTATAAAGTTTTATTTTTAAGTTTGCCAGCAAGCTTTTCTTTGTGTAGTTTTTATAAATGATGAATATTATAGTTTTCAATTTTTTTTTTATAAATTCATCATAAAGTTATGTAGTTTGAATTTCGGCAACAAAGATATTGTTTGATAAATGTTAGAATAATTATCATATATAACTCTGACAACCTCAATTTGTTAAAGTTTTGAATAAGCATCATATATCCCTTCAAATCAACTAAATTTGCAACATGCATCTATCAACTTATTATTTTTAAAACTTGATTACAATTTTTTTTTATTTTTAGTATAGTCATAAAGTCTTCTTATCCCCTTAACTTGTTTCTAAACTTGCACATGGGTATTTTTTTCACTCACTCTTATCAAATATTTCGACGAATATTATAATCGAAGCATAATTGTACAAGTAATCAAAACTACTTTACGTTTTTTTATATAAAGTGATGAGAGTTATCCTTGTCATGTTATAAATTTCTGAATACACTTTGATGTTCTTCCTTTTATTTACATCTCGAAATTAATTTAATTTTAAACGAGCATTACAAATTTTCACAACGTCAACCACCCCTTGATATGAGCGAGTTTAAATATACTAGTTATATAATAATTTGAAAATCTCTCCAAAAAAATACAGGCTTTTTATCGGTTTATAATTACCATCCAACGTATAGAGATAGGTGTTACTGAAAACATATCAATGGGTATAGAAGAGTGACCTTAATTATCACACATGGCTTAGTGATATCAATGATGTCTCTTATAAAAGTAGTTTTGATTCAAAATCTTAAAGTGTGACTTTAAATGGTATTTAGAAATATAAAATTTGATATTAGAAAAAGATTTGTAGTAGAGTAGAGGCTATATGACCTCATGGTGATTGATGACTATATAGTGGGTGTTTAGGATTGTTTTTTTAAAACTTATTTTAACTTATAAGAAGGAGAAAAGTTAAAAGGAGATGAGATTGTGTTTGGATGGAGATGAGATTGTGAGAAGAAGAAGGAGATTTTGAAAAGTCACAAATTTTAACTTCTTAACTTTCTTGAGAAGTCAAAAATGAGATCACTGGAATCTCAAACACCCCCATAATGTGTATAAAATGTGTAGTAAAATATAAAAACCTCCGATTATTCAATAAAGGGTAAAGTAATTCTACAAAGTGTATTTTTTTCTTCTACAAGGTGTATTTTTTCTACAAAGTGTGAGAAGACACAATAAGACTAAAAAATCAAAAAAATTATATCTCACAATCTAAATCGAATTTCAAAAAAGTACTTTGGAATCTCTGTTCCTCTCGTCGTCCTCTTTCAGGAAAAAATAATAAAAAAAAAATTATTGTGTCTTTTTATGACACAATGACGTCATTGTGTATTTCATATTGACACAATGACGTAATTGTGTCTTTCATAAATGACACAATAAAAAAACATTAATTTTTTATTTTTCGTTTATTTTTTTCTTAGTGAGGACGGCTAGGGGAACAAAAGTTCGGAATTATTTTTTTGAACTTCGATTTAGATTGTGAGATATAATTTTTTGTGACTTTTTTTGAATTATTGTGTCTTCTCACACTTTGTAGCAAAAATACATTTGTATTTAACATTTTCTTCAATAATTAGATACAACTATTAAAAGCTAGCTCATCTAGTAAAACTATAGTTATCAGTGCACATCAAATACAAAACATGATCCAACATAATGAAACCTTCAATAACAAGCTTTCAACATAACTTCGCTTGTATGCATTTAAGAAAGATTCCATTGTATTTATAGGTTACTATTGGGAACAATTATATTATATAAATAATAATGTGATTTACTTTCCGGTTGATTAATGCAATCTTCTCACTGTACGTAAATCACAACATATTTAAGCTTTTATATAGTGATAATTATTATAAGTATTTATAATTGTTCTATTATATCATAATATGACGAGTAAGAAGCATAAGAACGTTCATTTTGTATATAATTGACCGTTAAGGGTTTGTTCCACTAAATTGTATCGAATTCAAAACATATTGAATGTATGTAAAGATAATAGTTATTTTTTTTTTAAAAGGCCAGCTAAGAAAAAGCCCGGCTATCCATGGTACCTCTTATGCCCGTTAGCACAGACAACACTGGATAGTCCAAACCCATCAAACATCAATCGGGAGAGAAAATCTGCCACCCGAAGACCAATATGATAAAACCCGGCCCGCCAACAACATTTGCTGTCGGTAGGACTCGAACTCACAAGCTCTTCTAGAGAAAGTAATGAGGCTACCACTCAACCAAATTATTTTTTTACGTTGTGACAAAGTTACCATGTATGTGTTAGCCGGCTATGATGATGATATGGCACCAGTAAGTATCATCGTTTTTTTTTTTTTTCATTATTTTTTCCTTACATAATTTAATATAGACGAAGATAATTATTCTGATAAGTATGACAATATGGCAATGCTAGGCCACCACAACACCTAATTGGTGATTGTGTTCCTTAAATATTATATATCTTTAACATTTTTACTTTACAAATTGACTAGATGGTTTTTTTAAAAGTAAAAGTTTGATGTTCGGAAAAGAAAAACTAAATTACCACACCTAATCTCTCATTAATTGTTACCTTGCATACGTCATTGGTAAAAAAGCAGATATTATTAACTTTCAAGGAAGGTAAATAGTACACAGCATCATTAATGGTCGTCTTGTGTGTTTTTTTAGTGGGTGAATTCTGCACACACCGTTTTTTTTTGGGCTAAACCGATTCAAACGGTCACGGTCAGGACTACCCGTGATCGTTCAGTCGGGTGAGAGACCTAACTGTCACGGTTAGGCCTCACCGTGACAGTTAGAGCCCAGACTAATCTGGGGATCCGTTGCAATTATTGCCCAATAATTGGGTATGTAATTAATGGGGAATTGATTAGGGTTTTGGGGGCTATATGTCACGGTTTGGTCACATGTTGTGCATATATTTCTATATTTTTTTAATCATAACAGTTTGTTTTATTTTAATTTTATCACACGTTAACCTAATCATAACTCACAAGTTTGTGTTTTGTGTTTATTAATAATTCATATTACAAGTATTTATTTATTATTAATGTGACGGTTTGTGTTTAATTTGTTTACGAGTTTGTAAAAATCGATTGTCATTATACAGACATATTGTAATATTTTCTAAATTTGAGTAATCATAATAGTTTTTTTTTTAATTTTATTTTATCACACGGTTAACCTAATCGTAACATACGAGTTTGTGTTTTGGTATTATTAATTTATCATATTACAAGTAATTTTTATGTTTAATTATTTATTAAACAAGTTGGTTGTTATTTATCACATGGTTAACCTAATCGTAAAAATCAGTTGTTATCAAACATATACAATTAACGTTATCAACATTACAAATATAAAAACAAACAAACAAAGAAACACAACCAAATATACAAGTCATCATAACTGAAACTGCATATAATATATATACAACGAGTTTTTACATACAAAAAGAAATAAAATACAAACAAATACTTATCTAATCCGTCATCTCCGGATCACTGCCCTGACCAGACCCGCCCGCGCCAGATGGGCCAGCACCATCATGGCCTAACCGCCTCGGGCTCTGACAACAACGGCGTACCCGAGGCGGCATAGTCCGCGACCATGTGCTAGATGACCCAATCCATCATATCCTGCAGCCTCGTGCTCATATCCTCCAGCCTCGCGACCCTGGCTTGCGTGTCCTCAAGCATATCAATAACGTGATCAGGCAATCGCACGACATGGTACACGCACTGATATTATTATTATTAGTATTTATTATTATTATTATTATATTATATTATTATTATATATTATTATATTATTATTATTATTATACTACTACTACTACTATTATTAATATTATTATTATTATTTATCATTTATTATTAATATTTCTGGATACATAAAATAATACTATTATTATTAACTTTAAAATTATTACTATTAAACTTCTTATTTATATTAGTATATATTATTATTATTATATTATTATTATTATTTTATTATTATTATTGTATTTATTTATTATAGAGAGTTATTTTGTAGTTTCTGGATACACAAAATAATACTATTATTATTATTATCAACTTTAAAATTATTACTATAAAATTTTTTATTTATATTAGAGTATTATTATATTATTATTGTTATTATTATTATTCATTAATGTTATTATTATTAGAATTTTATTATGTTGTTTGAACATTGGTTTACAAACTATAAGGTGTATATATGTTGATATGTTCCCGATAAGATTGTTTAGGTTATCATTAAAACGTCACGATTTGTTCACGTACGCATGTTGGTATGTACGTTTACGAAGTGTATTTGTTCTTATTGTATATATATGTTGATGTGTGTGCATGTTCATGAAAAAAATATCCGATTCGATATACGTAAAGATCATAAATGGTTATGTGTGGTTTTAGGGAACCCCACCGTGACCTCTTTTATCAACAAGGTGTGACGGTTAGGTCACCACGTGACACTTTGTGTCATCAAACTGTGACAGCTTCATTCCACAACGCCACATGTGAACAAAGGGGTGACGGTTTGCTCAAACCGTTACCTTTTTTGTTATATTTTTATATTATTATTATATTATTATTATATTATTTCTATTATTACTATATATTATTACTATTATTACTATTATTATTATTATTATTACTATTATTTATTATTATTAGAGTAACAATAACTATGAAATTCTTACACGTTTACCATCTTCATTTAACTTTTCTTCCATCTTCCTGCAATTGTAATCATACAATGCCTTGTGGGAGACGAACACAAGGTCTTCCGTCTCCCACCAGTATGAAAAATCATTCCACATGTCGGTTTGAAAAGGATATTCCACCGTGTTTTGATTTTGTCCTAACGTGCCACCTGCATAGGTTTTTAGTAGCACTCGGGAACACTGTGTCACACGCGCTCATCAGGGCCAGGTCCCTGTCTGTGACAATAACGCGGGGCTCCACACACCCATCGAGCATATCTCTGATCCGCTCCAGTACCCGTGTAAAGTTGTCCTGCCGTTCCCTCGATATAAATGCATGCACAATACAAAACGACTTCGACGTCGACGTAACGCCAATAACTGAACAAACGGAATGTTGTACATGTTGGTCTTGTACGTCGTGTCTATCAACATCACGTGCGGGAATGTGCGCCACATTATACGAAGTAGGATGACAAAAGAAAACATCTTCCACGGCCTTAGTAGTTGCATTCGTTCGTGTTTCATACACGAACTCTTTAGATTGTAGCAGGTTTTCAAGTTCCTGCATTGGTGTCATGCCTTTCTCCCCTCAGCCCTAAATTGACGTCAGAGTGTATATGTCTTGAACAACACAAACGCTGTGGGAAATGCTCCCTTACGGCTGAATGGATATGTCGTGGCCGCACGTGCTGCCTGTGTAACTTCTCGACAAGATCAATTTCTTCGGCGGTCATTTTCCTAAGATGCGTTGGGCCCTCCTCGTACACACAAGATCGTGGCTGTGCGTCTCGTTTCTCACCACTAACATCCAACTGTCACTCTTTCCTACGTACTTCCCTACGAGTTTAAAGGGACATCCTTTCTTATGCTCCCAGTACGTCTACTTGTGCCAGTGAATTTAGGTTCACCACTACGATTGCATAATAGTTCTACATCCTTTTTCGTGACCGACCCACCACAATGACGCACCCATGCTCGCGTCCTCTCATTTTAGCCCACTTCTCCAAGTCCTCACGAGAATCAAAATACTGAAAAAATAATAAAGCTAGACAAAAAAAATAATATATAAAAACAAAAAAATAAAATAAACAAAGAATAAAAAATCTTCGTACTTATCGGTTTTTTTATAAGAAACCGCCGTAGCCTTTCTTATCCGATCCTCATCCCATCATGCTCCGCGGTGTCCCTATGGTTTTCTTGAGGTGAACCGAAACGTCACTCTCATCTGTGTCATTCCCATTAAAAGTATCTGACACATGTGTAATTTCTAGTTCTTATTGGTACGGGGGTGTCCGTAATCCAGCTCTGTTTGTGAGTGGTACGTGTTCGGGGCATGCCCGTAAGAATTGCAAGGGGGATATCTGTACCCTTCACCGTAACCTGTCGGTCCAAATAAAGAGTGTACGCCTCTTGAGCAAATGTGTTCGACGGGTTGGTTTCCTCCTCCCCCCACGGAGGGTGACTCCGTATACGTAATATTCCTAAAAAAGATAATGGTTAGATATTTCAAATAATAAGTTAAAAAACATATACTAGTTCAACCTGGTTCGAATCTTCGATATGTGGCACCTCATTCAAATCTGAAAGCTTCGGCTTTTGATAATGACCTCCCGAACCCGACATTATTTTCGAATTAACGTGTTTTTGGAATGACGAAGGCTGAAAAATCTCGAGTGTTGGATGGATGAAAGCTCAAAGGTATTTATGATGAAAAAATCTCGAGTGTTACCGTTGAACGAGGGGTGAAAGCTCAAAGGTATTATGATGAAAATCTGGTGCACAAGAGGTCACGGTTTGGCCTCCACGTGACGGTTCGAAGCACGAATCCCGGCTCTTTGTCAACATCACAGTCTACCTCGTACCTTAAAACTGAACCTCGTACCTAGAGGTCACGGTTAGGCCATACCGTGACGGTTTGGTGGCCGTTTTCAACTTTATCAGGCCATTTGTCGTTTTGTTGTCATGAGGTATCGGAAGACAGACACAGAAACCGTGACCGCAAGACCTTGCGGTCGCGGTTAGGTACCAAAACGTGACCTTTAGCCCTAACCGTGACCTTTGGTCCGGCCTACCCCAAAAACCCAGCGGTGTCCCCATTAGGACCCTTCTCGTGACTTACTTTCTTTAATCATTGTGGTTTACGTTAAATAAGGCAATAGACGGGTTAGTTTGTTAACAATGATGTTTGGAAGGAGGATTAGTATTTAACCCCTGTAAAATGGGCGTAGACGGGTTAGTTTGATCTGGCTCGGCATATTCGATTGGTTTACTTGTTATTCATATAATTTCTTTACTTTAAATTAAGTTTTTTGAGTTTATAATTTTTTTGATTAATGTCTCTGTTATCTTTCTAAATCTTTAAATTCTTTGAATTTTTGAACTTCATTTAATTAATTATTATTTACTTTTAGTTTATATTTTTCACACCTCAATGCCACGGTCGCGACGTATTATTTTACGGGTTAACACATCACAGTACGGATCTCTTAATACGAGTTGAGAACAAGACGAGTGGTGTACAAAACGAGTGGTGTAATTTTCAACATGTGTTTGTTACATGACATGACGGATATACCCAATAATTTATTTTTGTAATATTCTTTCACATTCCAGAAGTGCCCCTATCAAGCATGTATTCAAGAATCGGCCAATTGGGTCACAAATATATGTCCCATGGAAGGTCAGCATAATTAGAGTAATAGACCCCAAATGGGTCATCCTAATAATTCTATTGCTTTTGATTCAATATTATTTATAAATCATTTTAATTGTATTTTGCTTTGACATTTTACATTTTTTGTTCTCATGAGGAGTTTCCTTGAAACAAGATTTTGTTGAATTATTATGCCAAGGACACTTTTTTGAATCAATGGCATAATGATTCTTCGCAATATATTTATAGGGTTGGTTCTTTAGTTCAATGGTATCTGGGTGTGTTTCTTAAAAATCTCTTAATATATGTTTTCTTATTAAAGGTTGAGGACTTAAATCCTAAATAGGTTAAGTGAATTGAAAGTAAAGGGGAGGTAGTAGGGTTTGTCCCTCTTTGATGTTTAATGTTTAAATCTGACATTGACGAAATAATAATAACTTGGTGATACTAACAACTAACCACTAACCTATCGGTAAAAAAAGTAAATTTAAAAATAGATAAGAGACCTTTAAAAAAATTTATAGAGTCAATTATGTATATTAATATATATGTATTACTTTGACTACGTCATACCGTGAAGATTAGGATCATATGAAGGATGTGATCTATTCCATAATAGAGCGATCATCATGACCAAATGATTATTTTTATGCATAACATTGATTAAAGACTTCAAAATCATCTCAAATCTATTTTTGCAAGCAAAACTATGAAACATAAGTAGCACAACCATTCTTTTTATTGTTCAACATGACTAACTCAGTTTAATGTCCTAACTTCGTTTTGGAGAACTCGTTGAAACTAGAGGCTAAATTCAAAATGATAAAATATTGGCTCGGAGTGATTGAAACTTAAATAAAAATATATTCTTTGAAAGACTAACTTCTTACAAGTAAAGAAGTTTAAATCCTTTCAAATTATAAGGAATAAACTAAAGGAAATTGAATACTCCCATTCCCACTCCCTCACCACCGCCACCACCACCACAATCACCGCGCAACCATATCCGCCCACGTCACTTCCGCACCTTACATGTCATGGTTGTGGCAACATCCATCAATTTTGCCAGTAGTACCGTTGACATGCCGCCATAATCAACATCACCAACATTGTCCCCACCCGTGTTGCACCTAAGCCTTCACCAACATTACTGTTGTCACCATCCCTATTGTCATTGTTGCCACCACTCTTATGCCAGATAAAATTTTCGTTAAGACACTTTCAAATAGAAAAAAAGAACAAAGTAATTAGAAAAATTGTTAGAATCCCCTTCTTCTAGAGGGATCATCTAAAAAAACGCCGTCACCTATCCCGCCTATGCCAAATTCCAACATCTTTACTAAATGTATCAAATCAACAAATCAAACATGACAATTTTATCACCATGTGAACATAAATCCTAATTCCTTTGAAAAATCCTAATTCTTTGACCTTCCAATTTCTTTGATAAATTTTAAGTCCAAATTCAAATTCTTGAAACTGCAATTCTTTTAAAAGATTTCAATTCCTTAAAATAAGTTTCTTAAAACAAACCCTCCTAGTTTTGACTATTAAAACCTCACATATAAAACGTACACTTTCGCATGTTACATATGTTGTATGTCATTATCTTGATCGTTAACTTGTTGCGTAAAATCATAACCAACAAAATATGCAGGTCTGGCGAAGTTGCGTAGCAATTTGATTCAAGATCATATCAACACGGTCACCATCAACCCGCTATATTGCGTTTTGACATTCGGATCAGCGTCATTAACTTTAACTAAAACTATGCTTACATTTATTCTATCCTATAATTTCTATTGCACAATAGTCTTCTAAGACATAACTTACAAGCATATACAACTACACAAGATATTCAAACATTTATTCAAGTTAACATTGTTAGGTAACCACCGTTAAGTCTCCATCGTTCTTTTGTTTGATATTACAACCAAAGAGTACTGGTCATAACCACTACTACGTCTCTCAAAACTGACCATGACTTATGGACCATCGACACCTGACCCGACCCGGTCCGGCCCGGCTCGGACCCGGTTGTATGCATCTCTAATTACACTTGACACTTACATGCAAAATGCTATTGGATGGCCGACATTAAAAAATTTCGATGGCCCATTAAGAGATTCTTTCTTGTGTTATTTCTTGATTAAGTGTTACTTGCCTACTTTTATATAATTGTAATTGCATTTGAGACTTCAAAGTTTGTCACAATGACAAATTTGAGCCTATGTGTTTGAAAGTTGTGATTACTATTGTTATAGTTTGGAACCGCAAACTCGCATTTTCTAAGTCTATAGCAATGTTTACCTAACATTTAATGAGCAGAGAAGAAATACGTTTAGTACATATCATGATACTGCTGGACTATAAGCCGTTGGTTGTTATTGTTTGATACGTTTAATACATATCATGATACTGCTGCACTATAAGGCATTTGGTCGTTATTGTTTGATATCTTTAGACCCTTTTGGTATTGTCACATTGTTATTAAAATCCCGAACACAATTTAAGGTGTTAACGGAGTAATTATTTCTATCATGGTAAGGAAATGATCATAATTTAAGGTGTTAATGGAAAAATTATGTCTATCATGGGAAGGAAATTATCATTATTTAAATGATCATATTTAATGTATATTTAATAAAGAGGATCATGTTCGAGTTGATTTATTTAATAAACAAGTCGTATTCATGTTGACCTAATTAATTAGATAGATTGACCCGTTAACCGGTATACAACTCGTTTAACATATTTATTACAATCCTTAAGTTGTTAAGACGTTTATATACAACGATAATGCGCGTTCGGGTTACATAATTTTAAAGGTGTCTGAATTTGGGCTGATATCTTTAATTTGACACGGGTAAACATTTGAGTCGTGTTTGGATATAACGATTTATCCCGTCAACCAAAAATCTATCACCTGACACGATTGAGACCCTAGGCGTGAAAGCTATCCATAAATGCTATTATATAATACGTGTTTGTGTGCGCATATATACATAACAAATAAAATATATGAAAAATGGATGCATTTTATATCTTGTTAGAATTATATAACTAAGAACTTTGTAACATAAAACATATATAATATTTTCAATAAGATGATTGATTCAAGTTCAAATTAGATCCGTCTGAGTTTGTTCATGTACTTCTAACTTAATAACTTTGATGATTATATGTACATACTTAGACTTTAAGATTTGTTTACACTAATGTAAAGATAACAAATTAAGACCTCATTCTTGTTTTATTATCCCACAAATAACCATATATATACATGAACAAACATGCCTTTCATGTATGGTTTTTAGATTATTCTCAAAGTATATAATACCTTCATTAATATGACAATAACTTGGTTTATAAAGGGACCTAAATGACATTTTATAGGTAATCAATGATGAAAATGAAGAGCATCACATTATCTTCTAGTGGAGCCACAAACCACAAGAAGATTGATTGGAAAGAAAAGAAGCCACACAAACACAAAGAAGGTAGGGAGGATAAGCCAAACAAAGCATTAAATGCAATAATACATTCCAACTTTGATATGAATCTCTTAAAAATTAGTCGTTTTATGTAATAAATTGACTTTACAATGCATTTTCAAAATAAACATAAGGTTATCCTAGAAATTAAGATGGTCATGCTTATACTTTTTTTAGTAGAAAATAACATAGAGATGTGCTGACGATGAATGCATTATGCGCTTCATGCATATGTGTGTATACATGGACGTAAACATAAATTTCATAAACTTTCAACTAAGAGATTAAAATATTCTTTTATATTCGTTTAACTACTAAACCGATAATAACTTAAGAGGGTGTCAATCTATAAGAATACGATGTCAGATATCCATATCTCAAGACAACTCGAAAGATAGGTCCATCCTTGGCTCGAAATCAATTGAGTTTTGTTTGACAGTATGCGGGTTGCGCTAGTGGTTTTTAACACGCAACAACCATGTTTACATCTTCACACGAATATGGTCTAATTACATATAAGCTAGAGTTTAAACTTACTTTGTTAAGTGGTTAGAATATATTTTAAGTAACTTGAACAATTTGTCACTCTACAGAAAATTTTACTAACTAACAAACTATCTTGCACATTTAGAAGATAATAATAGTTTGAAAAAACTTACGAATAATTTTTTTTTATTTATTGGATATGAAGACAACCCATTATGGATGCCAAATAATACATTATAGCGGTGATCAAGACAACTCATGTTATAAGTAGGGTATCCTAAGTGCATTATGGCATTCCCTTGGTGGCATCTCATAAATTTATTGCCATTCATATATTATTGATTATGATCAATGATATCTAATTATTTGCTTATAAATATAAACTTTGCATGTTAGAGTAAGGACTAGTTTTTTATTGCAACTAAATTATGTAACTACGAAAGATAAAATATGAATTATATGATATTAAATCACTAGATGGAATTGTTTAAGTTAGATTACGATAAAGACTTAGATGAAGTTATTATGTGTCTTGACACGATGAGTTATATTATAGACTGCAATTTTTATTAAAAGTATTGGATCCAACATAATTGTAGTCGAGAAATATAAAATCATATAAAAACACATATGTTTGCTTATTTTTGTTATGAAATATAAGAAAATATTTAGGTATTTTCTTATTTTAAATAATATTTTGAAAAGTATATTCCTTGAGTTTATTTTCCCTACATCAAAACTTAAAACTTTTTCAATAAAAATAGATTTCTTGTTTTCTCTAAACCAGAAAGTGTCGCAGTGAGTATATGCAGTCAGTTATCATATACTTTTATTTGGGCTTTTAAATTTCTTTTTTTTAATTTAACTTTCATATAAAGATAATAATAAACATGTAACATTTAGTTTTAATTTAGTTAGGGTTTATACACTAAACCGAAAAGCTAAACCAGATCCATACCAGAAAGTGTTCGGTTCTATTCTCATTCTAATTTTTGTTTAAGTTTATTCTATATGTGACTCAAAGACGTGTGCTCCAATTCAATATCGTAATCGAATTATCGGTTTTCTAAACTTAAAGTGAGGCTTAAGTTTGCATTCTCGGATATAAAATATGACACAAATGTAGTTGGTTTGAAATTACTCAACATTCGGACAAGTTCCAAGCATACAATATATGAGAGCCAAGTATGACGTATTCAACTGGTTTCCAACCTCAGTCACAATCGTAATTCACAAATATTGCAAATATTATGTTAAGGGAACATGGGCAAAAAATCATAGGGACGCGGTGAGGGGGGACCTCTCCTCTTTTCTTTGTGTTATTTTACCTGCTAGTGTAAATTTATTATATATATATATGTGTGTCCGCCTAAAAAAATTAATTTCACCTATGGCCTCTCTATGGGAGTATTGTTAAAACTCTACCACTAAAAGGGAGTAACCCCCCACGGCCCCACCCTCACGAAAATAAAATAAAAAGTTCAAAAAGATAATGAATAAACCTAACCATTTGCTTTAAGATGCTTTTCAACACTTACAAAAAAGGATTATATTCCTCCTATTAAGTTAATTACAACCCAACCCAATTTTCTTTAAGATGGAGTGATTCTTATGAGTGTTACATATCCCCAACAAAAGGCCTAAGGCCTAACTCTAACTAAAGTGGTCCATCTTTATTGATTTTCAAGGCCTTTGGTAAGTGATGGTACATTGGTACCTTTGGGACCATATTTTAATTCAAAATTTTCCTGGTTATCTTATTCAACTTTTGAGCATCTACAATCATAACATTACAAAAGGCTACTTTTAGAGAACCTTAAAAAGCGTATAGGCTCGATATACGATCAAATAGACTGTATCGATACATGACAAACGTGTAACGATCACCTATCACATGAGGATGACTATAACACACTTGGTGCAAGACAGACCTTATTCCAATCTTCACAAGACATTTTTCGTTCATGGGCTTTTCAGCCCATTCATTATAAATGGCTTGATTTGATTATGTTTTTCCTCTAACATGCCAAAAAAACTAACTAAAATATGTTAAATGGATCAAACTGGTCAAAAGTCACTAAAGTGGACTCAAATCTTTAAACAAACATTAGGTGACTGTTGTCATGATATAGTTTTGCAATCATACTTACGACTATACTAATGTAACTTTGGAAAAGGTTTAGATCAACCAATCGTTTGAACCCATCTGGCGTGTCCATTTTGTCATCTCTAGATACACAATGTGAAATTACAACCCGAAATGATTAGCAAGCCCGCTTACACACAAACCAAACCAAATTAACGAAACACAATTTAAATATAATGGCGTTGAGAGATCTTTTTTTTTCTTACCAAAAACATTCACCAAAAGACAAATAATCCTCTTTCCCTCAATTCCTAAAAGAGCCCACTATAATGGCTCAAAATATGGAAATGCCACAGAATTGTATCATGACACATAACTACCTACCATACCTTTGCAAAATAACTAAAAAAAGAAGTCTTCATGGTAAGTTACCTAACCTACATGTCATGATGATGCATATAAATCAAATCAAGATTGCGTCTGGTTTACCCGGTGCACTCCTTGCTTTTTTTGGTGATGGGTTCATAGCGAGCTGCAAATCCATGATCAGGTCCGGTTCTGGTAATGATATTGTGTTAGCTGTACAAAAACAGAAAATGGGTACTTGTTATCAAATTGTTTTCATTATATAATCATCTAAATCCACCTAACAACCATATTAATTACTGAATAAAAAAAAAAAGGTTAGAGCTAAAGACATCGATTTTGGCTCGTTTACCTATGAATAAGTAGATTTAGGTTATGCTTAAAAGGAAACGGGTCAACTGGTCGAACAACCATAAGTTGCCTGAATTGTATTTTTTGTGCAAAGGAAGTCCTAAATAGTTATATTTTTTATTACAAGAATGCACTCACTATTTATAAAATTTAAATTGTAGACACAATTTGTTCAATTTCAATCCATACACCTATGAATGGGTTAAGTATAAAGATTTAACTAAAAAAATGGGCCAAACACTGTACCAAATATATTCATATACATAAAGCTCCTTAATCATGTAATAACATTGTTTGTGTAATCAATTTGTTACACATTCATTCTTGTAAAATAAATTTAAAAGTGAACAAAAAGTGTTTTTGAGTTGACCCAGCCCAATTTAACTCGAACCCTCTTTGACCCATTACCTAATCCATTCAACCCGTCATGAGCAAAAGATCATTTTAGTACCTGGTGAAGGTGGAAAAGATTCAGGGCTTTTCATAAGATTACCATCCGGTAAAGCATCTACTCTAGAAGGACGCTTTCGAACATAATTTTCCTGTAAAGGTTTTGGAACCTGAAATGAAAAGTGTGCTAGTGTCACCCCTTGCTCACCATGTTCTGGATGTTCAATCAAGTACCTGTATAATAAAAATAATCAGGAACCAATGGATCGTTGAAATGTGATAAAACATTTATATGAGTCGTCAGATAACATACTTTTCAACTTCACGTATTGACCGCAGTACTTTTTGCCATTTGGTGGAATGTAATATCTGATTACCACAAAAATACCAACCAAAGTTCGATTAATATCGGTTTAAAGTATACTTTCACCAAATTAGCTTAAAAGAAAATGGGTACATGGATCAAATGGGTTGTGATTATTACCCAAATTATAATTAACACATAAAACATAATGTGGTAATTAATTACATACAAAGTTGTCATCTTTTGTAATTACATACAAAGTTGTCATCTTTTGTAATTACATACAAAGTAGCAATAATATAGTTTCTACAGCCAGATTTAGTGTATTAGTTAAGTTAAAGAAAGTTATTTAACATAATAATTATTTATAAATTTTAATAAATGGGCAAAAAAGCGAGTCCATCCAACTAGACCCACACAATAAAATTAGTCACTTACTCGTTTCAATCTAAACCCATATTGACCCACACTATACAACCCATCCATTTTGTCAGCTTGACATAAATCTTTATATCAATTCAACAAAAAAAATTAAATTACCATTGTATAAATGATTTTGACAATCATATTTGACAAAGTAATTATTAAAGAAAAACTCAAATTTTTAGCCAAAATGTGTTTCGGGTCAACATGACCTGTTTCAATCCATTGAATGTGCACCTCTAGAAAGAATAGAAAGGATTCATACATATCAGCAAACTTTGTGCCCCCTTCGCCTCTGATTCTCATATTCCTGCACCACCCGGGCGGGGGCTGAACGATATTAGGCTTGTCAATGGCCCAAAGCCTGCTTCCATCTTGCTCAATATCAGGGGGATCATCACATGAGACATCAGGCCGCCACTCATGAGCTGTTGCACACACAAAGGGTTTTTCTATAATATGTTCCCTTATTTCTTCGTATTTCTTTTGGTTTGGTATAAATCTCCATTTAAAACAGTTAGCACACTGAACCGTAAAAGCACCAACAGACGGCAATATCTTTTTAGAAGGAGGAGGTTTATATGAAACTTGACATGGGAAATCTCCAACTGGGTATCCCACATTAACAGAAGGATCATAAAGTACCAATTGCTGGTGAGAATCATTACAAGACAGGGTATTTTCATCTTCTGAATCAGAGGAAGATAATTCAATAACATTTTCACTGATGTCGTTTTGATATTTTCTCTTATGTGAAGGATTAAAACCATCTGTTATGCTATCTTGCTGGCTCCCTCTAACCACAATAGCAAGTTCTGTACCAGAAGGCTGCATTGGAGTAGATGTGAAATTCCCTGATGCATAAAGAACAATAATTAAAGAATTCACACGACGATCATTCAATATTAAGAACTTTATAAAACTCATCTATAGAAATAAATAATATAAGTTGCCTCGAAGAAATATTGTGCCTCAAAACGCATTGCTCTTGGGGTTTGCTCGGTTAGGTGTTGTTCATTGCCTTTAAGTAGTCTTTCATAGCCTAACTAAATCCAAAATCTTTTTCTATGTTCATGATAAAACATCTTCACGATTTGATGCATCCACTTCATCTTTCAACTGTAAACTTAAACCATCTAAAACTTCATATATAACCACCCCTTTAGGATGACTGCGATCTTCTACTGTAAACTTAAAACTCTTCCCACTTACTTGAACAATACTCTCTCCAGGATACTTTTTTACTTGATTCATTTCATCAATCTTCTAACATCCATAACTCCATCCCAACATCCAACAGATGCATAGATATTAGCCAATTCTACATAAGGAGCTGCAGCTTGTGGGTCCATTTCAAAAAGATAATGAGCCGCAAGTTCACCAATTTCAACGTTGCGATGAACTTTGCAAGCACTTAACAACGAGGACCATATACCAACATCAGGTTCTACAGGCATACTTTTAATAAAACTCAAAGCTTCGTATATCTTCCCACCTCGTGCAAGAAGATCAGCCATGGAAGAATAATGGTCTAGTCCTGGATCAACTTTGTACAATTTAGTCATAAATTCATAAATCTCCCATCCCTTTTCAATAAAACCTCCATGATTACAAGCTTGAAGAGCAGCAAGAAACGTTATGTGGTTTGGTTTTATCCCTAATTCCAGCATATGATGAAAATGGGTCAAAGATTCTTCAAATTCTCCATTTAAAGCACACCCGGAAATCATTGAAGTCCATGAAACAACAGTTCTTTCACGCATCTTTAAAAGATCTCACGAGCTTCTTTTAGGCTTCCACATTTTGCATACATGTCTATCAAAGCATTCAAGATCATTAAATTACTCGATAACCCATTTAAAACAGCATAGCTTTCAACCCATTTTCCAATTTCAAGTGCTCCCGTTTCTCCACAACCACGGATTAGATTAAGTATGGTAACTAAATCAGGTTTCACACCACCGGCTTCCATAGAGTCAAACAAGGTCAATGCTTCGTCTAGTTCACCTTTTTCAGCATAACCACCGATCATAGCAGTCCATGAAAACACAAGTTTTATGCATCATGTTATCAAATATTTGTCTTGCAGCATTAAGCTTGTTACACTTAGAGTACATAGAAATTAGGGTATTAAGTATAGTTACGTCCGAATCACACCCCGTTTTGATTCCATGACAATGGATCAAACTACCATGAAAAAGTGCTTCGTGTTGGCTGATTGAAGAAAGCAAGTTAAGGTTAGTACTCAAGTCTGGCTTAAACCCATTATAAAGCATCTTTTTGTAGAAACTAAAGGCTTTTAAATATTTATTAAAGTAAGCATACCCTGCTATCATAGAATTCCATGAAACAACCGTTATGAAGATCGGATTAATCCCATGAAAAACCTTTTCTGCTGAATCTAAGTCTCTAACTTTGGAGTAAGAAGAAACCCAAGTGTTGGAAACAGACACATCCACTTCAACCCCAATCTGAATCCCGAAAGCATGGACAGCCTTCAAAACCCAAACACCTTCAATACCCTTGATCGACTGTGATATCCCAATCACCGTGAGCGAATCAGGCTGAATCCTTTCAACTCTCATTTGCTTAAACATTGACAAAACTTCATCAACAACACCCACTTGAGCTAACCCCAAAAGCAATGCATTCCAAGACGCAATGTCTCTTTGAGGCATTCTATCAAACACTTTGCGCGCAACATTAACATCATCACATTTATGTATGCATCCATCATTGCTGTTTGCACATATACATCTGTACTAAACAGTGACTTTATAACGTGTGCATGAATGATCTTGGAGTAACGAATATTATTAAGCTTCCCACATGCTTTCGCGATGATTGGGAAGGTTAGATGGTCGGGTCGTAAGCCCTTTCGCATCAATTGGTGAAACAAAAGAAGGGATTTTTGATATTGAGCTCGGTTAACAGCTTCTCTCAATGTATGGTTCCATTGGGTAATTGTTGAGAGGTTTGAAAACTGATGGGAAATCGAAGAAACTGTCGCCTTTATCATACTATTCTAAATCAAAGTTTTCTGCAAATTCAATTTTAGAGCATATAAATCCAATATTCCACACCCCTTTTCGACTATCTAACGATATATGTTCATCCTAATAATCAAATAACACAAAAACCCTAGATCAATCAGCAGGTGCTCAAAACCCAAAACAGAACAAAAAACAACAATGAAATTACATCAACAATCCACTAATGAACTACCATAAAACCCAATTGAAGAATCCATCAACTTAGGAAAAAGATTCACAAATGTGCGTAATCTTCATATTTTTCAACAAATTCGAAAGCTAAATTCACTTAAACTAACATTAAACTCCTATAAATACGTAATCCAACATTAATAGAGCGATTAAACGTTTTAATCAGAACCCATAAATGAAGCTTAAACAAAAGGGGAAAAGATTACGCAAAAACCATAACCCACGTCGAATAAACAGAAAAAATTGGTGTGGAAACTAGCAAACAACAAATGTGCGAAATCTTAAAGGGATTAAAGATAATTGTTGGATAGTAAACATTGCTTACGAAGGAAGATCTAAGGCCACGATTAAGGTTGAGATTAAGGGGATTTTGGTGAAGATTAAGGAGCCAATGCGTTGAGGTTTGAAGATTATGAGGGGTTTTGTTGTCGTTGTTTTCAACTAGGTAGAATGAAAAGATATTCGAATGAGATGTTACATGTGTATTAATTGCAACTTTGTTGCTATAAATCCTACGGCATAAATCATATGATACAAATTATATATTTATTTACAGAATTTGTGTTTTTTTAAGTATTCATGTTCGTTTATGAGTTTATCCATTCCATTTTTTTAATTTCATTTATTTTTCATAAGGTTTTCACATCTTATTGTTAAAATTTATCTCCATTCTAATTCAATAGTAATTTCTTTATTCGTTTTCTTAAATCTTCTATACTTTTTTCACTCATAAAAATATATTAAAAAAATATACCAGTGGTGGATAATAATATTTCTACATTTGTAGAGGATTATTATAGTTTTCTTTAAATATATAGCAGATAAAGATGGTAATTGAGCACTTGTATCCAGTGATCGATTTCTAGGTTTCGTCGTAAACCTAATTGGTTACTTTCAATTACGTAAATCAATAGTTCAAACCGAACTCAAAGGTAGGGCATTCCCCATTTTTATAGGAACTTATGTACCAGAAATAATGGTATCTCCAATTATAGCCCCCTGGGATGTAAAATATATCTCTTCTCACCATCCCTATAGTGTATGAGACAAATGTATGCATTTCGATTCGGGTCGTATTCTATGGTTACGATTCTACCATATATGTCTTTTTCATTCCGTCCGCCCGTTGTGTATTTACGGGTATACACTATACAATCAACTATAAAAAAATTGTTTATCAATTTGTATTTTTATTTAATAGAATATAGATATTGTTGATAACTCTAAAACGGGCCTATAAAGCAATTTGATGATTCTTCTGATATGAAATCATAGTCTAAATAGAATCATGATCTAAAGATATCCATTAACCACAAAATATAGACCCCTCGCTCAGTCAATTCATTAGAATTTATAATTTATTGATTTAATCCGGTCGGTATAGTATAAATAGATAATCAGAAAAAAAGAAAACATTGTTTTTGCAAACATGAATAGAATTTTTTGAACAGTTTTTGTAAGAAAACAATTTTCTCTTTATCCCCCCAGCCTAGAAGGAAAGATCCTGCTTTTACTATGATGAAAAATTTTCTATTCTTATCGCTTTCTAGTTAGAATTGATTGGTTGTACCTACCCAATAATCTAATATGAATGATTCACTATTCACTCTATTTTCGGGTTTTGGGTCATAATCATTATGTAGGAGAGAGGACCGAGTGGTTGAAAGCGTAGCATTGAAACTGCTATGTAGGCTTTTGCTTACCGAGGGTTCGAATCCCTCTCTTTCCTTACCTTCACCTAATTTACCGATCTACTAACCACAATAGATCAAATAGCAATGGATACGACTATTCCAACGGTTAGACCTTTCTTTGATATGGATTCTCTATTCCTAATTTGACCTATATCACCTAGAGATGCAGGCTTATATTGGCTACAAATTGTATTTTAGTTTTTTTATTGGTAACTATTTTAATCAGCAAAATAGGGATCATTAGGATTATAGTTTCTAGACTTAATTACACGGATTATGACAACCCTAAAATTGATTTAATTTATAAGTCACAATAATGTTATTTTTAGTATATATATTGTAAAAATACATAGGTATGCTTGCATGCATGTATAGAAATCAACTGTTAATATGTATATATATATATATATTTATAAATGGCAAGTGTATCTACATAAATATATATATCTTATAAAAATATATATTTGGTGTCCTTGATATAATATATGTTCTAGTATATATTTGAGTATGAAAGTACGTATGCATGTTACATGCATGATTATATATTAATAATTTATGTACGTACGAAAGGGTATGTGTACCCAAAACTCACACATATGTATGTATATCTACAATTTGGACGTATGCATGCTTGCATGCATACACATAAATCAAATATTTATGTGTGTATATACATAAGATGCCCAAAAACCCCACATATGGGTACATATATACAAGTTTTAACGTATATATCTACATGTACATGGATAAAGTTTGAAAAACCAATATAGTGATATGTATGTACATAACCTCACTTATATAAATATATGTTTCGGGTATGTATGCATATCCAATACATCACAAACACAACTCAACTAAACTAAATCAAATCAAACATCAACTAAAAACCTAAAACTAACACCCAAACCACCCTCCCAAACACCCTCGGGTTTTTACCTCACCACCCGAAACCATCAAGATACCACTCAAAACCACCACTTTCGGTCACCTTACTTAACCTACTACCACATCACCTTATCCTATCCATGTGACTACTTAACTTGCTCTAGTTGGTTTCCTTTCCAAAACCACCACCCTCGGCCAATACCACCAAACCACCACCATTACCCGAAACCACCACAATCACCTTAAAACTCTCGGTTCATTGCACCCACATGTGAATGGAATCTCAATGATAACCATGGAGATTTCCTAAGCTCCCTACCCGCCACCACACCATTCTATATTTTGCATTCACATTCTAAGTTTAACACCAAGACTCCACCTCACATGCCACCTATCACCATGATCCTCTACACCTCTCGGTACATCCAACCAACCCGCCACCTCAACTTCTCCAATTCATTGAACCTGTGAAGAAGGTGGCTATAGTCAATTTTATGAGAACACCATCATTAGAGGAATATGGCAATTCCAAGAGCATCTCTCGGTCACCTCCCATTCACATTGCTAGAGTCAAACTCTAGTATCTTTGGCTACCACCTATCACCACCTTAACAATGAGGTGGCATTCTCTTGGGTAGAAAGCTTGAGAAACCGCCACCTCCCTAAGCTACCATTCTAGACTCTTGGTGAGTCATCACTCTAAACCGATCCATGCATTGCTTAAAGCTCACGAGACTTTTGAATCTTCATACATAAATTCCAATCCTCCTAAACAAACATCATCTTTGATATCTCTCTCGGCTTCCTTAAACATCACCAACACCCGATCACCATCACCTTTATTCAACCACCATCTCCAGCCACCTTCAGCCCCTTTCATCCTCGGTTTGTTCATCAAACATCACCACCATCAACTGCTCTCTCACTCTCGGGTATCACACAACAACAACAAACAACACCAACAACAACAACCCGACCAACTTCAACACGTCACCAACATCTACCACCACCATCCACGATCCTCACCACCTGGTTCTCGGATTCCAGAAGTGAAACATCATCAAGTTCATCATCAAAGGTGATCGAAAGGTTTAGTTACATATATGTTATTAAAACATATATATATATACATACATATTGATATGTATGTATATAAAAGACTTAGCCACCCAAAACCAATTTTGGAAAACTTTAATCCATGAAATCTTGAAAAATAAGTTCCAAAACTCAGGAACTTATGATTTAAAAAGATATATTTAAATTTTACAAGACACATATCATAATTATTTAAGAAAAATCAATTAAATATTAATTAACTGCAATTGTGGGAATAAATATTAAAAATTCTCACTTACCTACTAAAATATTAAACTGGAAGTTTTGATAAAATTTTGATAAAGAAAATAATTTATATAAATTATTTTAGAAATAAATTCGAGAAAATTCTGGTAAAATTTCAGAATGGTTCTTTTGGGGTATAAAAACCTCTGGAATTATTTCAGAATTTTATTCATTATTATGATTAAGATAAGAATTTTTATATGTTCTATAGTAAATAAATCAGATTAAATAGTTAAGGTGAATAATAAATTATGATAAAATCGTAAATGTAATATAAATATAAAGCTACAGAATTTATAATTTTCATAATTTTGGATCAGTATAAGTATTTTTGATAAATATTGAAATTATTATAGAAATTACAGAAACTGCTCTGTTATGATCTGGACTTTTAGATAATTATGTGATGATTTATTTTATAGAAGAAGTCTTCTGTAACATTTTGGGAATTTTTCGTGAACAGAAGCTATTTTTAACCATTTATGAGAATATTATAAAATTTACAGAAAATAATCTGTTAAGATTTGGATGTTATAAAAATTATGAGATGTTACTGAATTTTTGGATAAGATTCTGTAAATTTTTGAGGATTTTTGGACAACAGTATGTATTTTGATGATTTATGTAGAATTTATACTAATTTGTGAACAAATTATGTATAAACAATTTGTGTTTTTGTAGATAACAATAGATTTACATCTGAGGTTCTAAAAATTTTAAAGAAAATATTGTCTGACACTGTGAACTGTCTTGTTAGGTTCAAGTGAGAAGACACGGTGAGTTCATAGCCCCATTTTCAACCATTTGGTGTTCAGTAAAGTTTTGGGGGAAAAGTATACTTTTTGAGTTGATGTATTATTTTGAAAATGTTTTTGTTTGCTTACTGTCATTTGCGACACAACCATTAGTTCGAATGAGGAACCGGTCAATAATATTAGTAGCAGCTACTTAGGAGAATATTTGTACTAACCGGATGAGAGTTGCTACTATTTTCCTGCATCTAACTGAATGGGGGTTAGGATGTAATATTATCTGATTTTATGATTATTTCATGACAGTATGATTATGTTGTGAGCAGGTTTGGTTGTAATTGATACATCAACAAAATATTTTGTCTGGATTAAACCTATGTTCTCACCAACATTTTTGTTGACTGGTTTAAGTGTACTTTTCAGGAAATGAGTAATACATTTGATTTTAGCTTTGAGGTTCACGATGGTTGGGGCGAAGTCGTGGGACGAGTCTGTGTAACACTGACCGTTAACATCGTTGACGGAAGTGTGTACGTGGAAGCACATTTTCATAGATTTTAGACATGCTGTAACTTAGTTGTAATTAATTACATCAAATTTTGGTATATTATGTAAAAGATGTAATTCCTCTAGTATTAATAAAAGCATGTCTATGTTTTGTTTCATATTATATCTGTGTTTATTTCACTATAAACAATGCACTCTGATAAAAGCTAGTCACATTCCAACCATATCGTTCACGCTTCCGCCGGGATGTGACACGGATGGTCCCCGTGGTTAGGCCTAATTTCACTTTTGGTCTCTAACTCTCTGAAACTACAAAGTTGCTCCAAAACTTTGCACAAACGCAACGAAGATGGTCCTTGAAACGGATGTATGTTAATATTTATGCGTGTGAAATGACAAAAATACACCTTTTTACCTTTTTTCTTCTTCATCTAGACTAATCTCCTATCGCCACTAATGGATGCTACCGTTCTTAAAAGATATTTCCACTTCGAGCTATCATATATAACAAATATATATATATATATATATATATATATATATATATATTCCCTTCTTATATACTATAATAGTAAAGCACAATGAGAATACCAAAAGTCCCGCCCACAATGTCGGCCACACGACGAACCAACAACATGGAACAAGGTGCCATATAAGGTTAGGAGGAATATGAAGAAGCTCAAGTGCTTTAAGTAGTAGATCATATTTGTATTTCACGCACCATTCTATATGGCACCATTCTATACCATACATAAGTCATGAGTGTTAATCGGTAATTTTATTTTAAGGCATATAACATGCTTTTATGTTTTAATAGCTCAGCATTTATTGTTTTCATTGTATTGTGGCTTTATTAGTGTACTTGTTTAGTTTTGTATTCACAAGTTAAATGCGTTATACTTTTATATTAAAGAAATATTAATTTTATTTAAATTGTAAAAGAATATGTTTTTGATATTATGACATAAACTATCCGACCACCGGACGGGTATAAAACTAGCTAGGATAGATATAGAAAAACTGTGAATACTTTAACTCACATTGTCACACACCTTTGTGACATTTATGCGATACGTAATCCTAAATTAGGATGGAAGATGTACCGACATTCAATGATGAAATCTTGAATCAAGGTTTGGGTTTTTGCTACGTAGCGCGCCTCCTTTGTAATTCGCTAATCAAAATCTCATTTCTTGAAGGATTTATTGCAAAGAATTCTAGTGGCATTGAGGATGATAATCTTATAATTTTAAGTCTCGATTCCAAATTAAAACCTCCACTTGATGTTCCTTTCTAATTGCACTAATCGGATTACATAACCTTCTAATTATCCACTTTGTTTTATTGACCAATAACTGCTTTATTCTATTTAATTGAAGCTTATAACGAGATAACGACTACGTTCTATACACCAATATAGAACCAACAAGCGAGTTAAAATCAAGCTGATAGAAGTTTTAACTAAATGATTCAAATATGAGTCAGTCAAGTTGATTATGACCACTACTTCATCGCTCATTAGATTGAACATTTGACGATCATAGTATGTTGTATGTTTCACATATTTCTCATTTGAATCGCCCTTTCCTTGTAAAAAGGGTAGAAATCGTGTGGGCTTTCCAACCTTACGCCAAATTGGAAGAAATACAAAAATTTCCCATCTTTTGATATTTTAACAATTTAAAAAGGGTAAATGAAAGATCAAATTTTGATACAATATGTCATCACTCAATCAAAGGAAGAAATGTTATAAATATCCTCGGAAATATATATTTTCCACCATATATTTCTTTAATATCGTCTCAAAAGAAACACCTAATATATCATTATAAATGATAACACTTTCATCGATGAACGCATTCGTCGGAATCGATCGTTGAAGGTAGAAGTTTTCGGTTACATTTCAGGAAAACTGGGCTTGAGAAAAGACTTCATGAACGAATCACCAATGACATTTTCTGACAAATCACCACATATCATTGATTGAAGACGGTCGTGACAATATCATCAATGCATTACCAAGAGCACAAAGAATTTTAATTAATTGTTTTAAAGTTCAAATTAGCGGAGTCATCGACGAATCAACGACCAATGCTAAAAAGATGACTTTTCTTGTTTTTAATTTGGATTTCCTATAACTTTCGGTCATATTTTCAATGGTAAAAGTATTTTTCTAGTAGCATAGTCAATTACCAATATAAAAAAAAAGCTTTATAAAACTACACATGAATCAAGTTACATTTTAAGATTAACGAATCATCTTACTCATGAACATTACCAAACAAACACATATCCTTTCTTTATGCCTAAATTAAAGTCTCACACTATTCTAATGATCACTTTCCTGTTTCATTCATTCACCATATAAATACTCTCAAACATTCCAACTCTTATTTCTACAACAATAATGAGAGTCACCACGGACCATTCTTACATGGTCAAACCAGCCGAACCAACATGGTCCGGTCGGCTCGTGCTATCTGAACTAGACCAGACTGGCATGACCACACATGTTCCAACCGTCTACTTCTACACCCGATCACCCAATAACTGGCACACTGTGTTACAAACCCTAAAACGTCACTCACCACAACCCTTGTTCATTTTTACCCTTTAGCTGGTCGCCTTGCTTCTATAGCTGGCGGCCGCCTGGAACTCAACTGCAATGCTAATGGCGTACCCTTTATTGAGCGTACGCCGATGTTAAACTAGTTGATCTGGATGATTTCTTAGAACATCCGATCTTTGACCAATTCATTCCTTCGGTAGATTATCGAAATACCCCCGTAGAAGAAACACCATTGTTGCTTTTGCAAGTTACAAGATTTCTTTGCGGAGGGTGGTCTTTAGGGTTTTGTATATCACATGTTGCAGTAGATGGGCAAAGCGCGCTTCATTTTTTGTCAGAATGGGCTAGGGTTTGTCGCGGTGAACCAATGGAGTCACTACCCTATCTTGACAGAAAAATGTTGCGCGCTGGTTGCCCACCCAAAGCAACACGCGTTACTAGAAATATCAAACAACACGCACAATTAAATCCTCCACCGATTCTTTTAGGCCAATCAAGCGACGAAAACGAGCGCATGCAAGAAACAACTGTAACAATGCTAAAACTAACCGAAACCCTAGTCGAAAAACTTCGAAACAAAGCTACCGAAACCAAAAAACCAAAACCAAACATCCTTTTACACGATACGAAGTAGTAACTGCACATGCATGGCGAACCGCATGCAAGATACGTAATCTTGAACCCGAACAACAAACTTCAATCGGCATTTGCATCGACGTAAGACGCCGGATGAACCCACCATTGCCCGAAAAGTACTTCGGGAACGCGATAGTCGACGTGATCGCCACAGGAACGTCGGGCGAGTTACTTTCAAGCCCGTTAGGGTTTGTTTCCAATAAGATTCGCGACACTATTAACAAAGTAGACGACGAGTTCGTCAATTCAGTGATCGATTTCTTGAAGAATCAAGAAGATCTATCAAAGTTTCAAGATCTGCAGCTGATCAAAGACGAAAAGGGCCTTTTTACGGCAACCCTAATCTCGGCGTGATCAGCTGGTTGACATTGCCGATGTATGGTGTCGATTTCGGGTGGGGAAAGGAGGTGTTTACGGGCCCGGGGACGAATGATGCTGAAGATGGTGATTTCTTGATACTTCCTGGAGAAGAAGGAGATGGGTCTTTGATTGTAGCTTTGTGTTTGCAGGTGAGACATATGGAGGATTTCAAAAGAGTGTTCTATCAAAGTATTGAAGAAGATTGATGAGATAATTGTTGATTGATCTTATTTCATTTCATTTGTTACATTTGATTTGAAACATACATACACTTTTAAAGTTCAATAATAATCAATATCAAAGAAGTAACATACAAATAATACTTGATTTTAGTTGAATCTTTTTGATAAGTATAACTTAAAAGAGTTTCTCTTCAAAGAATTTCTGCTAACCTTTATTAGACATTAATTAGGTAAGAATTGTTGTACTTTATTGTTTGGTTTATTACTAAACATTTTAAAAAGTTATATCAATCATAACTTCAACAACAAACATTCAAACGAACTTTAAGGTATGATCTTACGTAAAGTCGCAAATAAATTAATGAACATGAAGTGTAACAATGTTAGCATTGATATATGATTTTGTAATGTTTTGTATCATCACGTCCAAACCACCTTTTCCTTAACACCTTAATGTGTTTGTATCATGGTATTACATTTTTATTAGTAGAGTTTGGGGCCGTCATTGAAGATTTGAAGATACACATGGGCTTTCTGCCTCAGTGGGCCTTTAGCCCATTGGGCCATTGGACTTTGTTGGGTCTTCAAGGCTCAAGCTATTATAATGCTTTAAGCATGGATGTACAACTTGCCAATGCTTGTTACATCTTGTAGATAATAAATAAAGAAAAGGAAAAGGAATGAATAAAAATATTCATCCAATCTTATTGATAACACAATTTGGGATGGTGAAAGCAATGTAGATGGAAAAACTTAAAACCGAAATATTTAAGACAATTATTTGGGTATGAGATTAGCCGAACACCTTTTATGGGTCTGAAATGGGTATGGTATTAGGTGATATATGTCTGATCACCGAACCCGTTTACTCATATTAAATCGTTTGCATATTATATAATTATAAAATAAGGTATGTTATGTTTTAATAGAAACTAAAAATTCAAACTATAGACTTATAAGAAGTTCGATAACTATGCGATATTTCACGTATCTTTTTGAGGTGAGTTTAATTCATAATTTACATTACTCCAGAACAGATTTTCATAAAGCATACCGTGTGTGAATGTGTGATGAGTGTGTCCTCGCTCCCATCTTATCGACGGCTACCATCGTCTCTCCTCTACCACAATGGGTTGTCTCGTTCTTTCCTACGTTCTAGGATTTTATTACTCTAGGTTTAGGCTTCATTTATCTTCATGTTATGTTTGAAAACTTAATTGTGTTTGTAATTGTGGTCGTGTTAGTTTTTTATATGTTTTATACTCGATGCGCACATTAATCATAGGGTTATTTAACGAGCTAGCTGACTTGAATTAATATAAACTCATTTTCATAAAATAAGAGCCTAGTTGGCTCAGATCATCATATCCAATCCAAACATAAGCTTGAGTTTGTATTCGACTTGTTGTTAACTCGACCCGACCCGACCCGACCCGACTCATGGTTTGAGAAGTTTTATTCTTATTTTGATTTGTTTTTTGTTATTTCAAATGTCTAGCCTATGTGTAAATACTAAACATGAAACACAATGCGGGTACGTGTCTAAATTCAAACATACTTTATTTTACTTTTTTTTTTAAATTTATTTAACAATTTACATACACAATTACATGGTTCATTTCTCAAGTTAAAATGAAATTGTTGGTAGTGGACAGTGGACTCACGAAGCTTGTAGCTTTGTGGTAAAAGATAAGTAAACACAGCGTAAACTTAATTAAAAAAAAAGTAGTTTATGGTGTAGTTTTATAGTTAAGGTCGTCTTAACGATTTTGAAGGACCTAAACAAACAAAAAAAAATTGGGTCCTTTCCGAAGTTAAAATAATAAACCATCCTTTTTTATCCGGATTGGGACAAAAAAGAATAAACTAAAATGCTAATAATTGGTGAAGTTCAAAATTGTTTTTGTAATCAATATTTGTTCTATTTTTACTTATTTTGCCTTTTCATATGCCTGCTTTCATTCTTCCTGGTCAACATTACACTATTATATGATAGATTCTAATGCAAACTTCTACTAAACAAACTATATAATAATATACACACTAAACAAACGAGTGCAGGCCAATTCACTAGATTCAAATCTAATTCATTAAATAAAAAAGAACAACTTTGCAAATATTCAAACACTAGATTCAAAAACTAATTCACTAAGTAAGTAACTAAATACTATATGTAATATAAGATTTAAAAACTAACTATAGAATTAGACCAAGAGGGGCAACACTAGTATAGTACAATCCAACAACACAAATTAAGATTAAAACTCAAAATTTTAGAATCTAGAATTGATAAAAAGAAACTTACCTTGAGAATTAGATTAAGAGTACACTCGCAAATATGTGTTTGAAATTGTCGCTTGATAGAACCAATCACAGCTACGTGTTTCTTTAATTAATTTATAATATCTTTAGGGGAGAAAGAGTAATTTTTATTAAATTGGAGGCCCACTAAAACTTTTTACAGATATAAACATAATATTTATAATTTGAAGGCCTTTTAAATTAAGAGACCAAAAGCATAGCTTTACTAGATTTGGGATTGAGATGACCTTGTTAATAGTAGTGTAAATTGTTGTTTAAGAAAATATGTTATCATATGGGTAATATTGTTGCATCAATTTTGATTGGACTTTGTCACTTGAACAACCCAACAAGTGAGTTCTCCTTCACTTAAACTTGATTTGAAATTTGTAAGAACCACCTAACTTGAGCTAAATTAACTTGAGTTAAATTAACGTGAGTTTAACCTAGTTTTTTCAAACGAGTTACAAGTTAGAAGTTAGTTATCGGGTGGGTCAGTGAACCGTCAATGATTCGATTAACTGTTCAGAAAAAATAATTTTCTAAATGATGATGACAGAAGCTGAACAATGATGATGGATGTTAGTGGTGATTGATAGTGTTGTGATATTGAAGATCTTCAACGACTTAAAATCATTAAGAAAATAAAGACATAATCAATAATAAAAAAATAAAGACATAATTAATCCAATTATTAAAAAACAATTAAGAAAATAAATTAATAATTTATCCAATTTCTCAAAAAAAAAACTTAGCTACAGTAAATATAGTTAATTGTTTGGACTTCGGTAAAATCCAATCAAGAGCTCTTATGTGCCAGTAGTTTTAGATTAAATAAAAAAAAAAGGTAGACTTTGTAGCATAAAAAAAAGTCTCATAAAATGACAAGGTGCACCTTACATGCAAGAGACTGGGTTCGAGTCCCTCTATTGTCTATTTGCGTGATTATTTACATTTTTTTGTTATTTTTTTTTAAATTTCTACCAAACATTTGTGTTGGTTGTAGATAGAAGATCAAAGTGTTCTAATTTTTTAGTCCAAGTAATTTTTAAGAAAAGAATGACTCGTTTCACAAATAAATTACTTCCATAGCAAAATAATGAATTTATTAGTTGATGCATCCTTCGCATGGAGTTACATATAGCATGTAACTTGTTAACACGTTTTAACAAATAGTAGGTAGTTTCAGTTCCTTAAAAATGTAATAATATTAATTTTGCATCCATATTTTTGTCAACAAATGGTTTCAAACTAGATTCAACTAATTTCCGATCAAATTACATCAATGTGATACGCATAGTATGTATTAGAGGGGCTCGACTCTTTTCTGAGACTAAAAGCCAATTCTAAAATGAGGCCATGTTACTGACTATATAATCAAACTAGCCTATAAGCCATTAGATAATAAAGAAATATGTAGAGTAAACCATGACTTACACACGACACAACATATATCTCGTGACATCAATCACATATAATAATGATTTGAGTAATGATACTTTTATAACATAACAAGTAATTGTTTATATTCATAATCGACTACAAATTGACACTTTTAGACCCCCTAGTATACAGTAACGTCTGAGGAGTTAACGATGAGCTAGCCTGTTAACGGGTGTTAGAGACCACTCCATGGGGCGTAAAAGGTTTCGCACGTTGAAGAGCTCACAGGCGTGAGTGGTATGTCTTACAACACAATCGAAAATTTTAGTATATGAAGTTTTAAAAAGGGGCGCTAAAGGACTGAGAGTATTTTTTGGTTTAGTGAGTAGGTGAGATGGAGTGAAATGTTTGATGCGAGTATGTGACGCCTACATGGTGTTAAGTGGCGTAAGAGTATACCCGTAGGCCTTATAACAACATGACAACTTATACCACCATTCAATTGAATTGGATTTTTTTATATAAGCATCAATCGAGTTAGACCATTGCGCATATATCAAGTCTTTTTAACTCCACATAGGCCTCACACTATTAATTTAACTCCCTTTCACCTCACATCATCCACATGAAATGGTCTCATTCTTTTCGGTCCCCTCAAACTAATTTAAAACTAAATAACAAATCATTATGTGTATAGGGATTTCTTCACACTTGTTAAAGCGCTAACGTGGTAGGCTTTTAACGTCCCTCAACACCGCACCATAGTGGTGTTTAATGCCTTCATGGACCATCGCATCACTAACGTGTGGTATACTGGGCAACCTTAATTGTTTCACAATATGAACTAAACAAATGGTTATAAATTTATTTGTTAATGCCACTAGTGAGGAGTTTAAGCACCAAATTTACTTGTAAGTATCATCAAATATCTGGATAAGCGATTTCAAGAGGTTATCTGTTGTGATTTTGCAACACCAAAAGAAAACAAACACCGAACAATCAAAGAAAACTCCAGCTAAATTCTCAATATACGAAATCGAATGATCAAAAGTACAATTACAGAAATGAAATTGAACAAGAACGAAAGACGAATGTGTGAACAATTGAATTGATTCTCCACTTAAGAGCAAAACCCCAATATATAGGGTTAGTCTGAGTCGATCTTCATGGCTAATGACTACTAACAGAATTAGTATGAAAACTGACACTACAGGTCCCTCGAGTTTGAACTAACAGACAATTAGCACCCGAAACTTTCTTGACTTTCATTGACCTTTGTTAACCAATGTGTTATTACTTCATTTACTTCAGTTGACTTACAAATCAACTCTAAAACTGATTTAACCTTCACATTCTCTACCTTAAATCAGATTAGAGTGATTTATTCAACAAACAAAGCACTGAGACAAAACTTGAACTTTGATCCCGGTAATGACTTAGGGGCTGTTTGGTAGGCTCTGAATCATTAAGTGCTGAATGGTTAAGAGGTCTGAATGGTTAAGAGGCTCTGAACCAGTAAGTGCTGAACCAAAATGTGCTGTTTGGTTGAATCTCTGAATGACTGTACAAAATGACAATTTTACCCCTCTGAATTATTTTGTGCTGAATAAAATGTATCTGTTTGGTTAGATGTCTAAACCAAAGTGCATGTAAAAAAGAAATTTGAAGATAAAACATCGCTAATACAACAACACAATAACATTCATATAAATCGATGTGTTCCTAAACCATTTACAACCTAAACCATTACAACTGCCACACAAATCAATCCATCAATATTCAAACCAATTTACAACCTAAACCATTACAACTGCCACACAATGTTGATCCGATTGTAACCCCGCGCTGCTTAATTGATTAATAATTCATTATAAATCGATGTGTTCCTCATCCGGTGTTATATATGTCATGCAGGTCCCATTAGCAAAGTCAAATTATATATTTATATATAGGTCAAAATGTTCAAATTCAATTTTAGATTTACCCATATTATCTCTTCAAACTGAAAAATTATCAAACTAAAACGAATCCATTGCTGAAATTTGATATCAGCCTTTACAAATTTAAAGGCACCTTTGGGGATTTTGAGCTCTGGGGCTTTGAGAGTTGCATATGGGATACTCTGCAGAATGGGTATTTGGTCAATTGCGACGGTGGCGGCAGTTCTACTGGTGGTGGCGTACGGGAGGCGATGGCGGAGGTGGCGGAGACGAAGCCAAAAGGAAAGCTTGCATCAATTGATGCTTCTTATTGATCAGAAAGAAGAGGTTTGTTTCACAAAATTGTGGGTGCCTGTGGTCGGGAGGTCGTCGGGGGAGGGGATGGCAGCGGTGCTGGGTGCCTGTGGTCGGGAGGTCGTCGGGGGAGGGGATGGCAGCGGTGCTGGGTGCCTGTGGTCGGGAGGTCGTCGAGGGAGGGGATGGCGGCGGTCTGTCGGCCGACTAGGAGGTCGTCGGCGCCGGTGCTGGGTGAGGGAGGGAGATGACGGGAGGGAGATGAAGGTTGAAGATGAGGGTTAGGTTTATGACTTGTGAGGGTATTTGTGTCTAAACTTCATTCAGCATCTTTTTACAGCTGAACCATTCAGCACTGAATGGAACCATTAAGAGGCTACTTTTTTTCGAAACAAACACTCAAGGCTCTTAACGGTTCAGAGGTAGCCTCTTAATGGAACCATTAACAGGCTACCAAACAGCCCCTTAGTAAACAGATCAGCAGCATTATCATCTGTACTAATACCCTCAATCAGTACTTCCCCAGAGTTCACAATTTCACGGATAAAATGGAACTTAACTTTGATGTGCTTAGTCCTCTCATGGAACACATTATTCTTGGATAGCAAAACAACACCTTGATTGTCACAAAACACTTTAGTGTTTAAGAATCCAATGCCCAATTCAGTAACAAAACCTCTAAGCCAAATAGCCTCTTTCACTGCTTCAGTTAGAGCAATATATTCAGCTTCTGTAGAGCTAAGTGCTACAACACTTTGAAGTTGAGCTTTCCAACTAACAGTATTGCCCAACACTTGAAAAACATAACCAGTAATTGATCTACATCTATCCAGATCCTTGGCATAATCTGAATCAACAAATCCAATTACCATACTCCCCTTCTCATTATCATGATCACTGAAAACCAAACCTTTGTTTCTTGACCTATTAAGGTATCTTAGTACCCACTTGGCAGCTTCACAATGTGTCTTCCCTGGATTAGATACAAACCTACTAACCAAACTCACTGCATAGGCAAGATCTGGCCTAGTGCACATCATAAGATACATCAGACTGCCTACTACACTTGCATATGGCACTCTTTGCATGTACTCCATCTCAGCATCAGTACTTGGGGAATCTTTCTTTGACAATTTGAAGTGAATAGCCATAGGAGTCACAACTTTCTTACTGTGCAACATAGAGAAACTAGTTAACACCTTGTGAATATAAGCACTTTGAGTCAATCTTAACACCCTTTGACTTCTTTTTCTGCAAATCTCCATACCTAAAATTTTCCTTGCAGGTCCCAACTCCTTCATACTAAACTCAGCCATAAGAAGTTCCTTAGTCTTATTAATCACTTGTAAATCTTCACAAGCCACTAACATGTCATCTACATATAGAAGTAAATAGACAAACTTGTTGCTATCATAACTTTTGAAGTAAACACAACTGTCATATTTACTTCTATTGAAACCAATTGACAACATGTGATCATATAATCTCTTATAACACTGTCTGGGTGATTGTTTCAACCCATACAGTGACTTTTTGAGCAGACAGACTAGATCTTCTTTTCCAAGACTTTCAAAACCCATTGGCTGTTTCATATAGATTCTTTCTTCAAGATTTCCATGAAGAAAAGCAGTCTTCATATCAAGTTGCTCTAATTCCATATCAAGTTTTGCTGTTAATGACAATATTACCCTTTTAGAAGTACGCTTTACTACAGGGGAAAATATTTCATTATAATCAATACCAGCAACTTGAGTGAACCCCTTTGCTACCAATCTTGCTTTGAACCTTAGAGGATCACCTTCACCCATTCCCTCCTTAATTCTATAGAGTCACTTGCAAGACACCAATTTCTAGTCTTTAGGCTTAGGAACCAATTCCCATGTTCCATTCTCAAGTAATGAATTCATCTCTTCTTTCATTGCCTCTAACCATTTATCTTTATTTGGAGAGCAAATGGCATCTTGAAAAGACAAAGGCTCATACATGCTATCTTGTTCAGCAGTAACAAAAGCCACAGCACCAATGTCATCACCTTGCCTAAATCTAGCAGGGGGAATTATTTGCCTTCTGGGTCTGTCCCTAGCAACACTATAGTTGCTAGGACCCGACATATGAACATTACTTGTACCTTCAGGCTCTGAATGTACATGAGCATGAGTAGTAATAGTTACTTCAGGTAACTCCACCTCAATTGAGTTATCTGCAGCCTTACCAACACCTTGGTCAACTTGAGCTCCAGTGATATCTTTATACATCACACTTTCTTGACACTCAACATTTCTACTAACAATTACCTTAGGTGTCCCACTATCTATTCTCCATAGCCTGTCCCCCTTCACCCCATCCGGATTCCCAAGAAAACACACTTGACTGCCCTAGCATCCAACTTTCCTTGACTCACATGAGCATAGACTAAAGATCCAAACACTTTAAGACCAGTATAGTTCTGTTTCTCTCCAGACCAAACTTCCATAGGTGTCTTGAAACCCAATGCAGTTGATGGAGCTCTATTTATAAGGTAGGCAGCAGTAGAGACTGTCTCTGCCCAAAACTTCTTTGGTAAACCAGAACTAAGCAACATGCATCCTACTCTCTCAAGTAGTGTTCTGTTCATTCTTTCTACTAGTCCACTTTGTTGAGGGGTACCAGGAATAGTGAGGTGCCTGGCAATACCATGAGTCTTACAATAGTTATTGAACTCACTACTGTAAAACTCAAGACCATTATCAGTCCTAAGCTTCCTTACTTTCCTACCAGTCTGAGTTTCAACTAATACCTTCCAATCTTTGGATTTTTCAAATGCTTCATTCTTGTGCTTTAGTACATATATCCATACTCTTCTTGAGTGATCATCTATAATGGACAAAAAATATCTAGCACCCCCTAAGGACTCAACTTTGGCAGGACCCTAGAGATCAGCATGGATGTAATCCAACTTATCTCTTGTTTTATGTGTACTGCTACCAAATTTCACCCTCTTATGCTTGCCTAGAACACAATCTTCACAAAAACCAAAATCACAGGTTTTAAGATCACCAAGAACTTGTTGTTTGTTTAACTCAACAAGTCCTTGATTACTTATGTGTCCTAACCTTTTATGCCATATTAGAGCCTTATCTTTGCCACTATCAACAGATGCCACAGAAGCCTCACCAAGAACTACATTTCCATCCATTAGATAGGTATTATATTCCTCCTTACCCCAGACAACATCACCATTGAACCCTTAATTACCTTGGCCTTTCCATCAAGCAAACTGACATGACACCCTTCCTTTTCAAAAGTGCCTAACGACAACAGACTTCTTTTTAAAGCTGGAATGAACCTGACATCTTTTAATTCTATGTCTATACCATTGTCCATTCTGAACACCACAGTGCCAATCCCAAGAATCTTACAGGGTCTGTCATCTCCAAGCTTTATTGACCCAAGATCTTCATCCTTGTATTCTTTAAAATACTCCCTTATTGGAGTCATGTGATAGGATGCTCCTGAGTCCATGACCCATTTGCTTCCCACATCAGAACTTGAAGCTACAAGGACCTCGGCACTATCATAACCATCTTGATCTTCACTTTGACTACTTTGACTGGAGTTCTTTTGGTGACTTGTTTCACCTTTCTTCTTCTTTAACTCAGGGCAGTCTCTCTTGAAATGTTTCTCTGAATTGCACTGATAGCACCTCCTTTTAAATCTAGACTTCGACCTTGAAGGACCTCTGAACTTTAAAGTTTTTTGGTCTCTTTGATCTGGTCTTCCCCTGGCAAATAGTCCCTCTCCACCTTCATCTTTCAAGTCAGATTTCTTCAACTCTTTTGAGTTCAAGGAAGATGTTACTTCATCCATTATGAGTGTCTCCCTTCCATAGAGTAAAGTGTCTATAAAATGTTCATAGACTGCAGGAAGGGATGACAACAGGATGATGGCTTGATCCTCTTCCTCCACCTTGATCTCGATGTTCTCAAGATCAAGAATGATCTTGTTGAATTCATCAACATGATCACCAATTAAAGATCCTGACTGCATCTTGAAAGTATACAATTTTTGCTTTAAGTAAAGACGATTTGCCAGTGATTTAGTCATGTACAATTGTTCCAATTTGCCCCATACACCAGCAGCTGTATCCTCCTTTGAAACTTCTCTGAGGACTTTGTCAGCAAGATTGAGAATTATAGAACTATGTGCAAGTTCCAATTTCACCTTCTTTTCACTCTCTGTCAAACCCACTGGCATCTTTGCTTCAGCGGCTAGTGCATCTACAACTCGTTGATGCACTAACAGAGCCTTCATCTTCATTCTCCAAAGGCTGAAATCATTTTTCCTATTGAACTTTTCAATATCGAATTCGTCGATGACACCATAGCTCCGATCAAACTTCTCCGTTGATCTTACTTCTTCTTAGATCGTCACTTTCTTTTGAATCGAGCCTCAACCGTGGCTCTGATACCAATTGTTGTGATTTTGCAACACCAAAAGAAAACAAACACCGAACAATCAAAGAAAACTCCAGCTAAATTCTCATTATACGAAATCGAATGATCAAAAGTACAATTACAGAAATGAAATTGAACAAGAACAAAAGACGAATGTGTGAACAATTGAATTGATTCTCCACTTAAGAGCAAAACCCCAATATATAGGGTTAGTCTGAGTCGATCTTCATGGCTAACGACTACTAACAGAATTAGTATGAAAACTGACACTACGGGTCCCTCGAGTTTGAACTAACAGACAATTAGCACCCGAAACTTTCTTGACTTTCATTGACCTTTATTAACCAATGTGTTATTACTTCATTTACTTCAGTTGACTTACAAATCAACTCTAAAACTGATTTAACCTTCACATTATCACGTCAAAACAAGATTCAAATGTGAAATTTTTGTTCGAGGGTAATTATGCGTTTATCATTGTGCCACCCATTAAAAGTTTAAATTTGACTGTCTCATTTTGGAGAGGGTATAACGGATTTAGGGGTAATGTAACATGGAATTACTGGTGTTACTTGTAAACATGAACTTAATTAGTTGTTTAAAGCTTATTTAATACATGGAAATAGTGCTTTCACGTGGGAAATCTTCATAACTGCTAAAGTCTTCATTTGTGCCTATTTTTAAATCAACCATGGGACAATGAGTTAGAGATTATGATTTTCGTACTTGTTTGTGATTAACGATCCGTCGCAACCCGAATACGAATCTTTTAAAGTGTTTGACTTGGTACTCGAAAATAAAAATTACAAGGTGGGATTGAGTTCTGATGGTAAGATGCGTGTTTCATAATCAAAAGATTATACGTTTTAGTCTTTGCACATGTATAAATGAAAAACAATATCCGAGAAAATCATAAGTGTTGTTGATTTGTTTAAAAAATGACAACTTGCTGAGAAAAAAGGTTGAGAATGTTAAACAACCAATAAAACAACACATGGTAATATCTTTTATTTCTTAAATAAATGAGTAAAATAATCGTTTCTGAAATATTAACGTTAATAAGTCAACTGCTCCATGAAGAAATTGCATTTTGATATCAAACAATTAGTTCCATACAAGTAATTGCTATAAAAATAAGGAAAATTGGTAACAAACGGTCTCAACTTTAACCTATTGGTAACCATTGGTCCCAATTTTTACATTCGCCGAGGATAGTCCCAACTATTTATCTTTGTGTTGTCATCGGTCCCACTCTAACAGAATGTTAACTCCGTTAACTTTTGCTGACGTGGCAATCCAGCTGTCGTCCACGTGTAAACTAGGGGACCCATTTTTCTCCTTTCATCATCATCATCATCATCATCATCGATTCATCATCTTCATCTTCTTCATCACACTCTTATCTCTTCTTCACCTCTCCAATGGCTTCAACTTCATCATCATCACCATCATCAATCCACAACCTCCATCAATCCATAAACCCTAATCTCTTAAACCTACTAATCACTTCAATAAACCATCACATAAACTCGCTAATATCCGATCGTAAATCCCGCAAAACCCTACAATCCACCTGCACCTCAAATCTCCACACTCACACACACGAATCCTTCGATTTCGCCGAACAATCGGTCCTCTCGAACTTCTATTGGGGGATTCAGCACGCGGAGGACGCAATCGACACAAAATGCCCTAAAAACATCAAATCTCAGAGAACATGCTGCAATCACCGGCGTCGTTGAGCGAAAACGGAGTCACCGGAGGGATATCGAACGGTTACTTGATCTGTAATCACCGGAGGGATCTACACCTTCCAAAAACACACACACACACACCGATGCTTCAAACTCCGCTCCTCAATCTCAACATCCTCATCCACCTCCTCTATAATCGGATCCGGGCGGCGCCGGTGTTCAGGGCGGCGGCGTAACCGGAGGAATTCAACTTCGCCTTGTGCGTAATCGCTCAGGGCGGCGCCGGTGTTCTTCAGCGCGGCGGCGTAGGCGAAGTGCGCAGCGGCGAAGGCGTTGCGAGCGGATACTGATTCCTTCATCACCGTCTTCCGTTCCTTACATCGATTCACGATTTCTTCGTTTTCGATCTTTGATTGTGTGCAACCCATGGTTGTTGGTGATCGATTGATGTGTGAATTGATTGTTATTGTAGCATGAATTTAGGGTAATTTGGTTTGTGATGATGTGATCAGAGTGGGTTGATTGGGGATACTGTAAAACGAGTGAATGTTGGGAAGTGAGAATAACGATGATGAGATGTACACGTGGACAATGATGAAAGGAGAAAAATGGGTCCCTAGTTTACACGTAGAAGACAGCTGGATTGCCACGTCAGCAAAAGTTAACGGAGTTAACATTCTGTTAGAGTGAGACCGATGACAACACAAAGATAAATAGTTGGGACTATCCCCAGCGAATGTAAAAGTTGGGACCAATGGTTACCAATAGGTTAAAGTTGGGACCGTTTGTTACCAATTTTCCTAAAAATAACAACACTTGAAAATTAACCTTACCGCAAATCCAATCATATAATTACTTAAAAATTAATATCAGACAAAAACTTATATTAAACTCTCAGGTGTTAGAGCACAAAACAAATAATAACGTAAACAAACGTATATAGAAACACCAACATGTTTTGCGAGAGTATTAAACTCCAGGAAAAAGAAATAACTAGTATATTTCTTTAAAATATCATATAAATACGAGTTAGAAAATGAGTGTATGTCATATAGGTACTACATTTTTAAAAATAAAAATAAAAAGGCATACCATAAAAAACTAGTTTAAAGAGGATTTTCTCAGAATTGAACTTGGGTCGACCAAGACATTTAGCTTCAGCACACACCATATCTAATATAATACGTACACGAACAAAAATAAATAAGAAAAACAAAATAAAACAACCAAATCATATATTAATAGTTTATTTAGCATCCAGTTAGTGTCACATATCATCAGGGGCGGACATATGTGCAATTGAGGGGTAGCCTCCGCTACCCCTCAACTTGTTACGGGTAGTATAAAAGTTTTTTTATGGTTTTATGTAAAAAGAAAGTTTCGATTTCACGTCACTCCTGAGCAAAAATTACGTTACCCCTAAAAAATTTTAACTCAACACTTCATAAAAAAAGTTTTAATTTTATAAATAAAAGTCTAATAATTTATAAAAAACAATACATTCTATAAAACATAAATAACCGTTACTCATTACCCATTATCAAATAACATAAAAAGCTAAAATACTCATTACCCAACCCAATACAATAGCCCAAAAATAAAAATTATATATATACTAATTATTTGTATGCATTTTAAATTGTATATGTGCTTTATGTGATGTACCCACTTTTTTTAATCTTTAACCATTTTATTTTAACCTTATACTTTTACATCTTTTATAATTTAGCCTCAATATTTTTTACTTTCAACTTTGATCCTCTATACTTTTCAAATTTTACAAATTTTTCGTTTCGGTCTAAATTTTACGAGTTACGCCGCAACGTGCGTGTGTGTTTTAACGTTTTTACACTTATTTTTTCAGTTTAATGGTCACATCATGACACGTTGGTCCTAGATTAATTAACTTATTGTTTTTTTTTGCTTGCGTAAGTGTATGGTTCAATGTTTTTACATCTACTTTTCATTCGATTTATTTATTTTTTCATTTTATTAGTTTATTCAGTGTTGGTGATCATTGGCGGTGGTCTACCATTAATATTACTTGACATAGTTTTACACCTTACGTTGTAACGCGAGTGAGCTTAATACTAGCCTATAACATAACACAACAATACCTTTTTTTCAATGGTCATACACATTTTACTTAGTTTTTTATCCAAAAAAGGAAAAAGAAGAAAGAAAATGAAATAATCAATGTTTTTGTTGTTTCTTGTTTAAAAACCGTGACAATTTATATCAAAACTTTAGGAATGTTGTTGGAATGATGACACTATGGCTCATATTCAAATGTGATGAGTGCATGAATCTACTATATATGTTATATATGGTTATTTGTTTATCACGGATATTTTATGTTTAATTTAATGATTTTAGTTATTGTTTAAACTTGAAATTTAGAAAACATAAATCGCTTTGCTGTGAAAAGAAAGCATCAAAAGATGAAACACACGTACGGAACACTATAAATTGTAAGTTGTTTTTTACAATGCAATTTAATTACGTCTATTCCGACCCGATCCGACTCGACCTGATCGCACAACCCAAAAATTTTTATATTGTTTCGTTAAAAGCTAAATAATAAAAAGTTAGTGATCACGTAGTAAATAATACCTGGTTCCGGCACTGCATGTACGGTAAAAAAAATTACGTTACCCCTGAACTTGTCTTCTAGATCCGCCACTGCATATCATGCTTGCTATTACTTGCTATTGCTATGCTTCCGTTATTGAGTCGGGGGTCTATTTGGAAGCGGTCTCTCTATCACCCAAGATAGAGGAAAGACTCACCACCAATTACTACTCTCAGATCAAACTCTTAAGTGAGATATAATAGGTATGTTTATTTGTTTAGTGTCACATATGGTAATATTATTCGATCAGAGGCTCTATCTCATAAGAGCATTCACAACCCGTGCCCTATAATCATGTGAGTGTGTTTGGTATATTATATGGAATGATTTTGAGTGGTTGTGAGTGAAGGAGAGAGAAAATGTTATTGTGGATTGGTATATTTGAAGAATTACTGTACAATCCTTATAAATTTTTTAATATTTTTGAAAGTGGTTGTGAGTGAAGGAGAGAGAAAAGGTAATGAAAAAGATATAAAAAATATATTATTTAATTGAAAGAAGAGAGAAGAAGTAGTGATTTTAGTGTAATTATATGGATAAAGATAAGGAATGGACTGTGAATGCTCTAAAAACATATATCTCATAACAAATAACCTCAACGCTACGAGAAGCAAAAATAATGGGCAGTTGGAAGTTAGGAATAATAAAATAAAATTAAATAAAAAGGCGTATGTGTTGACTAAGGAATGAGCTTTGCAACTGTCGAGGCACATGGATATGCTTCCGTGATTTCAGCGGCACTTTTTCCCTTTTTATTCCTATTTTTTATATTTTAATTTATCATTTTCATTTTAATTCACGTTAACAACCTAAAAGCAATGTTTATTAGTTTTATTAACATGTTACCGTCGGTCACACCTAAGCTTAATCGATTGATAATGGACTTAACAACCGAGACATAAAACTTTTTTTGACATTGTACTTACGGTTACAAGTTTAAAAACACATCAGCTTTATTACTTATACATTTGAAGAAAATAGTTTTCTTTCAGGGGAAAAGTAGATAAAATAACAATATGCATTTCAACCCAAAACTCTATTGTTTTTTTTTCTTCTTTTGCAAGGTTTGAAAATCCTCAAATACAATTTTAAGCAACAACTTGCCAGTACATGATAAGACGGTCTAATATCAAGCAATAGCTTTTTGTTGAACTCTTCAATTGTCCAAGTGAATGGATTATGTAATTTTAACATGTAATTTTTTAAAGGAGAGGTAATTAATTACTGGTAATTTTTTTTTTTGAAGAACTTGAGAAACCCTAAACTTGATTAGCATCTACAAAAATCCAAACACATCATATGAGACGATAAAACCTCGATCCAGATGCTAAGATAATCAACCATTGAGGTGATGGTTGACCAAAGAGCATTTAAGCTAATGGTATCAAGGTGTTATGGTATCTCGTAGAAGTGATTAATATCATGTCATTAAACCACTAGGTCATAGGTGTTAAGCTTTAGTTTCTAGCCTGGTTTGTATAAAATCATATTAGTTCATAGTAAATTACAATATGCCATGCATGTATTATTATGTCTTAAAATTCAAAACACCTTTTTAATATGGCTTATTTGCCTTAATATGTTATGTTAAGCATTCAAGGTTTATACTTGTTCATTTATCTTTTGTTAGACGGTAATGGGTCTTCATAAGTCGTAGTACGTTTCAATGGATTAAATGATGTGAGTCATATTATGTCTTAATATGTTATATTGGGTTGCATTGAGTCATAGGTTATAGGTAATAATAAATCACATCTTTTAAATGGATCATGTTAACCATAATAGTCATAGTAGCACTTAGTTATCATAGTGAATTTCACTAGGTCATATTATATATTGGGTTATATAACGTTCTAGTGGGTCATTCAATTCATAATAAGCATTAATATTTCATATATATCTTAATAGTTTAATTGGCCTTAACAATTATCATAGCTTTTGGAGGAGCATGATTAGCTTAAATATACCATATTTTTCATTTGGAGTAACTTTGTAAAATAGTAACAAACTTTTAAAAGTATTCCAATTAGTTAACTCAAGTTTTAAAAGTGTTCTAGTTAGGTCCCTCAGTTTTTATATTTTATATAAATTAAAAGCCTTAACATGTTTTTTAGCATTTATACTTTTGGTTTCAATTAAAAATATTTTTTTCCATCTTTTGATGCTAATATGGAACGTTAACGTAAATTTTAGGTACTTTTTTTTATTTTTTCATAATTAACATGTTTTTTTAATATAATTTTATATATTGTAAATTTTGACCACCACGCTTCTCCATCATTACTTACTCAACATAAGAAAATTTAATGATGACCCGATTTGATCATTTGATGGTTCAATTTAAGAAAAATATGTATTAGTGACTAAATCAAAACACTTTTAAAACTTGATTACTATTCTGTGACATTTTCCCTTTTCATAAATCATCAAAATTAGGTTCTAGCAAGTCATATTAGGTCAATATAAGCCATAATGGCTCATGCATGACTTAATGAGCCGCCTTTGGTCTTATCGACCAAAATAACTCACTACAATCCAGTTTGACCCTTGTTTATTGTCATTGATTAACACTAATCTTAATCTTAATTGACCGCTCCAAATTAAACATAAATAGCCATCATAACAATTAACTAACTAAAAAAATACTCACCTTACCGTACTATTATTCATCAGTATCAACCCAAACTAACCATCTTGAGCCGACCATCATTTATCAATATATACCATTTGATCCTAATTAACCACCGTTGACTTTTTTTTTGTTTTGAACGGCCAATGAATACTATAAGTCCGGTTACCCGGGTAATGGCGAAAGGCCACTTATGCTCACGAACACCTACATCGCTGGTGACCGCCCCGCCCACCATTCCAAGGTAAACCCATCACCAAAGATTTACCTTGATAAAACCCATGACTCACTTAAAACATATTACAGCAAGTGATACTCGAACCTATGATATCTAGAAAAACGCTGAGATGTTTTTTCCAAACTAATTGATATGTGGCTCATTAACAATCACCACCGACGATTATTGACCCTTATTATCCAACATTAACAAAAAAAAATGTAAATAATACTTTTATTTAAGGAAAAGGGAATTGATTGTACCGGTATATCTAAACTAATAATAACAAGGTATCCAATTCATCATATAAAAATTAAAAATTCTCTTTTTCCCTTTTGATTTTGTAAGATCCGCTGATAATACGTTAATGTTTTACCGGTGAAATCAAAATCTTCTAAATTGAAATTAAGAGACCCTATTTCACCAACTTATTATGCTACCACCTTACTATTATTGTAGGTGAAATAACAACTTCAAACTTAATTCTTCACATCTAACTTTTATTTGAAATTTACTATCGAATTATTTACAGTTTCAAATTCAAACTTACACATAACTTGAGTCCAGCTAAAAAACATGCAACTTTAATTGTACTTTCATATCATCACACATGCACTCTTCAAAACTTAAACACGCAACTGTTAATCGAAGTCAAAACGTCTGCATGTGAATATATTTTTTTTGAACGACAAATGTACGACTATGGTTCGAAAGATAGATGTTATCTTAATCGGACTCACCTATTCATGTTCTAGTCAGGACCGCACCCCCGACCCCCTTATGAGGAAACCCATTCCTGGAATAACCCTTGACTCAACTCTAGACATATTACTCAGAATTAGAGGTGACAAAATGGATGGGTTGGATTGAGTTGGTTGTTAGGTTAGGATGGGTTTGGGTCAGGATGGGTTTGGGTTAGGATGAGTCATTTAGAAAAAAAGATCAGAATGAGTTTGGGTCAATATGGGTTTGGATCAGGATGGGTTCGGATCAGGATGGTTCGATTTTAAAAAAATCAACACTATTTTACTAGTTTTCTACAATCCAACAACACATATCAAATAGATACATATACGAGCTCAAAGAGATACATATAAGACTTCATCTATAATAGATAGACGGGCGGACCCGTGGCGACGCGGCGGACCCGCGGTGACGCGGCGGACCGGCGGCGACGCGGCGGACCGGTGGTGATGCGCGATGAAACTCGACAGAGGTGGGAGGCTGTATGTGTGTTGGTGGTGTGGTGGACCGGTGGTGATGCGGTGGTGTGGTGGACCGGTGGTGATGCGGTGGTGTGGTGGTGGTGGTGCGGTGGTGTCTTGTGCGACGGAGGCGATCAATTTGAGTGAAAGAAACATTGAATTAGACTTGTAGATCCAATTTTGAAAACCCATCTTGACCTATGTTTATTTTTTTCAAAAAGGTTTTTAACCCATCTTGATCTCCGTGTGTTTTTTATTTAATCCATTCTAACTCATCTTTAATTTTAAAACACTCATTATAATTCAAAATCACATCTTTAAATTTCTTTTGCCTCCTCTACTCAGAATAAAACCTGAACCATGACCTTCCCTATATTTACATGTCATAAGTAACTTACCTTAACGATTTAAGCTAAGGTTATAACAAAAATGATATTAAAAAACACATTAAATCCTAAGAAAAGCGGAATTTGAAAGCCTTATATATATATTAGAACCAATCATCATCAACTAACAAATAATAATTCGAGACAGAACATCAAAGAATATCATATTACAGAAAACTGAATAAAAAAACCACCTTTTTTGGGTAAAACACAAGTGTTCGAAATACATCCTCACAATCCACCACCTCAACACAACAATCTCTCCACCACCACCATTACCACCGTCTCCGGCGACTTCCTCCGGCGAAATGAAGTCCGGCAACAAGATCAGCCAGATCGTCCGCCTAAAACAGGTCGTCCAACGGTGGCGCCGCCGCATCCCCTCCGGCGGTTCTCTCGCCGTCTACGTTGGCACCGAGCACCGCCGCTTCATCATCCCCACACGCTTCCTCAACCTCCCGGTGTTCGTCTCCTTGCTCAACAAAGCGGAGGAGGAGTTCGGATTTCAGAACTCCGGTGGCCTCGTGCTGCCGTGCGACGTCGTTTTCTTCCAAAAGGTGTTGAAGGTTCTCGAGAGAGATGAACGTGCGTTCGGAGCGCTGGATTTGGATGAGTTCGTTGAGAGATTTAGTGATTTGGATGCTGATTGTTGTGATCCTTCGTTGTTGTGTAAAAACGCTACGGTTTCGGATTGTCATAGCTTCACGCCTCTGTTGCAGAAGACGAAGGTCTAAAAGGTTCGATTTCTTCGTTTTACATCGTTAATCTAGGGTTTAAAGGTCAGATTCTCCGATTTGACGAAGTGATTCTTCTTCTTCTTCGTGTAAAAAAGCTACGGTTTCTGATAATCATAGCTTCACGCATCTGTTGCAGAAAACGAAGGTCTAAAATCTTCGATTTCGTCGTTTTACATCGTTAATCTAGGGTCTGAAGGTTACATTCTCCGATTTGAACGATAATTTTCGTCTTCTTCATGTAAAAACGCTACGGTTTCTGATAATCACAGCTTCACGTCTCTGTTGCAGAAAACGAAGTTACGAAGGTGTAAAAGGTTCGATTTCATCCTTTTAGATCGTTAATTTAGGGTTTGAAGGTTAGATTTGGGGGATTTGAGGATTGAATTAGGGTTTTTATAAGTGTATGTACATTATTATCGATGGATTTGAATTGGATTCATCGTGTTTTTTCCCCTTGTTTTGATTAGGGGTTTTTGGTGATTGAATTGTAATCATCCTTGAATCTGATTTTAGTAAACAGATTTGAACGTGATGATTTGATTTGGTGGTGATGATTTGATTTGGTGGGTGTTTCGGAGTGCTTATTTTTATACTTTTAACTTTTTATTTTTAAAAAGTTAAAAGTTTATTTTATAGTGTTTTATGTGATTGTTGCAAGAAAATAAGTTAATAAATTATTCTATTATAACTTATTAAGCCAAAAAATTCAAACTTTTTGTCTTTTGTTTCGTGTGGTATAGGAATGGTTGTAAACGAGTTGAGCTCAAGTTGATTTAATATTGAGTTGTTTTTGTTTTTGCTAAACTGAGTTTGAATGTGGCTCGTTTACATGTACCCTCTATGGTAGAGGTGCATATCCGAAGTGGTTCGTGAACCGAAGCTGAACTTGAACCGAAACTAAACTTGTTTGAAACCGGTACAAAAAAGTAGGTTGAGACCGGTTCATGTTTATTGAAATCGGTTCGAAACCAAATAAACCGAACCGGCCAAAACTAATTAAAATAGGTCAAATCTACTTCAAAATATGTCAACAACTGCTACAACCCAAAGAGATTTGAAATTCAAACTTGTTTTGACATTTTTTGTAAAAAACTTAAGTAGTTTCAATATGAACTGATATGGGTTTGAATCAGATTTGTCACCTCTACGCTACACATAATTAATACTTAGAGGTTGTTTGAGAACATCTGAATCAAACTCTTAATGATTCAGATGTTTTAATGGTTCAGTATTTAATGGTTCAGATTGTTTGTTTCGCGAGCAAATGTCTGACTGGTTCAGGCATTTGTCTCTTAATGGTTAAACATTATGCTAATGTTGTTTGTTTCGCGAGCAAATGTCTGAGTGGTTCAGGGATTTGTCTTCGAATGGTTAAACATTATGCTAATGTTGAATGATTAAGAGGTCTAATGTTGAATGATTAAGAGGTCTAATGTTAAATGGTTAAGACCTCTTATCTGAAGTGGTCAGACAATTGTTTTTGAATAATTAAGCAATATACTAACTTTTAATGGTTCAGACTTTTTAATAGTTTAACACTTAATGGTTCAGACTTCTTATTGGTTCAACACTTGATTATTCAGAAATTACCAAACAACTTCTTAATGTATAATTCGTAGACGTAGTCATACAATATTAGAATATTGTAAAATATATTAAAAGTTAAAATTTCGAATAAATGTATTAATAACTACTGAATTTGATAATAATGTGACATAAAAGTCTTTTCTTTTTAAAAGTTTAGAAGATTTAATTAGGAACACCCATTGCCTACTTAAAAGGCAACTTCAATTTTATCGATGAAGTGTCAAAAACACTTAAAAATAACAAGCTAATTTCAATACGGTAACTTCGTATCAAACAAAAAACCTTATAACCTTAAAACTTTATAAATTATCATATTTACTTAATAAAAAATATATTGATTATACCGTTTTAAAGCACTATGATTTTTTGTATTTTGTATTTTCTTGTCACTAAATAAAATTTATAATATGATCATCATTTAAACTTTTATTTATGTATACTTTAAACTCTTATAATCTAAACTTCAAAGAATATAGAAATATTATAAATTACATTAAATTTTATGATTTTTACGTGGTAATTATTTATAAAATTTCCGCTTTACAAATAACATGATATTCAAACTTAATAGTTGTATTTCTAATTAATTTTTTGATCGGGGTTGTACTATGAGAGAGAAAGAGCATTGTATTTTTTCTTTAACGCCAAGTTAGATTAGTAAGTTATTAACATTAAGTATTCGTTCATATTAGAGATTTAACTCATAAGTTCCAAGAGAGTATTACATTTATAACAATTTTTATTCTGTTCATAAATGATCATTATAATGCATCTTTTATCCAAATATTGTGATAAATAATGAAAATATTTTAACTAATCTTATTTTTCGTTAAGATATCGGTGTTGCCATTTTATAAAGGAATCTTGACAAATCGGATGATAACGATTTTAAATTGTACGGACTGCCACTTAATTTTCAAATATATTTTTTCGACTAATAAAATAAGTGTTTTTAATTTTTATGTAGTCTTCGAATTTGTTATTACATATCAGTGTGTATGGCACATGGCAAAAGGATGACACGTGGATTAAGTACAAATTTTTGTTATATTTTTCCAAATTTTATTGTTTTTTATAATATGTTCATATTTATTTTATGTTGTACGATTGATATCATGATATGGCATATGTACACTTCATTTTTATAAAAAGAGATGTCAAAGGTTGGCATGCTATGCATGATCAATATTTTTAAAAGCATAGCAATTATCATAATGGATGTTATGCGTAGTCATTTTCAGTTTAAAATTTTGAAAACACATAAATTATATAATAGGTTTTTACTAAAAAATAAAAAATAAAAGAAAATTAAATAATCATTAATGAATAAATAACTTATAAAATTCAATCACACACGCATGATATTAAAACTCCAATTCGACCTAACAATTTAACTGAAAAAAGGTTGAATAAATATATCATTTTATTAATTTAATTAACTTAAATTTTTTTAAAGTGTTTATATGCTTGTGTAAGCGCTTGTATACGTCCGTACATATTCGTTTTAGACATGCGTACAATTGTATAAAAACTTGTATACACTCATGTTTTAGGAGAATGATTGACGTTAAAGTATTAATCAAAAGTAAGACGATTATGATCATATTCACCTTAAGATTAGTTAAAACAAGTCGAGTATTGAACCATAGAGAATTAGTGGATGGTATCTATCTCAAATCGGTAACAACGTAGTTCAAACTTGATATTAGATTGTGTTTCATGTCTAACTACGACGTACCCATGTTAATCACTTGAAAATTTGATTCGTTAAACAAGTAAACAAACATAAGTGTATTCTCGTTTGACACAAGTTAATAACTCAAATTGAATATAATACCATACAGACATATCCGGTGTGAATGTGTAATCATAGGTGAATTAGTCACACATGCTTATCATTAATGATAGAGAGATATTCGTTTATATTATTTTCATGAATTGACATCGTATTTTTTGCTTTAGAATATTCTCTTTATTTTCTCTAACCAAATGTGGATATCACATATATCTACATTATTAATACTACCAGATTAAGATCAGATTGATTTGAGGGTTAAAATTAGAGGCGGCAAAATGGGAGGGTTGGATTGGGTTGGTTGTTAGGTTAGGATGAATTTGGGTCAGGATGGGTTTGGGTTAGGATTGGTCATTTAGAAAAAAAGGTCAGGATGAGTTTGGGTCAATATGGGTTTGGATCAGGATGGGTTCGGATCAGGATGGATCATTTTTAAAAAAGTCAACACTATTTTACAAGTTTTCTACAATCCAACAACACATATAAATAGATGCATATATATACGAGCTCAAAGAGATACATATAAGACTTCATATATAATAGATAGATGCATCTACAATCCAACAACGCATATAGATAGATGCATATACGGACCCGTGGCGGCACGGCGGACCCGAGGCGGCGCGGCGGACCCTTGGCGGCGCGGCGGACCCGTGGCGGCACGGCGGACCAGTGGCGGCGCGGCGGACCCGTAGCGACGCGGCGGACCGGTAGTGATGCGCGATGAAACTTGACAGAGGTGGGAGGTTGTATATGTGTTGGTGGTGTGGTGGACCGGTGGTGATGCGGTGGTGGTGTGGTGGACCGGTGGTGATGCGGTGGTGGTGTGGTGGACCGGTGGTGATGCGGTGGTGGTATGGTGGACCGGTGGTGATGCGGTGGTGTGGTGGTGGTGGTGCGGTGGAGGTGGTGCGGTGGTGTCTTGTGCGACCGAGGCGATCAATTTGAGTGAAAGAAACATTGATTTAGACTTGTATATTTAATTTTGAAAACTCATCTTGACCTATGTTTCTTTTTTTTCAAAAAGGCTTTTAACCCATCTTGACCCCCTTGTGTTTTTTATTTAATGCATTCTAACCCATCTTTATTTTTAAAACACCCATTATAATTTAAAATCATATCTTTAGATTTCTTTTATCACCTCTAGTTAATTTAGTGGATGCACCATGAATATATATCAAACAATTACATACTGAATTACTGATATTCTTTGAACAACGACAAAATCATTTTTATTAATAAACACCTGTTAGAAGAAAAAAAAACAAATAACCTGACAACATATGACCAACGTCACAATAACACTATAGGATTTTTTTAGGCAAATGATAATTGAACGCCCTGTCAGGTGATAAATAAACGCCCTTTGACTTTCTTCACGGCCCGTGAAGGGCCTTACGGGCCGTGAGGGCTTCGAAATTTAATTCTCACAACTGCATTTTATCACGGCCCGTGAAGGAACAAACGGCCCGTAAACGTCCGCACACACGGCCCGTTAACTACCTCAATAACGGCCCGTGAGATCCTTCACGGGCCGTAGTTGTCCTTCTGAGAATTTACTTTCCTCGTTTTGCGTGCACTTTTAAATTTTATAATTATGTGACGCGACGTATTATTCCTTGATTCGATTTAAGATTCTATATAAACCGTTATATATATGACTTGTTATATGGTTAGTGAGAAACGAAACAGTAAAAATGTCTTCTCGTGGAGGTAGGAGAAGACGTCAAAATGAGTCATCTTCAAACTCACGAGATATTGTGGAAAGTATTCCCGATCCAATAGATAACCATAATTGGCAGAACGGGAGGAACTGGTCTCAGAATATTATTCACTTTATACGTAACGGTGACTCCCAAACATGTAGAGTGTATTACATGGGTCATTCCGATATTCCGTTACAATTTTGGCGTGAATTACTCGGAAACGTGTCTTTAGGTACAGAGGTATGATTTAAAGTTTTTTTATATATTTTATTTTATTTTAAAATTCTAACAATTAAAAACTTGTTGTTTTATAGCATGTTCGGGCGTGGACAAATAGACTCACAATATGGAGATACGAAGAAATACGTAGAACCGAAGAGTTGCCGGGTAGTGATCGTTGGACGATTCTCCCATTTGAGTGGTTTAACTTAATATACTCGGGGTCCGTTAATGGTAACGAATTTGGAAACGGGAGTGACTGTCTATATCCCGCGTTATGGGAAGTTGATACGGTAATACTGTTTTCATGTTTTACAATAAAAGTCATAAATTTATAACCGTGAATTAAATTGTTTTGTAGGTTTACGTACCAATGACTGATGACGAAGAAAATTGGTATCTTTTTAAGATTTCTATGGACTCACTACAAGTTCGTATATATTCTCCATACGAATGCCGACCAAATACGTGTGATGATTCATGGTGCATTCATCGTAATGCGCGAACGATTTTCGTACAATTCGAATCGTACTTTTTACATTTCTGTCACGTATACAATATTGGCAGCACTCCGGACAAGAAGAAATCGAAGAACTGGTGGTATCTGGTGAAACCGTTTGGCCCCCTAACGCCGGTCATATTGGTCGAGATTCGGGAGTTGTAATTTGTATGTTATTGCGTAGGTTGGTTCAAAATAGATCTTTAGAGTGGCAAGAGGTTAGCTTACAGGATGCTTGCTTTAGATTCCGAAGATTTATGGCAGACGAACTGTATTCTAGACGTGTAATGTAGAACAGTAATGAAATATTTTATTAAAACATAAACGTTTATTAGTATATTCAAAAACGATAAACCGTTATTATCACACAAAAATAAAACACATAATTTTTAATCTTCTTGATCTTTATAAAAGATCCAAGCCGCAAAATGGTTGAAGGAAATTCCAAATTTCTCCCGATATCTTTCTTGAGTTCTTGTCATAATATCCGTATCATTCCATAACATATTTCGATTGTTGTAAACGTCTTTGTAGAGCTGGTGAAATGTCGTGACCTTCCTTCTCAGTCAGACCACTTGTTGCTAAGTTCACGAGTGGTACGATATTCTTCACGTTCGAGAATTTGATGAAAACGAGTTGAAACCCGGTTCCAAAATATTGAATTTGGCGGGATAGTACCTGAATTTTCGATACAAGATCTTACTAAAGTCACCTCCTCTTCATCCGTCCACGGATTTTGATCACTTGTAGCACTCATGTTTTGGGTATTGAGTAAATTTGTGTGAATTGTTTGTGTCAAGCGGCTGAATTTATAGACTTGAAAAAGTTTTGTACGGCCCGTGAGAGGCTTTACGGGCCGTGAGAGTGTCACCATACGGCCGTGTAGTGTCAACTGCCGTGTTTTAAAAAGTACAAAGTATCACGGCCCGTGAAGGAGTTAACGGGCCGTGTGGGCATTATCTAACGGGCCGTGATACATTAATGGCATCGAGCGGGATACATTGACCTATAAAATAATATATTAAATAAAATATAATAAAAGTTTTCATGAAAAAATAAAAAACGTAAAAGAACATTCACCTGTTTGAAAGTAATTGTTTAATTTACAAGCACACGGAAGACCAAAGCTGGTAAAAAGATGGCAGCCACATGATTCTTTGGATATAATTAGATGATGTATCCTGTTAATCTCACCGACTAACATATCCAAAGCCGCAATAGAAACGTTACCTCGCAGCAATTTAAGCACTTCATGATTATGCTGCACCATAAGCATGATTTTGCTTTTGTAAAACTTTCTTTTATAGCAATTTCCTGGGTAGCTAAGATATTATTAATGAAAGGAATAAATCTATCCAGGGTGCTATTGGTTGCTTTCAGGTAACTTTTCAACAACGAATGTTGGCTCTCAACTCGGTTCGTTGTGTGCTGACCGAAGTTATAACTTCTATTTATCCACGCCGACACAAATCTCTCTTTGTAGGGGTCCAACCAGTTATTTTTTAGGTACATCAGCACTCCTATTAAAAAAATGCACTTATTTTTATATAAATATACATATATTTTTAAGAATAACACTAGAAAACTTACTTGAATGGTTGGACACCAATCTGCGATAAAGCCGGTCGTAATTATAAGCGTATATGTCCTCCGTTTCAGAGTTAATAAGTACCGACCACACATGCTGAAAAGCACCCCACTCTTCATTTGAAAAACTCGCCTTACAATGTTTAGCAATATTTTCCGAAATATGCCATCTGCAAAGTAATCGAACAGCACTCGGAAAACTTCTTCTGACGCATTCATCAGAGCGAGGTCTCGGTCGGTTAGTATAACACGGGGCTCCATACACTTATCTTCCAGCGTTGCTTTTAGTTGCTCTAACACCCATCTGAAGTTGGCTTCACGCTCATAATCAATGAATGCGTGAGCAACAGAAAAAGATTTCAGGGTGGATGTCACACCAACCATTTGAACAAAAGGCATTTTATACAAGTTAGTCTTGTATGTTGTGTCAATCATCAGCACGTGTGGGTAAGCACGCCATAATGTGTGAGATGTGGGATGTATAAAAAAAACCCCGTCGACGGTATTTGTCGGTTCCTCAATGTGAGGGGTGTAAATATATTGATGTTGTTGTAGTATAGAAAAAAAAACCTGCATTGGGGTTTCACCAATTCTGGTGGACTTTTTTATTTTTGCCCGAGCATTATATACGGTTCGTAACCCAGACACGTTATTGGGATTTTGTTCCCTCAACGTGCCTAGAATGTTTCGAGGGTCAATATTTTGCTCGGTCAGATTCCTTACAGTAGAAAGCTCATTTCGGTGAGCCTCATTGCGTATGCATGTCCTTCCAGGTGTTCAGCAGGTTCATGGTTATGAGTATCATCCACAACAACTATAATCCACCCATCTCTCTGCATCTGGTACTTACCCTGCAATTCAAATTGACAGTTTGTTTTTTTCGTGCCACTTTTTCTTAGAGTGGATGCTCCCTTATATACACCACCCCGATCGCATTTCAACCAAATTTTAACCACCAAACCATTCGAATTTCTTTTTGAACGTTTGGTGACAATAACGAACCCATTATCTCGCCCCACTTTAGTTGCCCAATCAACTAATTCTTCACGAGATGAGAAAACCTAATCAATTTAATATTTTTAGTTAGTTATTACTAAATGATAGTAAAATGAAAGTAAAATTAAATATGATATATCTTATAACCTGATTCGTGTCGTATAAACCCTTTTTACCGGAACCAGAACCGTCATTATCCCCGCTGCTATCGCCACCGTTATCACCCCCGTCATCGCCGCCGTCATTCCCGCCGTAATTGGACGCGAACTGTCCTGGATAGTTTGAAGCAACCTCTTCGTAATAACCGTAACCCTCCTGAGGGTAATAGTTATATTCCGAACCAAATAAATAGTTGCTATCCCAGAAAGACATCGTAACGTTAGATATTAACGTTTATATAGTACTTGAAATGGAATATTGCGTTATGTAGTAGTTGAAATGAAATGAATTTATATCGTTGAATTATGAAATGAATTTATAAACTAACGTTTATATAGTAGTTGAAATGGAATATTGCATCTCGTCACATAATTAACACGAATATCGAGGAATATTACGTCATATCAAATAATGTAATAAATACAAATTTACACGACTATCGAGGAATATTACGTCATATCAAATAACGTAATAAATACAAAATTACACGAAAAACGAGGAATAATATATCTCGTCAAATTATTAAAAGTGAAACTAGGACCCGTAAGTAAGTTCACGGCCCGTAAGACGAATTCCATACGGGCCGTGAAGAAATTCACGGGCCGTAAATAAACACGACCGTGATCATGTTCACGGGCCGTTACGTTTTTGAATCACGTTTCTGAATGACCGATTTAACTTGCGGCAGACCATACGGCCCGTGAAGGGCCTTACGGGCCGTAAAGAGGGCGTCCAGATATCCTGGAGGGCGTCTCTTTAGTAGGCCCCTTTTTTATCCACCACATCCAACTACATTATAAACCATAGAAACACGTAATAAAAAAACCGAATCGAATAGGTCTGTTTTTTTCTTTGAGAATCATATCATTCCGAGGCTTCCAAAGAAAATTTTTTATTTTAATTTTAACACATATCATTTAGAAAATCTAACAAACATACTACTGAACATCTTCTTGAAAGTACAAGTTGAGACGAGCTCAAGCTTGACCAAAATACATTGGCGAACATAATAGAGATGTGAATTAAAGCTCGACTTGAAAAATAATTACGTTTATTAGATCTATAATATTCCTCTAACCCCTTCCCGAGTCAAATATTAAATTTGAGCTTAAAATGTGACTTCGGTAAAGTGTGACATTGAGATTAAATTCTTTTATAAAGTTTAAAATTTCAAAGATTATAATGTTGTTTATTATACTTCTAACTCTATTGATTTATTATAATGTCTTTTAAATTTTTGTACTTCTAACTCTAAAAGATTTTAGTAAAATAAATAAACATTAGGTGGCGTTGTATCAAATTGCAAAAACAGAGATGAAAGTATGAAACTCTTTCTAACTTTAAGAACTTATGCACCGTTAGTGGATGTAAATCACTTGCGGTATATAATTAAGGGAAATTGGATTTTATTAGTTAAAACTATTAATTATCGGCCGATAATAATTCATATCATTATTTGGCTGGTGACACACTGATATATCTAATTTTTACTTTTATTAACAATAACAATTTTAATAACATAATTTTCATACATTTACACTCGATTTGTAATTCATTTTAGGCTCGATTTAACTTGTACGTTTTTTTTATTTCATTCATAATTATTATTAGAATGAAATCGCATGCAAATAAAACGTATATATTTAATAATTATGTTACTGAGGCTGTTGTTAGTAATAAGAGTGAAAATTAAGAAGCATTACTGACAAAATTAATAGTATGAATTATTATCGATTAATAAATAATAGTTTAGATTATTAACATTTAATTTGTCTATGATAGTAGATTAGATAAGTATATGAAATTAATCATTCAATTTAGTGTTAAATTATTTGAAAAGATGGACAAATTTCATTTGATGAATCGAGTTGTTTCTATTTCCTTTTGAAGATTCTTCTTGTGTATTATCTTTCTTTAGTGCACCACCTTTTCAATCATTACATTCTTTGGATTAGGACGGTTTCCAACATCATCAACATTCTTATATTTTGTCAAAATATCCCTCACCGTACTATATATAGTTGCATTAAACGAAAAAGAAGCCAATTAAATAAAAACTAGGTATGGATGTCGCGCGTTGCTGCGGCTATAAGGTTGAGAACATTGTCTATATAGATCTAAATTTTGTTCCAACCTAATACAATATCACTTACCAGGAAGATGTAAGGTTTATTGGAGGAAGAAAACAACTCCTTCCTTTTGTTCAATCTACCACCTTGCAACATCTACACTATCTGATTACGCGTAGACTAAACTTGTACCTACAGGAAGCCATGACATTCTTATAACTAAACTCATGTAATAATTAGACCATCCAATGTTACAAACCAAAATATGCTTTTTTCAACCAAAAATAAAAGTAGCAGTCAAATAAGCTCAAAGCAATACAGGGTAACAAAACGGAGATGTAGCACAAAACCTGTCATAGCTACAACAGGAACCTGCAAAAAGGTGACCCATATTACACGCATAAAGCAAACTAAGAACAGATGTAATATACTAATGGCCAGCTTTACAAAACAAAAGCATGATCACCAACATTAAACATGAACTACAGATCACATAGTAACCAACACTTGCAAAAAATGAGGACATGCTGCTATTAATCTCATGCAAATATGGGGTGATACAACATTTATTTGGCCTTATAAAGTTTTGGCAATCCTATTGTAAATATGGGGTGATACAACATTTATTTGGCCTTATAAAGTTTTGGCAATCATATTATTTACCCATGAAAACAATAACAATAGACCATGTTACTTAATACCAAACCTATAAACCATTTAAAATTCAGAGTCTGTTTTTCCTTGTTTTTTGTTCCATTTGATTGTTTTACTGTATCTAATGTGCCCTTAGTTAGTGGTAGTTAAGATCGAAATGGTGGGATGATAAAATGTGTTGTTTTATATGTATCTAAAATATACCTGTTTTGACTGGAATCTATTTTGACATGGAACCCAACCTACCCACTTATCACCACTATGTTTAACTCATAATCTTCATGTTTAGTTAGCAACCAAACCGATAAACCAATTAAGCTTGAGAGTCTCCTTTGATTGCTTTACTGAAAGCTCAAATAATCAATGTATAAATAGGTACCTTATCATTTGACATTTAAATGATATGCAAATGTCATGACATTTCGATTGAGACAAATAACTCGGCTTCCAAATTTAACTTTAAAAATGCATCCCATAACTGCAATTCATAGACCAAATCAACACTTAATTAACAACATAAGTTATCTAAACACCACTCAAGTTACAATTAGTTAACATAATCAAATCTAAAAACCATCAAACTCTACCTTCAAGGCTTCAACTACAGAGTGTAATCCATATTATGCAGCAGATAAAACACATAATCCCAAATTAGCCACAAGCACCTGTGAGACTACAAAACAAAAAAACTTCAACAGCAAGCACATAAAAAGACTACAAACACTATTTTAGTACCTACATGAAGAAAAGAAATCAATACAAGCTGCTATTTTAGTGCCTGCATGAAGAAAAGATGCTCATCTCTAACGTCCGTTGTCTCAGCGCTCTCCCCTCCTCCCCCTCCATCAATCCCCTCACCTTCTCCGACACTTCCTCCGCACTCACAAACCCATCCGGCGCCATACTCACCCCCACCGCCACCTTAATCTCTTCAACAACAAACGCCCTGTTCATCTTCTGCTCCTTGTACAGCGGCCACGCCACCATCGGGACACCCGCAGCCACCGAGTCAAAGATGGAGTTCCACCCACAGTGGAACACGAACCCACCCACCGACTTATGCCCCAGTATAGCCCGCTGAGGCGCCCAGTTCTCCACCACCAGACCCCTACCCCGAGTCCTCCCTAGAAACCCTTCAGGAAGAATAGCCTCAAGGTACACCTCCTTCACACCTGACTGCCACCGAGGATATTGTCAACAGCACAAACGTCGCTACAACTCTCCTTGACAAACGCACATCTTCACCGGTTTTGATATGCTTCGTTACGATCCCCTCCGCTCTCATCACCACTATCGCCTCCAATCAAACCCTTTCCGACTGATAGATTCAATCCAATATGCTGCAATCGCACCCCCCAAACCCTCATCCATTAAGATGAAGAAAGAGGATAGTAGGTGAGGCGGTGAAAGGTTAGGTACGGAACACGTATCACTTGCAATGTAAAATACCTAACATACCCTTGGCACCGACACAAGTATTTAATAAGAACTAGGAAATGAACCCGCGCGTTGCCGCGGGGTTCTTTTATTCGGGTTATTTTTGTTATCTCTATGAAGTCGAATGGACAAAATAAACTTTTTCCAGTCTAAAGTGAGTCGTGGTGGTACTGTATTAATAAGGCTCAGACAGATGATGTCATGATAACACGTGGTGTCGTGGTGGGGAAAAGAACAGGATGGTTGTCGATGTTACTTTAAAAGACAAAACGATTAATGCATACCATGATGATGTTAAGATCCTCCTGTGCAATATGCTCCAAAGAAACTTGCTTTATTGCAACAAAATCTCCATTCTCCAAGTCCAAGCCCTTGTATACTCGACCATATGCTCCTTTCCCAATCTCATCTCCAAGCATCTTCCAAAGTCCAGAAATATAACACATGTAAATTCAATATGCAAGAGAAACCGTGCCAAAAGTAGACCGTTCAAAAATATAAAAAGTTTTCACCAGGACAAAACAAAAAAGTAAAACCAACCGTGATGCACTGAGGACAAACTTGGTCTTGGTACACAATATTCCCACTTACAATTATGTTAGGTACCCTAATAATCTTATACTTACAAAAATACTCACTACGTCACTCGTCGTTTCTTTTTTGAAGTGGCAAACAACCACACTAGCCCTTATTTCTAAAAAATAATCAAACTTGCAGCCTACGGGCCATAAAGACTGGTTTGGGAGAGCACCAAAAAGATTCAACGCCCTGATGCTACACAAATTACAAGCATATTCCAACCACCCCATTATGCAAATAAATATCGTAGTACCACAAAACCCAGCTATGATATCTC